>CM024616.1:6652784-6976822 GCA_014182575.1 Eucalyptus decipiens | reverse complement strand
GTTGAGTTGGTTGTTATCTAACGTAGTCTTATGCAACATCATTTGCGTGCCAAAGTCTACGAACACGAGGTTAATAGCTAACCTGGTGTCAAATGTTCTTGTAGGTGGGAAAAAAATAAGGGAGACGTGTATGTTAACCCTTGTTTTACAGGTGGAGATTGGATGTATGGCATGTATGAGATGATTATATTGAAGTGCTTGTTGTTTATTTTTAAAATGCATATTTACTAGTTTTAGCATAACATAAGCATTTACAATCGTGGGTCTAAAATCGCGACGCTCCCAAAAGGGACTCTTAGGAGGGTTTAGTAGTGGATCATGTGAGTGAAATGCTCATGGTAATTCGATATTAAATCACTCATCTTAGTTAATAAAAGATACACTGACTAATGATAGTAGTGGTTAGTAAACTTTCTTTCATTAATTAAGATGAGAACCGTAAGCCTTTAAAATCCTCACCTTAGGTATCAAACCTGCCAGTTTTTCATGTGACGTGTGGTTGTGTTTGCCATAATTTGTTTAACTAGTTAGTAAGATCGTTCCAATGCTTTCCTTATGACGCTTTATTTCCAATTTAAATTCCCAATTCCGTTCCAACAATGATAATGATTAATGTAAATGCCTAATTAAGTTTAGGAAAATTTAGATGGATAAGTAGGAAATTAATTGTCATGCCCCAAATCTCGAGCTCGTGAACATCCCACGACGGTTGATTAAATTACGACGCCTTATGATGCGTCGCACCTATTCTTTTTTATCTTTCAATTAAATGCACAGAAGCACTAATATAAACACACAATCAACCAACAAATAATAAGGATAGTAGAAAACACAACGAACATTCCCAAAACAACCCTTTGATTTATAAACCGTTAACCCTAAAATTTTAATAATTACAAGCTCATTCCAAAAGGCAACTTTCTACCGATTAACTCATAAACCTGCTAGAATTAGAGTTAACCTAACTTCTCTAGCGTGAGGCCCAACCAAAAGCGATGCTAGGCACACCTAGGTCTTGGCCCAAAACTACATGTGATGACGTTCCATGTTACGAGCCTAAAATAATCAACAATAACGGGGTGAGATAAAATCTCAACGAGTCAACTTCCTAAAACCTCGATTAGGAAGTTAATTTGCCTTGGAGGTAGCCTAAATACGCAACGGCATACAATCTTGCCTCACGTTGACATATCCTCCATAGTAGTACATCGATATGCCAACACTAATGCAACAAACATATTCAATATTTAGAACACATAACTTTCATACACCAAGCATCCATTCGAGTCCTGATTATAAGATAAAATCCGCTTTCTAACATCTTCTACCGTGCCTCATAGTTTTATCCTATAATCAGGTACAATATATCACAATTATTCACATGCGTTACGATTATTACGACTTCTCGGGCCACGGTTAACACACGAGTTGGCAGTCTTCCAACATAATTGGATATCGTCCCGCCCTATCGAACACGGAATCATCTAGGACCCCTTGCCTAGACGGCATTCCATAAAGGAGCATTATCGCTCAACCGCTGACTTGGCATCCGGACCTCCGCGGGCATCCGCATCATCTCTAAACTTCTGGGTGATAGGTTCAATTAAATGACCACAAGCACACTAAACAATCAAACCAATTCTTATTTACCATTAATTAGCCAAGAATAAAAGAGTTCATTTTTAAATAATCAACTTTGACAAATTTTCACACTTAAATATCTCAGTAAAATATTCGTGACATGGTCATGTATTCAAAATTAACCCATCAAACTTTGCGCACTTCCATTTTAAAACTCCATTGTTTTGTTTAGCGCGTAAAATTTGGCATCAAAATCTCACACCCCAAAATTCTCTATTTTCTTGTCCATAAACTGCATTTTTAAATAATAAATAAAATATAATTTGACAATCAATAACATAGCATCACAAGCTCAAACGATCAGAATTAGGCACAATCTCATCCAAGAAAATGAGCATAAAATTATACTTAACGTTAATCCATCATTGATTACATTAGTTGCGGTTAATTGGGCTAAGCATACTTAATTAAACTAATCGTAGTTAAAGCTAAACTAAAATTAACCGATATTAACTATCATTATCTCTAAACTAATCTACCCCTAAATGTAATTAACACCATAATCCACAATTAAGAAGTTAACTCACGGGTTTGCAGGAGTGAGCTTGCGGCAATAGTGGCACGACGGCAACGAAAACACGAGACTTGTGAATTGAACAAGAACTAAAAAGGGAAAGGAAATGGTGGGGGAGGGGAGAAGAGAGAAAGAGAGAAAAGGAGAAAAGAAAGAGAGAGAGTAAAAGGGAGGGGGTGTAGGTAGAAGGGGTGGCGTGAAGGGAGGAAAAGTGAGGGAGAGAAATAATAAGAAAATGAAGGAGAGATGAGGGGAAAGAGTGGCAGGAGGTGGTAGTGTAAGGGGAGGAGAAAGAGGTGAGAGAGAGAGAGAGATAATATTTTTCCCAAAAAAAAAAAAAAATCTTTCTAATTTACTCTCCTCCACACCTATTTTTTGTTTTGTTTTGTTTTTTTGGTCAATATGAATTTCATGATTTTTATGTATGCAAGTGATTTTATTCATGTAAGTTATATATTATTGTGCTTTTAATACTTTTAAATGACTTACCACTACTTGAATGATCTAATGTTTATGTTTGAGACTAAGAAGTAATAATACACAATTGCTCCTTATAGTAGATAACCATTAATTAAACATAGATAGAAACATATAATGTTATTTGTCTTGTTTTCGGTGATAAGATGATCCATATTCAAAAGATTTTAATACGCTATGTCTATTTAAATTCACGTAAAATATAATGGATTAATAAACTAAATAGCATAGGATAGTAAATAAAAAAAGGAAATTTCCTATTATATGTTTAATATCATTCTTATACGCACAACAATCTAAAATTCATATCATAATTGTCGGGCTACATCTTAGTCCTAACAAAAGAAAATTTGAACATAGTAGAAGAAGAAACGAAAATATAAATTAAAACAAACATCTTGAATCAAAGAATAATAATTCTATCACCACTTTATCTCTTTAGGAATACTTGAAAAACTCCAGCTGTCTTCCCCAATTTCCTTGATCAAGCCCTTTCTTGCGATGTAAATAGCATAGCTTAAGTCAAAATTATATATACCTTCATTTTCAAATGAATGACCACTTCTATGCACTTTGAGGTTCATGAATGTAAACAGGTCCCAACATTTGGACCAACTCGGTTGCCTATTTGAAGAAAATGGATGGCTCTTAGATATCCCGATTTCAGCCAAGCCTCGTGGTGGAGGCTTGCTCGTGAAGATCCCGAAAGATCATATTTCATTCAACAAAGTTCAGCAAAGAGCAAAGGTGACTCACCGCGTGCCATATCAAGTTTGTAAAGTAATTTTTCCTACGTGAGGATAATGAATTTTACATGAGATTTTACCCCGGCTTGTGTAGGCGTGACGGATCCTCCTCGTTTGACTTCCCCGATAAAGGAAGGCGCGCGGACTTCAAGGCCTCAATATCGAGACCATATTGATTAATGACGGTCTCCATAGCCCATTAGGAGAAAAGGGGACGAAAGAAGAAGAAGGTATGTGAGAGAAATTAGATAAAGAAGAGGGAATTGGCAAAAATACACCAGACATATTCAATAGCCTCCTGCTTTGAGCCACCACTTTACACGATGCCATAAGATACATATTACAAACCAAACGAAACCATCATTAGGCTATATGTACAGTCGAGGATAGCACTCCTCATGCAGTTGGTAAATAAAACTTCTCCTTCTCCATAAGCCAAAAAAGAAAACCTCATATTCGAGCATAAAAAAGCATAATTGATCATTGTAACGAGATGCGGCGGAGTCAAGAAATGTGAAATTGAAGACCTATTGGCCTGTATTCTTTAAACCAAATCCACATGATGGCAGTCAAGTAAGACGTGAAACTGAAGAAACGTGTCGATAAACACAATTAGCAATTACGGTCGGCATTAGGGGTGTCAAAAACCCGAACCGACCCGAACCGATTTTCCAGACACGACCCGAACACAAAACATGTATTATACATGTTTCGTGGTTCGGGTCGTCTGTTCGGGTAACAAGTGTAAAACAAGCAAAACAATGTTTCGGGTTGGGTCGGGGTTCGGAATATTGTTGACCGACCCGAAACAAGTTAATTCTAAAGCCCAAACACGCCAAAACACAAACACTTTAGCCCCAAACACAAACAATCGAACACAAGCACTTGAAGCACATACCTCGTTGGCTCCCGCCTTCTTCTCCGACGAGTGCGCTCTCGTGAGTCCATCGCCGCCCTCCGATCGACGCGCCTCCGCCTTGCCGTCGCCGTCGCCACCCCTCGCCTCCCGCCTCGCCGATGCGGGAACCCTTGCCTCCTTGTGCGGCCGACCATCATCGACAGCTAGGGACTGGGTTCGCTCGGCGTAACATGGCGCCGCTTCTCGCCTCGTCTCCCGGCGGGTGAGGAGCCCTCCGGATCCACGCGCCTTCCCCCTCTTGCTGCTCATCAAATGCCGTCCACTTCTGCTCGATGGCACTCCAACATTGGCCGTGGGAGATCGGGAATTTTGCGTTTGCAAAGTCACCGCTTTCCGCTCGGGCGATTGTTGATGATTGTCTGTTGCTCTTCGTTGCGGGGCGATTTGATTCGGCTATTGTGTTTCGTGCGCTTGAATTTTTAGATTCTTGTATTAAGGAAATTGCTTGTCCGATGCATTTAGTTGTCTATGAAATTCTTTGGGTTCAAAAGGTTAAGTTAAGTTGAAGCCGGCTGGATGAACGATTTTGCTTTCAACATCATGAACATGAGGTAAAGTTCTTTAAAATTGATTGATGGGTCATTCTTATTCGAGCTTATCTTGTTAAAATGAATGGTTGGTTGGAGTGTGGAATGGGGAATTCTGGGATAGGCTTCGGCGAAAAGGTTGGTGACGGGGAGAGGGAAGATTGTGCTCTTGGAATACCGTAGTTTCGGGATGGTTTTAGAGTCGATCATATGACCATTTTGTGCTTTGACCGCCCCGTATGACACCGGTAGTTTAATTAGAGGAAAAGAAATTCATGCTCATGCCATTAGAATTGGTTTTAGAGTCGATGTGGAGGCCTTGTTTGAGAAGATGGCCACGAGGGATGTTATCACTTGGACAGAGATGATCGAGCATATGCAGAGTTTAGGTTGATTGATACGGCTATGGAGATTTTTCATATAATGCCAGAGAAGAATTGTGTTTCACACAATGCCCTTTTTGGCGGGACTTTGTGAAAATGGCAAGCTTTTGAAGTGCTAGATTTATTTATTAGTATGGTGGAGGAGGGATTGGAGTTGACTCGACTACACCTTAACTAACTTGTTGCTAAGGCCCGTGGGTTGCTCGGAAGGGAAACTTAGTGAGCAGTTGCAAGGGTTTATTATCAAGTTTGGTCTCTGGCCAATGCTTGTGTGGAAGCAAACTTTGCTTGATGTGTGCACTCATTGTGGGAGGATGGTGGCTGCTGGAAAATGTTCAAACGATGGCCTTTTGAGTGGGATAGGTCTATTATTTGTACTTCTATGATATGTGGGTATGCACGTAATGGGTCACCGGATGAGGCAATATCACTATTTGCCGTTGTAAAGTAGAAGGGAGCATGATTCTTGATGAAATTGCATCAATTTCAATACTTGGTGTTTGTGGAACTTTAGGGTCTGATAGGGATGGGTGAGCAGATTCACCGCCATGTTCTTAAATTTGGATTATTTTCAGATTTAGAGGTAGCAAACGCATTGATCGCATGTACTCAAAGTGTTGAATATGGATGCTGCTAAAAAAGTCTTGAACATTATGCCCGCACATGATATAGTTTCATGGAATGGCTTGATTTTGGGGTTCATTATTCACGGCGGGGGAGATGATGCCCTCTACCGTCCAGATCAAACTTACACAATGGGGGATAAAACCCGACAAGATCAGCATCCTTTAGTTATATCGGCTTACAAATATACAAGTGCTCACTTAGCTTTTCAATTCACTGCTTCATGTTTTATGTATCAGATTTTGGCAATAACTATTTAAAGCCAACGAATGCAATTCAAAACATGCGGTATATCTTCTAAGCTAGTTCGTGGATTTGGGTTTCCTTGTGATGTATTAGATTTGCCGACTGTTCAAATAATTTGCTTCTTTTAGACAGTTATGTGACCATAAGAAACTTTTTGGTGATGATAAAGAGACTCGTTATCTATTGTGAATGAAGATTTCTGCATACACTAAAGATGATTGTACTAAAGTATGATTTTGCCTTTAGCTTCTCATATCATCATCTTTTTCTTTTTTCCTTTTCTCTGGGGAAGTCTCGGGACATCAAGTCAAACCTTGTGAGTCCAATCAAATGGTAAAGGCGGCATAGTCCTACTATGAAGCTCATCTTTTAGAAGAACAAGATGTGATCCAAGATATCATTACTGCTCTTGTGTTCTACTTTAGCGATAGTGGGAGCTGTCAAGCTCAGAATTTGATCGGGAGAGTAGCAGGCACCACCACAAGGAGGAACCTCTATCCGTTGCTATATTAGCCAAAAGGAACATCCGCCGCTTTCGTCAACGATACAAAGTCATAAAATCTTCCTAGTTGAATAATAGCTTGTTGCCTATCGGGTTTTTAATCATCCTAACAGATTCTGAAGAAAGGAGAAGATTGCATATTTGACTCTAGAAAGTAAAACCCTTTTCAGCATATTTACCTAGAGCTCACCATACCTTATGAATTGTGGGCATTGGCAAAAAGTGCAGCTTTTCTTATTTCCGATTCTCTAGCATCTTCTTTTCCAATTGTATGAATGTATTTCTTAAACATTTACTTCTCTTCAACCCCATTTTAACTTCTTTCTTTTCCCCATGCATATGCTTGTGCTCATTTGTAGAAGATACATTCATTTGAGGCCAGCCAAAAGAAAAAGAGACAAAAATCAATCCAATGCTAAAAATAAAGAGCCAAGCCGAGACTTGGAATGTTTCGTAATAACGTATAACATTTGCGAGAAGTCACGAACAACAATGAAGATGAATGCCTCCATTCGACTCTCACCCCAAAAAAAAAAAAAAAAAAAGTGACGACCCGGAAACCCTACCCGACCCGACCCGAATTTCCTATGTGAGTTTAAAGTGTTTCGGGTCGGGTCGGGTAACATCAAGACCCGACCCGACCCGACCCGTTTACACCCCTAGTCAGCATATCCGCACGCCATAGAGGTAATTCTACCCCACAAGCAAGTCTAGAGCATTTCAAATCTTGTTATTTGAAGAATCCTCCACATGTGCTCATTAAAACGAGTGTAATAGGTGTGTCGCCTTGATATTACTTGATACGACATCAAGTGTTCTGTCTCGCTCGATTCCATGTGTTGCAATATCTGAGTAATTAATTGCAGTCAATAGGTACAACCAAAGAGGGAAGATTAAAGCACTTCAATGGAAAACGGAAACAGTGAACAACAAAGAACAAGAAAGCACCACCCAGAGTTTCGTAGCCAGCTTTGCAGGCTCGTCTTTGGTTCTTGAATGAGTTTCTGCAGAAATTTTGCCACTTCCAACTCAACATTAAGCGATGACGACGATGACAATCGATCTGATCACACTATGCAAAACCCCAAAATGAAGCTTCACAAACCAGGAAGACAGCAAAGCACGTCAAATTCAGGCCATTTTCACTCAAAATGCCTTCTACCATAAATTCCACAGCACAGGCACATGGTTACCATATTTTTGTGTCACGGTGAGGTTACTGAGTTTGTTTTATGGCATCTATCCAAAAGAGATACTGCAAGTTCCAAATCAGAAACTCAATGTGGGAAGAACTTGATCACAGCCTTGTAACCACACACGGTGACAAGGGAACATATGATTATGCATGTGGGCTTGATTATATCGATCAAATGCTACTAATTCGACTGTTCTGGAGCGAATAATGAACATCAGGGTGAGACTATGCTCTCCAAATAAGGTTCTATAAGCTGATCCTGTTCTCGATGCTTGTCCATCTGCATACAACAGAAAAAGTTTACCATAATTCAGAACATATTCTTCCAACAAGGCATTCGTAAGGAGATTATGCTGTGAAAATGCAAAAGCTTGGTACTTGAACACTAAAACCAGAGCACAAAAGATCCAGCATATAAGAAAAACCAGAGAAGTCAAAAGCTTGAGCAGCCACGCAGGTTACAGGCGGAAGGCTACTATTTCAACGTAGAGGTTCTGATATGTTCATACATGTGCACGCGTACCTTCCCTATTTATTTTCTGTTTCTCCACTAAGAGACCAGCCTGAAAGAGCTACTTACTAAACTATGATGATCTAATATTTCGACAGTTCTTCGACTTATGTGCACTGTCAGAAGATTAAAACATGAGTAGGTGAAAAAGGGTCTTCCGGATAATTTGAGGGTATGAAAAAAATCCCCATTAAATGCTCGAAAGGAATGTCGACGGCATCGACCTTCTATTCGACCAGCTTTGCTCCCGACTTGATCAGAAGTCCTTAACTCCCACGACCGCCAAACCGCGGTACAAAGAAGGGGAAAAACTTCCTTAAAGTGATCACTCCATTTTTGATGTATTGACACCCATTCAGACTCCCAAGAATGAAGATCCAAACCACGGCAAAATCCTCGCCTCGCTCAATCTTGTTTTTCAGATCAGTCTCGTCCTCTTCTTTTGCTCCTCGATTAGCCAAAATTTGAGCCACGAGAACAAGCGAGGGCGCCCTCCAAAACTGAAGCGCGAATCAAGAACCGCATCTTCGCCACGCAGAAAACACTCCACGCCGATGCGTTGTAGCCAAAACTAGCATGAGCAGAAAGAGATGTCCTAGCAGAAGTTGCATGCTCGGGGACTGTGAACTGACGAAGACGAGCGAAGGCGGAAAAATAATTCAGGTAAAAAGAAATTTGAAAAATTGTGCCGAAGAGGAAAATTAATTTTGTTTTTTAAGAAAAGGAAATTTATGCTGCCGGGACTCAAATTTGGGACAATCTCGGGCAAGAGCCGGGTATCCTAACCAGTTAGACTCAATGGACTTCGAACCTTATCTTAAACTTATGGGAAAATGACACAAATGATTTTTGAATTTTTACTCAATATGCAACTTGGTCCTTAGACTTTTAATTTATTCAATATAATTTCTGAACTTAATCCAATATATAATGTGATCTATGGACTTTTAATTTAATCAATGTAATCCTTAGACTATATAAAAATATTTAATATTGTTCCTAATCTTAAATTAATAGAATGACTATATTGAATATTTTTATATAGTTCGAAATTATATTTAACATGTACTAAAATTCATAAATCATATTTAACAAATTAAAAGTTTAGGATTACGTCACATTGAGTCAAATTTTATGGTTTGTGCTATTATCCCTAAACTTAATTTATAAGTAATAAAATTTTCTATCTGACTTTGAGGCCCACAGTGTTGTTCTATATCTCGATATCAACATATTCTTTTGTCAGAGGCACTTGTTGACTCCTTCAGACCTTCTATCTCATTTTCGAGTTTTGATCCTACGAGAATAGAACGTAAAATATTCAAATTCTCTTCTTCTTTTTAATGGTCAGAAAAATTTCGAAATTCTTAGGTGTCAAACTATGGGAAGAAGTAAAGAAACATATATAAATTGCGACAGAAACCCGAAGAAGAGATTAAATCCTATATATAAACGAAAGTTAAAGAAGAGAACATCCATTGGATCCACTAATTCAAATTAAGAAATGCACTCTATAGTTGAATATTTCTCCAAATCCCGGGTTTGGTTCCCTTAAAATCCCAACAGAAGTCGGAGACTTAGGCAGCATTTGGGAACGACCTTGCAATGGGCCTCTAAAGGCCCTTGGCCGGATCTCCATTTTCCAAACGTTTCCAATGCCTCTAGCTCAAGGCTCCCTTCACCAACTCTGGCTTTTCGACTTTTCTTGGCATGCAACAGACCAGAATTTAGTGAATTTTTCAATTTCCAATCTTATCCTCACTCACTAATTATAATTTCACATTTATCTCTTTCAAAACACGCAAAAACCCCTTAGGTCCATTACCCCTCTCTTCCCCGCCTCTCTCTAGGGTCGCATGCTGGCCCTATGAAATGGAGCTCGCCTGGTCGCCCGATCGATGGTCATGCCAAAGAAGTAATATGCAAACCAACTAATGAGTGTTGACATAAACAAATAAATTTCTATATGTTATGCAATTTTAACGAATTTTTTTTTTTTTTAGGAATCAAAAATTGATCATAATTTTCTACGCAATTAAACCCTAAAAGAACAAGCATTATTTAGGTGTCTACGTATAAAAGACAACAATTCATTATGAATTTAATTAGGTCATGAAGGAAAGAACTTAAATAATAACTTAGAGATTTAGTAGACAAAGGATGATATCTCCGTGGACGTGTCTGCTCAAGCAATTTGGCTCTTATTTGATCTCCCTTTGCCCGGAGAATAACAATGGTTTCATCAGGATAGCCATTCAAAACATTTGATCTCTCGAGTTGCTTAGCTTGTGGTCTCTGTCTGTGCTTTTTTGCATTGAGCAAAAAGCTAGGTTTCTTCTGTCCACAATTTTGTTCGTGCAACAATTAGGATTAAACCAATACTATTGAAATACTTGCAAAATTTCATGAAAAATTGCACAATGAGTAAGCAAGACAGTGTCTCTACCGTCAAATAGAGGAGGAGCTTTCTCGAACCCATTGTCTGAATCTTGTGTGACATGATTTGCTAAATGGCTATTTATATGTTACAATTTGTATTGTTGAACGAGAAAGAATACTCTGGAATAAAGCGGTAGGTCATCTCTTCCCATTTTCATGGAAAGTGATTGGATTATTTTAGTTATGGCATTACTTAATTTGCAGTTATTCTTATCAAATTTCTTTCCATTAATGCAAAAATCTCATTTTCTATAAGGCAAATAAAATCACGCAATTTTGTGCACCGAACATTCTAGCAACTACTATAAAAACAATCAGGCAATTTTCATTATTGAATTATTAAACAATCTTTAAAATTCCTTATAGATCAATTCCCAATAATCGGATAATCATAATGAGTATTTGAAGTTCAATATTAAAAGTTATTTTAATGCTAATATTAGATTTGGTATTTGAATTATCCTTAGCGTGTTGATTCTATCGCGCTATTTAGTCTAAAATTGCTATGTAATGGAGCCTTATAAAAAAGGCATACATTATTGTCAGCGCAAAAAATCAGAAAATAAAAGGATAAAATATTTTTTATCACTGTGACATGGGATTCCACTTTCCTGGAATGCTCACAATTAATTGAATGAGGGTGTTTACACCAAAAAGTGACCGGGTCATCGACACCTGGTTTAAGCAACGAGCATTGTTGGACACGTGACCAATCGGTATCAATGCTGAGTGCATACTAATAATTATCGCCAATCCCATTGTCAATATACAATGACGAATAGGTAATGATAATAGATAAGAGTACCGGAAGATCCATAAGCTGTCAAAGTATCGAGAGAAGACACGTCAAAATAGGATTGCGAGTTTGAAGGCGGTAGAGAATGAAGTGACCGCGATCGTGGGACAGTTAAATGCATTTTTAGAAACAAGATGATGATGTCATGGGAACAAGATTTTTGGAATGGAAGCACATGGGCACAATCGCTGGAACCGCTCGAGAAAAGTTATGACACGGTCACTATAATTACAGGAAAGAATACTATTGGTGCCATAAGTTGTGTATGGTGCTCACTTTGGTGCCAAAAAGTTTCCGGCAGGATCACTTAAATGCCAAATCGAAGAAAAATGATCAATTTGATGTCACCAGTGAGAGATTCTAGCTAGATTAATTACGTGGCTTTTATATTTAAAGAAAAAAAAATTTCGGTTGCTTTTAAAACGACTTGTTTTTGGTCCTACGTGGATGGCCTCACAAAAACGACGCCGTTTAACTCATTTGGGGAATTTTTTTTCTTTTCTAGGACTGAAATTAGGGTTTTGTCAACCTAGCTCGCTCGGCTGCCATCGCTCCGCCTCCGCCGTCACTCGACCTCCGTCACTTGCTTAGCCGCTGTCACTCACTCGACCGATGTTGCTTAGTGCTGTTCGAACGCCCTTGACGACACACGAGGGAGCACCAGCCCCGATCGCCGGAGTCTAGGTATTGGAAGACGTAGGCCAAGCACTCATAAGGGAGATTGAGATGAGAGAGACATCAATGGTGGCGCACTCGTCAACGTCCTCCCCGAGCACCGGGCTAGATCACGGCCTTCGACTTGGCCGCCGGGGTGGCCGTCGTTAGAATTGGGGTCGAGGTTAGGTCGGAGCCACGGCCGCTAAGTGGCCATCGTTGAGTCGAGTCGGTCGAGGTCGGGGCCGAGCTGTGGCTGCTGAGTGGCCATTGTCGGGGTCGGGGTCGGAGGCTGCGGCGCCGACGTGAGGGCCGTCAAGGACGGCAACTAGCTAGAGATTTAGGTTTTGAATTGAAGGAGACACCAAACGGCGTCATTTTGATGTTAGAATGCTGATCACTCTTTGGCGAGCCACATCAGCTTCAAAAATTAATAAAAAAGTGTCACGTCGGATTTTTGGCCAACCATATTAGAGTTGGCACTAAAATTATCGTTTTTTAACTTTTTGGCACTTAAGTAATCCAATAGAAACTTTGGCACCAAAATGAGCGCTGTACATAACTTATGGCACCGATAGTATACTTATCCCCTATAATTTCAATCGCCTATCCTAAAAGCTCCCTTCCTCTTCACACAAATTAAACAAATTTACTATCTTTTAGTATCTTTACTTTCTCACATTGTACTTTTATCTTCATACTCATGTCGAAGATTAAATTCTAAAGTAATAGCTTTTGCGTCTTCAAGTTTTGTCATCAATTATATTTCAAAAAGTTGGTTTACTTTATGGCTTGCTTGTAATAACTATATCTTCTAGACCTTGTAGTTGATTAAATTCTGGCACGATTTGCATTTGTATAGTTATGTTTGAATTGAAGTTGTTGATTCCTATTGGCAACCAAATTTTGGCTAATTATTTAGGAGTTCATTGCATATGCCATTTCATTGCCATATTGTTGCCATGTCATTTAGTGATTGCATGTGTTAATTAAAATTGTATGTAGTGTCGAATAGTTTTAGAATTTGGTCACATAGGCATAATTTAGAGTCAAACTTGCGTTACATGCATTGGGTATAGTGTAATTTTCATTTAAAGAAAATTTTATCAAACATGTAGAGAGAGAGGCAATTATATATTCATG
Organism: Eucalyptus decipiens; assembly: GCA_014182575.1. Taxonomy (NCBI): domain Eukaryota; kingdom Viridiplantae; phylum Streptophyta; class Magnoliopsida; order Myrtales; family Myrtaceae; genus Eucalyptus; species Eucalyptus decipiens. The sequence goes on along the minus strand of CM024616.1, from coordinate 6,963,505 downwards.
AGACACAAGAAACAACATATTCTCTTTTCCCCTGCAGAAAGGCTCCGAATGTGACTGAGTTTGATCTAATGAGTCACAAGAAACATGTACATCTGTGTGTTTCTTCTTAGTTTAAATTTCGTTGTAGCCGCTCTTTGTCGTATTGCGTTCACTGTTTTCAGTTCATTCATTGTTTCTTTCTGTGTGACTAGTAACGCCTCAAAATATGTGCCAGAATAGACAGGAATGTGACATTCCTGCGACAACCAAGGACATCGGCAGGTAACACTCCCTGTAAGTCTTGGTCTGGTGTTCTTTGATTGGTTTCTATAATCTTAGTAGTCTGCTAGTTTGTTTAATATAGGGTTATGAAGTGTTTATCAAAAGTTGTTTGTGGTGCTGGAAAAAAAAACTTTTAGCTGGTAGTTAGTACTCAATCATCTGTAGGTGCACGTAATTATTATTTGGCCTTTCTCGTCCACGGAAGCAATGTGGGACACGATCCACATGGTCCATGGGCATGGGCATGATGATCCTCGACCATCTAGACCGTGTGGATCGTGTCCTACATCGTGTCCATGACCGAAGTGAGTGGATCAATATCTTTGCACATAAATGAAATGTTAGTTATAAATGAGTGTTGATACCTGATTTTTAATTGCCGTGTAATTAAAAGTAAAACTTAAAATTAGAATTTTTGATTGCAACGAGCCTTTTTCAAGTCAAAAAGTGCAATTTTCGTTTCATTCTCTTTGGCCTATCATTTATAGGTAATTTACTCATCATTTTTTAACAAAAACCCAAAATGTCAAAACGTGAACTTTGGCCTATATGCCATGCTTATTATTAAGAATAATACACGGACCTGGATATGCTATGCAAACCAAAAATCCTCTATATGCTTAATTTGGAAATTGCAATTTTAATGAAAATTAATCACAAAATCCTCTAGGCCAAAAATCCTCTATATGCAATTTTTTTCTCCCTAAAAAAAAAAAAAAAATCTATATGCTTAATTTGATATGCTATGCAAACCAAATATTTCCATTAAAATTGTGATTGATTTGGAAATTGCGTAGCATATATAGCATTTTTTTTAACGAAACCTGACTAGCAAACCTCTAGCGACCGGCGGCCACCACTAGCAAGACCAAGCCTTGGCCGACCTTCCCTCACCCCATTGCACAAAATTACAAGTTGTTGACACCTGATTTTTAATTGACGCATCATTAAAAGGTAAAAAAATCGAGATTTAGGTTTCTAATCGCGACGGAGTCCTATCTCTCGACCAAAAAGTGTTATTTTTCTTTTTTTTTTCTTTTGCATTGTCATTTTTAAGTAATTTCTAGCTCATTTTCAAGAAAAATCCGAAAATCAAATGGTTGACTTTTGAATTGACTTTTTGATCAACCCTCTAACCAAAAGTCAACCTCAAGTCAAAAATTGACCTTACTCAAAAAAATTCATTTAGCTTTAATTTCACTTTTGCTAAATTAATTTATTGAAAATTCAAAGATTTGACCAAAAAAATCGACTTTTTAGCAAAAGTCAATTAAATGGTTGACTTTTGGTTAAACCTTTGACAAAAAAAAGAAAAAAAATACAAAAATATATTTCTTTTAATGCCAATTTGATTTTTGTGTCAAAAATTTCACAAAATTCAATTAAGAACCTTGATTTTTTTAATTTTTCAATTTTAGGTTCTAAATCAACCAAAAATAAAATTATTTTTATTCCGTCATAATTAGGAGTAGTTTCTTCTTTGACATTTGGTTTAGGGACTATCTGAAATCTGCTTGAGCATTCAATTTCACGATTTATCAAGTCAAAATACGGTGCCGTTTTGAGCTCTAATTAGGGGACCAAAATTGGTCATTCATAACTTACTCTTTCTTTTGCATTCCTATGTCAACGGATAACATGGTTGTTTAAAGGAGTTCAAAGGGAGGCTCGCTACCATCATGCACGGAGGTGGCGGCGACAACAGCTTGATACCAAAACCTTGCCTTTGCCCGTGGGGGTGAAGGTTGGCGCTTTGGTGCTTTTTGCAATGCCGGGCATTCCACTGTGATGAGTTGAATATAGGAATGCAATCATGTTATGTGCAATTGCAAAACATAAGAGTAAGTCCATGTAAATGAGAGAGGAGATGATAGATAAGGGCTTTGTTACCGGATATAGATGGGTGTTGGAGAAATCCTGCCATAATATTTTGAAGGCGACAAAACGTTTCTTTCGGCCTAGTCTCGAACCTTCTGATCTTCGATTTAGAGTCGAAGACAGGTTGGACATCAAGACTCAAGACTCAAGACTCAAGACTTAAAGATATTCTCATTGACAGTTTTCTAATCCGGTGTCGAAAGGCTATCCGTAACCTAGGTGTTTCGTTAAGGAGATAGTCCTATTCTTTGGAGAAGATATCCTAGCTGGGTTAAGCTAACGGATTCTTTCTATTCAAAGATCCGATGATTGACGAAGTAATCTTGGAAAGTTCTATTCTTGGAAACCAAGATCCTGGTTGTATGGGCGAACAGGATTGATGGGCTATCGTCAAGTTCCTTTAATAGCTCGAAAGATCTCCTTAATTGATTCCGTCCAACGGGTAGATTGGAGGAATTCCTTTGTAAGTGCCAACGGGTATGATGGTATGAAGGAGTATAAAGGAAGACGTTCAAGCTATTTTCAATGCAAGCTCGATAGACGAATTCCGTAGTATGAAGTTCTTGATATTCGCCGATTCATTTCGAGCAAAATTGTATACACAAAAGAGTGTTTATACTTAGTGGTATCTTGAGCAAGTGTGGTAGATCATCTACATCACTGAATCAAGGAAGAACAACGTCGTAACACTTCTTTGTTCATAGTGGAATCCAGCCAATAGGCTGTCGGTGCGGAAGAGTGGACGTAGGCTTAAACTAAAGCCGAACCACTATAATCATTGTGTTCAATTCTCTTATCCCTTCTCTCGCCTTTTGATTGCCGTTTATATCCATCGATTGTCTAGTATTGTGTGATTTAAGTAAAAATCGTTTTATACCTATTCACCCCCTCTAGGTACTCGCTCTAGCTATATCAATGGGCACATGTATAGTGTTTCAAGCTGACCAATCACAATAGTTCGAAACCATTTTTGTTTTAGATTGCCGTGTTTGGCGGATTTCACAAGCTATTTTGCCAAGGACAGCGTTTAAATGAACCATAGGAGGGCAAAAAAATTCATAGAACTATTGTCCTAGCGTGGCTAATGCAGTGGAGGTCCCAAATCATCTCCTCCAAGAAGCTAAGATAATTGTTTTTGCATTTACTTCAAGATGTCGAATTTGCACTTGGACATTTGGCCAATAGCCTGAGACTTGCTGGTCCCACATCCATGCATTTTTTATTATTGTGATTAATATGGTTAATGGGGTTGCAATACTTGTTTATTCACTCAATTTGAAATAGAGAAAAGGTCATTTGTGGGACCTCCTTTTGAATACTTTGTGGCTAGCTTAGAATATGCTTCTTATGAAGAGTTCAGTAGGCCTTAGATATCGCCAATGTATATGAATCAACTGCTCATAACTTCTATCCAGTAACATGAAGGAAGATAACATGGAGATGGATGTGAGGAATATTGTTAATTTTGACGAGATATGTATTCCATCATCAATTTCTTTTCACTTGGCACAGCACAGTTTCATGAGAGAATTGAGCCTAGCAAGGATAAAATTCCAGCTCAGGTTTATCAGGCCAGTTCAAAGGATTTTGATGTGACCCGGAAATATGTGGATTGTTTGACTGCACCTGCCATGGGGAAAGTCTTGGTCCGTGAGTTCGTCTATGATTTCGACTTTTAAGATAAACAAGAACTTAGGAACTCTTCACAAAGAAAGTGGAATGTACTTATAAGTGGTCCAACTAATGTCATTTGAGATCAACCCAATGATAGAACTTAGTGGATGGAGCAACTATTCTCCTTATTAATCTTAATGAAAAAGTTTCCAATAAAGTTAGTGCTGCATGCACACTTGACAATGAGCTCAGACAATTTCCAATCAACTTCAAAAGTAAAAAGATTAGTTTTAGATGCACTAATTTTCGATAATGTTGAAAATTCAACTTCATCTATCAAAATATGTTCAAAGCATGCCTCACAAATACAATAGATGTTTGGCTCCCCACCATTACGCAAATAACATAAACATTTTTAGCCTATTTGATAGACCATAGTCACTGTAGAAAGTATTTTTTCCTTGGGTATCCCTAGATAAAAAAGACTAGCCATCAAAGCAAAATCTACAAAACAAATTAGTTCCAATCTTCCAAACGAAAAAACTATATATGGGGAGACTCTAGAGCAAGACTATGAACTTAGTCAATACTTCACATATATAATGACTTGTTTCCACATCATAAATGCATAAAGCATGCCAGAAGATCATCTTCTACCAGTAAAATGCCTCAAAAGTCATATGAAGGGCGAAAATTGAGTAGTGCCATGTCCACACTTTTGCATGTACAAGAGAAACAACACCGTTAGAAAGATGAATGAGTAATGATCCAGGCAAAGATAGTCTACATATTTGCAAGGAATGCCGAGTTTCTTGAGCTTAAGTGTGTGGGAAACAAGTAAATTGTTGAAGTCGCCAATCTCAGAGTCGAGCTTGGCAACATGGGCTTCGACCCTCCACTAATTCCCTAAAAACTCTGGTATCCCAACCTTCACCGCACAAAACAATTAAGGAAAATACATCGTTAGACCTGCAACCTACGGTTGAATCAAAGCATGATTATGAACTTTTGCTTTGACCAAATGAAGATTTCTAGAGCATTGGTTGCCATATACTCTAGCATAAAGTGAAAACAATACCAAACCTCATTGAACCTACAGCTACATAGATATGGCGGGACATCACACCAAACCTATAGAACCACTTGTCTTGAAGACTAAAATCTAATTGCATCGAATCAACTCGTTGTACTACTAGCAGCCCCTTTAGCTAACATACACTATAAACGGCATGACAACAATACATGGCACAACCACCTCCATCCATTGCCCAAAACACATTTCTCTTGTCATTGTGATTAAGCTCATTTACCCATTATCACAAATAGACCCATCATAAGTTACTTAGCTCCAAACATGATATAATTCAAAAAACTCATCTCAAAGCACATATTTCTCTACCTCATTCAGCTAACCGGCACGGAGAAAAAGCAGACTTTTTTGCTCTCCAAATGCTTCTCTCAAGACTCTATGCGCACTAGAATTACGTAGCCAGTAAAAACCGAAATTTAACCTACCCACATATTGAGTAGATTCGGAGAATAATATGGAAAATGCAGGAGCGAACGAATCCGATTAAGCTCACAAAGGTAAAGCATCTTTAGCTTATGTAGGTTTGAAAGTAAGGGGTTTTTGAACTTGAAATCAAAACCGGGCAAAGGAGAGGGAAAAGAAAACAATAGTGTTTGTATAGTTTCAAAAGAAACGAACTTCAACAGAAAATGAGGTAATAAAAGAACAAGAGCATTTTGAGCTCATCAATGGCAGAGGAGCTTTTTTGTTCAAAAAAAAAATGGCAGAGGAGCTTTTCAAATGGCGGTGTCGAAACACAGATACGGGTTGGGCGAAAACAAGAAGAAATGTCGCCAATAAAAATGAAAAATAAAATTAAATGGAGAAGCTTCTTCTCCGTTGCTTGATTTCCTAAAACTCGGGTGAGAGAGAGGAGCGAAGCGGGAGTAAGGTTCAACTTGAGCTCATTGGAGCCACCGATGAGGCTCCGAGAAGCGACAACGGAGGTTAGGGCTAGGTACGATTGGCAAGGCTCTTAAGGGAGGCAACGTGCAAAAGGCATATTTGAGCAGCAATTGCGATCGACGAGGCTTTCATTTTTGGGAGGCGCAAGTGAAAGCGGAGGCGGAGGTTGGACGCATTAGAGAGAAGCGTCTCGCTTGTTCTTCTTTAAGAGAGAACCTAAAAATCCCTAAATAATTGAAAAGTGGAGAGAGAAATTTTTAAGCGGGAGTTTGGACATTTCTGCCAGTTGGCCAAAGAAAAGAGAAAAAAAAACCCACTTTTAGACTTTTCTATTTTGCAGCCGGTCCAAGTCCAAGGCCACGTGTTGACCTTCAATGGAGCTACTTCAGCTCACGAGCGCCACGTAGGACACTGACTTGACTTTGATGGTTAGCAACCACTTTATATTTTCTCCTTCACCACACTCAGCCCCCTCTCGAAGCCCCTTCTTCTCTGCAAACATTTTCACCAAAGTTCACCCAAACCATATGCCTCGTTTGCCAATCATCTCCTTCATCGACCAAAACCAAAAAAATCGTGCCCACTTCGGCTAACACCTTACGCCATCAACGCATGCCAACCACCACCTCATGGATACGCTGCATCAAATGACAAGCCGATGTACAGAAGCAAACGTAAATTAAAGAAAATCCACACAAGCTCAATCGGATATTTTAGCGAACACCTAACAGGCATCAACCAAAGAGAGGACAAGGGACCGACCAAGACTCCAAACGCACCAACATATTTGACAACTCATGCATAAAGTAAAATAGAGAATAGCATTACATGGATGGGGTCGGGACTTGCACAAACCGGGCCTCAGAGAAGAAAAGAAACAAGACAATGACCAGCACTTCAGGAGCCAACCAAAGTTAGAGGAGGTGGTCACGAAGCTGACAAAAACATTTTCACAAGCACTCGACGTGCGCTGGATTTCGAACTCGATACTTCCTAACATGCATACTAGATCACACAGTAGGTTTCACGGACAACCGACGGGACCAAAACTCGCGCGGACTTGGTTGGCCGCGAGCTCCAGCATGACACCCCCCAAAACAAACAAGGCACCTACGCTCGTGGGGGGTGGTGGTGAAGACCCCCCTTTTTGAACGCTACCTCCTAATTAAATAAGGAAAGCGAACTACTTAGGACCATGAATCATGTATGCTTGAGTTCTTCACCCTTCTTGATCTTGTGATGCGAATCCTCCAGGTCAGAGATTCTTCCTTCTAGATATGTCACTAGTCTCTTCATAGTGGCATCAAATTCAACTACCTTAGGAAAATGAGACGGTTCAAAAGTCCTCTTGGCTCTCGTCTTCAAGTCGCAGTTTCTCACTGAAGATAGAGTACCTATGTCATCACGGCCCTTTTGCTTGATGAGACAAGCCACAGTAGCAGACAATTCATCGACTTGACTTTTGAGGTGCGCAATTCGCTTGTTCATGTCATTGTCAATACCAATGATACGGTTCAACACCTCGTTTTGATCTATCATTTTAGATTTCGATCGTGTATGGATGGGTGAACGGAATCGCTCCATAATCACCTAGTTCAAATAATCAGGAATATGTAAGCATAAGGTGTAAATAGAGAGCCAATCCATGACAGCAATCTAATCCATTTGTTTCTTTTTTTCATTGAAAAGTTTGTGTAGGAAGGGAATTTCCTAAAAATAAAAATAGGATACTTCAGCAAGAACAAATTTCCTAGATATGAATTGAAAACAAATTCTCCAAAGTTTTTTTGTTATTTTTCAAATGATTCATTGCATGGAAATTTCCTCATTTCATTTCTAATTAACAAAGGAATTAAATCAATGATTGACCTTGATTGTCATGTACCAATTAAAAGTCCAATTAAGTAAGTAAATTGCGAAGTGAGAATTTAGATAACTTACTTTCACTGGAAAGGGATGACAATCACATAAATACACGTATGAAATGTGAGGCTCGATTTCTACCTAGATGGCTTAACAAAGTGGAGCTAAGAGGATGATCTGACCGTTGCAATCTCGCATTAACGTGTCAGGTCCTCCTAACTCCAGCTCAATTGAATGGAATGTCCAATAATCACGCAGTCTCGCGGATATGGACAAACACATTCGACACCATGAAAGAAATTTCGGAGAAAAGAAGGTCAACCTCCACATAGCAGTCTCGCTTTGGAGGAAGTATCCTTCTCATCAGCATCCTAGAAATCCTATCGCAGCCCAAGTTTGACCACAGGTTGTGTGTGCAACAGTGTAGTGTTAAAAGCAGTAAAACATGCACAACAATTTAAATGCAAATAACACTTCTAAATCTGGGAAAAGTAAATTATCCATCCCCACTCCTTCCTGCAAGACAAGGATTAGCAAAGACTACTCCCTTTATACCTCCCATATGCAAGAACATTTAACACCTTAAAAATATTATGGATGTACTTGGTGTTCTCACTACCAAACAAAAACATTTTCAAAAGAAAAAGAAAAATTAGCCTAAGTTCACTAAGTGTTTCAACACTAGTCCGCAATGGAGTTGCCAAGCTATCACGACCTAATTTTTTTTGGGTGTGCACCACCTAAAACTAGGTTAATGGACTGCTAAGTCTTTAAACTTAGCTCGGGCTCTTCCAAGCCCAGACCAAATTGCGACTTAAAGTTCAAATATTTAACATGCAAATAAATTTTATCTAGTAGTCGCCACTAATCAGTTTATGGTAATCCCACCTAAGTAAAATAATGTGAGAATTATTTTATTCCTATGAACCAAAAATTAAGGGTATGGAGACTTGGTTACACTAGATTTCTCTAATGCCATTTCAGTACCATTTCCTTTTAATTTTCAAAAATATTTTTGCGGGCGGTTTGGATTTATTTTAACCTAAATTACTATAATGCAATGTGGTGATCACACGAGATGCTCAAACATTCAATAAATAAATTGCATCACACAAAGCAAACAATTTTTGGGTTTTCTTTGAAAATTGGAATTCTTTTATAAAATATGCATTTCTTAACTAAATGACTTAATCTTATTAATATGCAAATTCTAATTAAATGGGCCTTTTATGCAAACTAGTTATTATGCACCTCATGACCTAACTTCACTAATAAACAAATTCTGATTAAATGATCCTATTATGCAAACTAGTTAACATGCACCTAGTATTTTTGTATTTTTTTATTGAAATTCAAAATTAAAAAAAACCCTAATTAAACTATCTAAAAGGGATAATTTTCTAATTTATTCTAGGAATTAATTTGACTTAAACCCTATCCTATCTTAGAAATTGTTTTTTGAAAAAAAAAAAGATAATTAAAATGTGCGAACATTATCTAAAATCCTAAAAAAAAATTATTTAGGTCCATCCCTAACTTATTTCTAAAAATGCAATCTTAAAAATGTAATCCTAAAAAATTTCTAATTTATTAAACATACATGTCTGATTTACTGAACCTATATTCTCGTGTAGAATTTTGATATTTTTTTAAGATAAGAAATTATTAAATAAATATTAAATCTAAACTATCAACAAAATAAATGATTAAAATAATCGAAAAATAACATGTTGTCTCATAGATCAAATTAATGATTATTCTAACCGTAATTATCACGATAAAGAGTTCAAAATAATTAAAAATCTTATCCGAGTCTTACAGATCAAATTAATAATTATAATGATTTAACAAAAAAATTCTACCAAAAAGCCCAAAAATTAATATAATTAAAAAAATAATCCGATGTCTCTTGGATCAAATTAATAATTATAATAATTCCAGACAAAATCCTTGCGGATAATGCTTACAAAATGCACAAATATTAACATTGACAAACCACATTCTAACTTAAACAATAATAACGAAACTTAAAATAAGTAAAATGAAATAAAAATAAAAATAAAAATAAAAATGAACCACCTAAGGACTCAATGCTTCTCGTTGCTGGTGGAGTAGCTATGATGTGGGCGCTCGAGTAGTGATGCGGGCGCTCGGGCGGAGGGGCGGCTTGTTGAATGGCAAGGGCGCAGGATCGCGGCGACGCGGAGTTGGTGTAGGCACGGGTGAGGAGTGGACGCGCAGTGGTGGGCGGCGCGGAGACAACGCGGGCTGCTAACGTGAGCATCGGGGGTGACGAGCGGATCAGGAACAGCAGGAGCGAGCAGAGGTCCAAGTGCAAGGGTGATGCGGGGGAGCTTGAGCAATGGTGACCGATGCGCGGGTTGATCGGCAGCAACGGCGGAGCGGTGGTGGCACGACGAGCAGATGTCGCAGGTGTCGCTTATGACCTCGATTTGCAGGACGGTGGGCTGCTGTGGGTGTCGGGCGCTAGTTGTCACAGGGCAGCGGCGCTCGAACAGAGCGGAGGTGGCGCGCGCGTCGGTGTTGGCAGCGAGCTCGTGAGTGAGAGGGATCCTCGGCGGCTGGTGGGATGCCGTGACCGGCGCTGGGAGTGGCTTCGGCACGGTGGTGGCTAGCACGATGGGAACGAGCAGTAGTGGCGGGCTTCAGAGCTCCAGCGTCAGGCTGGGCAGTAGCAGGTCGTAGGTGCAGAGGCGCGGCGATGAACGTTGACTCGGGCAGCAAGGGTCACCGGCGGGGGAGGCCTGCGAAGAAGAAGAACAAGAACAACTGTTCTTCTTTTTCATTTTCTTTGGTTTTCTTTTTCTCTCACTTCGGTTGCCCTGTCTCCTCACACGTCCCTCTCTCTGCTATTTTTTTTTTTTTTCAGAATTTCAAAAGCAAAAAGCAAGACTCCTTTTTGCTGACTTTGAACAATGAATAAAAGGAAAACGAAAATTCACGAAGGACGAAATACCACCCCTTTTCTCACTAATCATTTACTGCACGAATTTTTCTCTCTGAATTTTTTCAAAAATTGCCCCCTCGCGCGAAAATTATGTCTCTTTTGTAGTGATTTCCAGATAGCCGCTTTCCATGGCAACTTTCAAGTTTCCATCTGTTGCATTAAATCAAGCTTGCAAATCGAAGCGTGATTTCGCAATCAGCTCGATTTTACTTGATTTCTTCCATTTTATCGAAGTCTTTGCCTTTTATTCACCTGATTTTTCATTTGCTTCTGCATTTATCAAAATCTGAATATTCATCAGAATTTCAAATTTCCATGCATTATCAATCAAATCAATTTTTCATTTTATTTTATTTTATTTGTTCTTATGCATTTTTTTAGGGGTTAAAATTAATCCCTAATTTTTATGCAAAAAAATTAATGACTGGGTCACCAAAATGTAGGTGTCAACAATTGACCAACCACGTGAAACAAACACAAATATATATTCAAAGTGTGTTTCATTTTCAAAAGGCATGCTGAAAATTCCTCCCCCCCCCGGAAGGTCAGTGGCCCTACGATCACATTCATCTCAAATGGTGGTCAAGCCAGCTGAAAATGTCATGCCATGCATCTTAGATGATTACCGTTACCAAGACAAAGCTGCACTTTTATCAGCCAATAAATGGGTAAGAAAGAAATTCAACAGGATTCATTGATAAGTTATTATGAACTCGTGCAGAAGCATTTAGCTGCGAAGCATGCAGTCTGTAGAATCTCTTCTTAGAAGCAAGGTGGAAGTTTTTAAGTCAGAAACCATCTATACAACAAGAACCTTTCCCTCAATGAGATTACTATGATTCTGCTTAGAGAAATGTATAAAACGATGATTCGCTCCCAATTGAAAAAAAAAAATCAAAAAAAAAAAGAAAAAAAGAAAAAGAAGAGACTGGAATGCTGGCCATGATTTTAGTTCCTAAGCAGGCTAATTCCACCAAGATCATACAAAAGAGGTGATCGTGTCTAAAGTTCGCTGGAGCGAAGGCCTTTTCCATAACCCATGAGTACTTATCTTGATAGCTATTCAGCATGATGCAGCTCGGTCCTTGTCACACCACCTAATCCATTGCTAGTGAAAATATCTGCAATACTGAGAGTTACAGCTTTGAGATAGCAGATGCAGGCAAGTTCAATCTGGGGAGCACCTTTAGATCTTCCCAGTCTTCATCATCCATCTTGGAGAAGTAGCTGCCTACCATCTTGCCCACTACAAAAGAGACGGATGAAAAAATCTTTGCAAAGCAACTCAAGACAAGGGAGGAACGAACCCCGGAAAATGGAACAAGCACACTTGTCAAACCTTTGGGTGCTTATCCTTATCCAAGAATAAGGATCTGCAGCCCTGCATTACATGGACAAGTGTCATTTTATCACCTGGACTCAAATGAGACTATCAAAAATCATCTGATTCATTACAGAACCTCAACAAAGTCCCTGCTGACTTCGCCTCGCATTAAATGGCAAACCATTCTGTATCCTCGAATAAGGCGTTGACCAATTCCTTGTTGTCGACCAACTCCTTGTAGTCGACCTTCTCTTATCCGCAATTGCCTAATCAATCTATTGGAAGATATGCTTCAGATTCTGAAGATATGCTTGAGAATCCATTTTGATTATAATCATGCACAAAATCAGTTAGTGATTAGATTGAGATTAATGCTCGTTCGTTTCACGGAAAATATCATGTTTCCGGAAAACATTTTCCTGGAAGTTATTTTCCAGGAAAATGACTCTATTTTCCGGTGTTCGGCCAAAATCTAAAATTTGAGTGGAAAATATTTTCCAGTGTTCGTTAGCTCAAACATTTTCCTGAAAAAAATTATCAAAAATTGAATTTTAATATTTTTAATTGACCAAAAAAATTATTTTATTTATTTATATTTTTTTTAAAATGATTTTTTAATTATTTATATTTTTTAAAATATAAATTTTTATTATTTATTGTTTCTTTTTTTTTTTTTTCCTTCCTCCTTCCTCCTCCTTCTTCCTCCTGATTCCTCCCGAGCGGCTTCGTCCGCCGTCGCCTCCTTCCTCCTCCTTCTTCCTCCTCCTTCCGCCGCCGCCGCCTCCTTCCTGCTTGACGATGGCCGGCTGCCTAGCGGCCGACCAAGACCCGGTGGCCAAATCCGGCGAGCTCGAGGCTCGGCCGATCTCACCCGAGCTCGCCGGATCTGGCGACAGAGCTCGAGCTCGCCTGGATCCGGCGAGCCGCGAGCTCCGCCGCCAGATTCGACGAGTTCACGGCTCGCCACCGCACAATGAGCGGCCTAGACGGTGGGCTCCCGCGAGCCTCTCGGCGCCGCCGCGGAGCTCCCTCTTGAGCCGGATCCTCCCGAGTGGCTTCGAGTTGCGGGGAAGCGGAGCGCGGCGGTGGCGGCGGCGCCCCGGTCGGAGCAGGCGGGCAGGAGCAGCCAGGGAGGGCGGAGGCTGGTCTCGGAGAAGGACGTCGTCGAAGCCGACTTCGCAGCAGGGAGAGCAAGAGAGAGAGAGAGAACGAAAACCGAAGGAAGAGAAGAGGCGAGGCTTGGAAAATGTTTTCCAAGCTGCAAAGAAGGAATTTTCCGGTCAACGGAAAATGTTTTCCTTGACCGTGATTTTCCGCCCATCCGAACATTGGAAAATATGGAAAATATTTTCCTGGAAGTTATTTTTCGCGAAACGAATGGAGCCTAAGATTGATTTACAGAATATATCATTGCCATTTATTGTACCTATTCTATATTATAAGTTGAAGATGGAGGGAGAATGAGACATTTAGGGCTTTGAAGATGGAGGAAGTGGAGGAAATTGGCCATTGCCATTTTTGTAAATCTCCTTTGCTCAACTCCATCGCTGGCCACTCTGTTTTCAGATACCCACTCTATTTCATGGCTTCAACTCTGTTTCAAACTTTGATCAACTACTTCTATTGACTAAGATTCTAAGGCAAATTGCATAAGAACTCAAATGGCAAAGCTTATAAAAAATGACGGCCAGGACAGTGCCAATACATACATCCATAATGGGATGATTTCATTTCTACGCCTCACTCTTCCTCTGCATAAATCTCTTTAACTTGCGCACTACTTCAACGGCTCAGAACCGCACACGATCCTTTGGCTACCAAAATGACCACTTGGGAGATTTGGAAGGGATAAAATGTCAGGACCAAAAGAATTGATAGTGACAATGGTCCGAGCTCATTTCGATAAGTCCAAAGCCGGAAGGGCAGAAAGCCAAGAAAAAAAAACCAGACCATCCGGTGGGCCGGTCGCTTTAGTCCGGCAACCACCCCTCCCCTATGGCCGGCCGAATTTGGCCGGCCAACGTTGACGTGGACACTCGCTGGCGTCGGTGGATTTTTTAATATTATTTTATTTTATCAAATTTTTATATTAATTTTTTAATCTTTTCTAACCCTTTTCTTGGTTTGAATTACAGGTTCATGGGAGACATTCAGATGACCACACACTACCTGCCTTACCGTGACCACGGTAAGCGCCATGATGTGATAGTAGTGGCCGCGATCATAGGAGCCGTCATCCTAGTCATTGGCAGCTTAATTTTCTGGTGGATGTGGAGATGTGGTAGTCGGTCTCTTGAAGCAGCGCCGGTGGAGGCGCCAACAAAGGCACCAGCCGAGGCACCGGTGGAGGTGCTGAGGAGGTAGGTGGAGCTCGCGGACATGGTTTTCAATCTTGGAGCGTCGCCCGGAGTCTAGTTAGGTTATTGGTGTGACTTTTCCTTTAGTTCCATTTTGAGGAAGAGGTCCATTATACTCATCTCAAGAACTACATGCGTGTTTCCAACTCTACTGAATGTATTTTGTGGGCTAATTAAGTTGAAGATTTCAAGCACAAGCTAATTAACTTGACTTGAAAAGAACGGAGAAAATCTTAACTATTTGAGCTAGCCTCAAAAGGAGTTTATATAAGGCTCGAAAATCTGTTTGCATGGCAATTCACGATATCTAATGCACTATATTTTAAATCACGTTGACTTGTTTCAAGAAAAATGAACAATTTTGAAAATATTTTCTTAAAAAATATCCGATTATATAGTTCAAAATAATTATCAAACAAAAATTATTTTTGTTAATGACAATAATTTGTGCCTAAATTTTATCATTGACGATGAAAACATTTTTCGTTCATATATTTTTTAAGTGATACAAGTAATCATGTCCATGAAAATATTTTTCAAACCATGTTTTTTTGGTGAAATAAATGGACACTAACACTAATCAAATCATTTCTGACCAAAAAAAGAAAAAAGAAAACACTAATCAAATAACCTTTTTGACTTCCAGTTCATGCTGTTGCCAAAAAAAAAAAAAAAAAAAAAGGACTGGTGAAATTGTTGATTGATCACTGAATGACCAGTTGAATAAGGTCAACACCAATTTTAACTGTATCTTGACCAAACTGGGTGATTGAGAAAAATTGGACCCAACCGTCATCCAGATGCTAGTCCAATCAACTAAACTGGCCAGATTATCTCACACATGGACGTATTATTCATGATAAAAGATGCAATCACAAATCGTTCAACGTCCAAGTTTCCAGAGCCGATTTCTCCACTTCATTTATTGAATTCAAGTTACTCTTGCATGTAACATTGTTGTAATTGAGGTAGGGCATATTGTTCTTCGAGAAGAAGAAAGCACGTTACTTTTTCTTCCGGGAGAGCAACATGCCCTACCTCTTTTCAACATTAGACAAAACGTTTTTAATGCAAATAAAAGACATTTGTCTATCATATCCACCCACCTGCTACTTTGAGCCATGATAATGGCTTGGTTTAAGGACAGTAGGTGTTTACATATACCAATTGTTGGGTTTTTTGCGTTGACCCATTATGGGCGGACTCAACCTATCTTCCAACTTTTCTAGCTCCCACGTAATGGGATCAACTTAACGTCTGCTAGAGATAAGAATAGTAAAAATATCATAATCTTACATAGATTTTTTAATTAATTTTTAATTGGACATGGATTTTGTTAATATTTTGTTAATATTTATTTCCCTTTTTTATTCCATTGCCGGTGAGGGTCACCAATAACCCTAGTTAGCCACAAAGGCCTTGCTTGGAGTGGGCGAAGGCTCTAAGCGAGGCCATCCTCAGCTGCAAGTGAGGTAGCCATTACCTAGTCTAGCGGGGACCTTCGTGCCCTTGCTTGTGGTTGTGAAGGCCTTCATCGGTGGCCAATGGGGCAGCAAAGGCCCTTGCTTGATCACACGCTCATCAAGTCCCAAACGGCCTTGCCCAAGAATTTTGTGGCCACATTGGCCAAGGGCAAGCCCTTTGCAGCCAGCAAAAATCATCAATGGCCCTCGTGTGGCACTGCCCAAAAAAAAAAAAAAAAAGAGGAAAAGAAAAATAATAAATACAAAATACCAAAAAAAAAAAAAAAAACGTAATAAAAATTTTAAAAATTATTTATGACAGGGTCAGTAGTGCGTAATGTGACGTAGAATGATCGATGTTCATGTCAGATTTTCTGACAGGACAAATTGCCGATGACACTTAAATGGTCGATTTGTTAAATTTGTAATACTTAAGTAGGCAAAAAAGAAGTTATAACATTCAAATAAACACCATAGGATAGTTATGCCACTCTTTCTATTCTTGTCCCACCTCCACTATTACTCATAAGCCCCCACAAAAGCATAACACAATTTTTTACACTCAATATCGTTGTGGATCAACTCATGTTGGCATCTTGGCCGTGCAATTAGTGGTGCGCATGCGCATTGAACTAGTCGAGGACACAAAGAAGCTATAATAAATAATCAAGGACACAAAAAAGCTATAATAAATAATCTCATTGTACCCTATACTGAATTTGTCACATCAATTATAGCATCTTTAATTCCTTAATAGAAAGCTCCTAATTCACAATCAGGTAGACTTGAATGACCAGTGAGGAAATACATTTACTGTTAGAAATACATATTGGTCTCCATTTCCCACTTAATCTCTCCATCTCAATTTAGCCGCTTTCCTAACATGCCCCGAAGGCCGCATCTTTCTTGACCGAAGGAAACATACTACGGTGTCGCCGAATGGATCACGATTTTAAAGTACTGCTGAAAATCCTGTGTGCACGTAAGGGACGACCATCGCTTTCATCAAACCACCTCCTTTTTCGCACCCCTGATGCGTTGCTATAAGGAGAGCGACGCTTTCACACACGACTTGCTCTCTCCAGAAATAACTTCAAAGAACATGGATCGGGTTTTTGAGTGGATCAATTCTGGGCGTACCAATTGGCCTGGATTTCAAGACGCTGCAAAAAGCAAAAAGTAGCACAACGATGATTAAGGGGGGTGGTCCTTGTGAGCTACTTCCACCAGCAAGATACACTAAACGAGGGGACATGGAACCACACGATAGATTTCCTACAATGCAGCGTCCCATTACAGTATCATAGCATAATTAGGACTGCAGAGGCTATTTCCACATCTTTGCCTTTTGGGGTGGTCAAAAAATTACCGATCCTCACTTTGTATGACATAATTTTTTCTGTTTGTGCATAATGTCTGAATTGCATCACTTTAGTACATAGTAAGCTTATTGCTATTGGCATCTGTTTGATTCAAGAGCATCCTCACACTGCTGGCACATTTTGCATGAATTTCAACTGTTCGATAAATATTAGGCACCAGAAGCACTAACTGACGAGTACATGTACCAGTTAAATACAGAGACTACTGAGAGAACTGATAAATAAAGTTCACCTTCCGCCCTCAAAAAGCCTCATAATGAAGCAAGAGAAAACGTCTCTCTGACTTGAAACTTCATTAATGGGACAAGGGACTCAATGAGATGATGTGTGGAAGAAAACTTGCCATCAGTCTGGTTTACTCTTCATCACATTTCAGTTGAAAAGGTGGACTGTTCTCAGAGACAATGTAGAGTTCAACTAGGATAAGAAGAAGTAGTTCCATCCGTTGCGAGATACTTAACCAACAACTCTTATCATCCCTACATTTGCAGAAAACCTCCTTTCGACCATTTCACTGACAAGTTCCGCTGCTCTCATATTTTTGTTACTCCTTAAAAGCCCGTGGATTATTGTGTTATAAGTGACACCATTGGGAAAGCATCCATTTCCTTCGATCTCTTTTAGCAGCTGATATGCTTTCTCCATGCGTCCTTCTTTGCACAATCCACGCATAACAATACTGAAGGTTAGAACGTTAGGCATGACTCTACTTTGAACCATATGACTCGGCAGTCTTCGAGCCTCTTTCAAATGGCCAGCATTGCAAACTCCTTGAATGACAGAGGTATGAGTAGAGACGTCCAGCTCGATTCCTACCTTGATCATCTTCTCCGACAAAACTGTAGCATCTTTCCATTGGCCTAGGTTTCATAAGCAATGAACCAAGGAGTTACAGATGAATATGGCAGGTCGGATGCCTTCGCTCGTCATCTTTTTCAACAGTACGAGAGCATTGCATCTGGCCTACATCGCAGAGACTGTGGAGCAAGTAACAAAATTTGGCTCGATGAACAAAATTTGGCTCGATGCCTTTCTTGCTCATAATGCCATCAAGTTTCAACGGCTCTGTGATGAATCCCTTCTTGCAAAGACTATCTATTACCATGCGGTATGCGAAGGAATTGATGCTGCATAACCCCCTGCCGATCATTGCATACATGGTGTCATTAGGTTCGGGCCCATTTCGTCCCATATCATCGAGGAACCTCAACGCCCGATCGCATTGCCCCGATTAAGGAGACCATCAATTAGGGTACTCAATGTCGCCACATCGATGGGAAACCCAAGCTTCAAGATTCTCGTCCGGGATAGACAAACCCAAATCGACCCGCTTTGACCGACGAAGCAATTCAACGAAATATTCAGCCAAAAATGATTATCTTCAACTCCTAACAAATGCATTTGCTCAATCAAGCGGATTGCAGTCGGGTGCTTGCTTCATCCTCACTACGGCACCCGAGCGGACTCGAAATCCCCTCGGGGGAAGACCGCAAAAGGGTCCGTGTTCATCATTGTACCGAAGCTCGAAAGCACACGACCAGCTCTGCAAATTTTCCTCACGTGATTCGAGACCTGGTCCAGGTCGTCTGAATTAGGAGGGGCGGGGATCGAACAAACCATCCGACGACAGCGAGACGAGAGATGGAGGATGGAATGGGATGATGGCTGGCTGGAGATCGCTGTCGGCGCACGAAGAAGGAGGAAGATGGTGTGAACTTGTGAATTCAAGAATACAGAGGATGAAGATGAAGAATGATGATGATGATAGAGAATAAAATCAGTAGTGTTGCAAAAAGGATCTGATCAAGAAGTATTCGAATCTCATTTCATTGTCTCTGAGTTCTATGAACAAAGGAAACGAACAAATACAGCAGATCAATTCTGAATCCTCTCTCAATTCTTCACCCCTCTACAGATCTCAATTCTCTCTTTATATACTAATGGAAGCTGGAAGACTAATAACAAACAAAAACTGACTAACCGACTCAAACTAACAAACTTTACAGCTGATTAAAACATAGTAGCAACTCCTGAGACTTGGTAATCCATGCCTTCGACATTTACAGGATCTCCACCGTTGATAAGACTCGTTATCCCCTGTCTTGCTCATTTACTTCACGATAGTCTTCTGGTGTTCTATTTCTATCATAGTTGAGGATCTCCTGTGGTTGACTCTTGGCATAGCAAAGTAAGACCATCTTGATGTAGCAGAGTGCAGTCTTGATCTTGATCATCTAACGGTCTTGATCTTGATCCTCTAACATCCCCCCTCAAATTGGGAAGGGTAAAAGATCCCATTCCCAATTTGGTTCGGAGAGTAAGATGAGACACTCGGGATAGAGACTTAGTAAATATATCTGCTAATTGAAGATGTGTTGAGATATACTGAACACGAATAGATCCAGAAGAAACTTTCTCACGAACGAAGTGAAAGTCAACTTCAATGTGCTTGGTACGAGCATGTAATATTGGATTGGCTGTGAGAGAAATTGCTAATCTATTGTCACAGTATATGGTTGTAGGAGACTGAAGGAAAATGCCAATATCTCATAGCACAAATGTTATCCAGGTGAGTTCAGCAGTGGTCGAAGCAAGTGCACGATACTCTGCTTCTGTTGAGGATCTAGAGACAGTGGGTTGTTTCTTGGCAGACCAAGATAGTAGATTGGATCCAAGAAATGTGCAAAACCCCGTTGTTGAACGTCGTGTAGTTGGACAACCAGCCCAATCCGCATCAAAGAAACCATAGAGATTTACTGAACTTTGAGAATGGAGATAGATTCCAAGATGTACAGTACCTTTGACATATCGAAGTACTCTTTTTAATTGATGAAAATCTCCTACAGTAGGCTGTTGCATTTTTTGACAAAGAAGATTAGTAGCAAATGCCAAGTCAGGTCGAGTAATGGTTAAGTATTGAAGAGCACCAACCAAGCTTCTGTACTCCACAGGGTCAGTGAGTTGATTTGCAGTATCAGCCAAGGAAATTGATCGAAGTGGCAGAGGCGTAGAGATTGGTTTACAATCGGCCATATGAGCTCGTTTCAGCAAGTCAGTGGCATACTTTGTTTGACACAGAAAGAGATTCTGAGAAGTTCGTTTGGCCTCAATGCCCAAAAAATAGTGAAGATACCCAAGATCCTTCATATGAAAATGAAGGCTAAGTTTCTGAATGAGAGTAGTTAACAAATGTGGTGAACTGCCAGTCAAGATGATATCATCAACATATAGGAGCAATAGGACGGTATGTGATTTTGTATGAAGGACAAATAATGATGGATCTGCTGTGCTGCAGAAGAAACCACTTTCGAGTAAAAACTTGCTGAATTTATCAAACCAAGCTCTTGGTGCTTGTCGAAGCCCATATAGAGACTTGTGAAGCAAACAGACATAGCTTGGCTGTTGAGGATTGATGAAGCCAGGTGGCTATTCCATGTATACAGTCTCATTCAAATCTCCATGAAGAAAAGCATTCTTAACATCAAGCTGATGTATTGGCTAGTGCTTTATCATAGCTAGAGATAGTACTATTCGAATTGTTGTGTGTTTCACAACTGGACTGAAAGTCTCAGTGAAGTCAAGTCCTTCTTCTTGGTGAAAGCCTTTGGCGACTAGACGAGCTTTGAGTCTGTCAAGGCCTCCATCTGGTGTGAGTTTGGTCTTATATACCCATTTACAGCCTATCACATTCATCTGGTCAGTTCTAGGAATCAATGTCCATGTTTGGTTATCAGCAAGAGCATCCATTTCTTCTTTCATAGCCCTATACCAGGCTTCATTGGCTAAGGCTGATTTGATAGACCGTGGTTCCATAGGAACTTGATAGTCAGCAGAAAAAGCATACTTTGGATTTGGTTTTTGAATCCCAGACTTTAGTCGAGTCTGCATATGATGATTATTAACAGTACCTTGAGAAGAAGACAGAATGGAATTGGAATTGCAGTGCTCTTCATTAGAACTACTTTCAGCTAGTAGATCATTGTGTGAAGATGAATCTGTAGGCATAGTATATTGTCCCTGAGAGGTAGATGGATCTGTAGGCATAGTATCTATTGATGCCATGACAGATTGTTCATCTGTTATTCTCTCATTCTGCATAGTTCTCGAGGAAATAGTCTGAGATTGTTGTCTGTGACATAGATGATGATTATAGCAATCATGGAGATCAGGATGGATCTGGTTTTTGGCTGACTGATGAAAAGAACCATTGTCTGGTAATTTGGTTCGTGAGGGTTCGAGGAAATGTATGCCTTCAATCCATTGTTTGTATAGTTTTGTATACTGTCCATACTCATTGACTAGCTTCTTTATAAAAGGATAAGAATGCTCATCAAAGACAACATGCCTACTGATGTACACACGATTATTAGTTGGGACCAGACATCGATACCCTTTGTGCTGATTGCTATAACCCAAGAAGATACAGGGGAGAGATCGCGGATCAAACTTATGGAAGTCCCAAGAAGATACAGGGGAGAGATCGCGGATCAAACTTATGACTTCCATATGGTCTCAGACAAGGATAATAGGCACAGCCAAACACCCTTAAATGATCATACCTTGGCTGTCTATTATGAAGTTTGTTATAAGGTGTATCCATCTTCAGCTTTGGTGTGGGAAGAATGTTTATGATGTAATTAGCTGTCACAAATGCATCCACCCAAAATTTTAGTGGAACTTTGGAGTGATAAAGCATAGCTAATCCCAGTTCAACGATGTGTCGATGCTTCCTTTCGGAGACCCCATTCTGTTATGGTGTGTGAGGACATGATATAAGCTGTCTTATTCCATGGTGTCTCAGGAAATTTTGGAATCTATTGCTTGTGAACTCTCCTCCTCCGTCACTCTGGAAGATTTTAATCTGATGATTATACTGTCGTTCAACTAACTTATGGAATTGAACAAATATGTCATAAAACTCAGACTTCAACTTCATGGGATATAGCCAGCAATATCGAGAGAAATTGTCAACAAAAATCACATAGTATCTAAACTTTTGAAAAGAATAAACTGGTGATGGTCCCCATATGTCACAATGAATTCTTTCTAATGGACAACTTGATGTAGAATCCGATAAAGGAAACGATAGAGCTGTACTTTTAGCTATTTGACAGCTGCTGCAAACAATCTGAGATGATGAAACACATTGTATAAGCTTCTGTTTTTGCAAATGCTTAACTACTTGAGCATTTGTGTGAGCCAAACGCTGGTGCCATATGTCTTCATCGACTGTCTTTTGCCGCTGAGTAAAGAAGGCCCTCGTGGTCTGTGGATTAGCTTGATAAAGCCCTCTAGTTTTCCTTCCGAGCTTCACCATTGTGTTGGTATTGTTGTCCTTTACATAAACACCGTTTTATCAAAGATAAAAGAACAAGGGTAGTCATCTCGTGAGTTTAGATGCGAGAGAAGATTCTTCTTTATCTCTGGGACTATTAGGACATCATTAAGAGGTAATGTACTGTTCTTTGTTTTCAAACAGGTGTTGCCAATGTGAGTTACTGGTAAACATGATCCATTGCCTATCATAACAGTATCAAGTCCTTGATATTTAGAAAGGGTATGGAGCATACCAGGATTAGCACTAATGTGCTTTTTGTAGCTCCAGTCGTGGTACCACTCACTTCGATGAGTCTTCAATATGCATTGCTGTTAATGCTGCTGGAATATCCCTCGCTTGATAGGAATTGTCAAACCGATACCAGCAGCGTAGAGCATCATGTCCAGACCTTTTACATATTTGACATTCTAGCCGAATGCTACTTGTTTCTTTTTCATCCTGCAAGTTCTTACTTGAGTTTGCAGATGGATAAGTCTTGACATTTTGATATCTTTGTGAGTAAGTAGTATAGGGTCTAAACCCTTGATTTGTTGTAGAGATAACATTTCTCTGTCTGGGGTGTTGATTTCCTTGTCCTGGACTGGAAACATCTGTTCTATAATTCTGATATCTTTCAAAACCACGACCTCTATTGTTACCAGTTCTGCCACGACCATAGCTTCGACCACCTCTGTAACCTCCTCTTTGAGATATAAATCCAGAAGCTTGAGTGATATAGTCTTCATTTGTGATATCTTTAGACTGTACCTGAAACTGTTTTTGTCCAAAATAGGCCAAATTCGGGTTGAACTGATTCCTGGAAAGAGTCTTAA
The DNA here is from genome assembly GCA_014182575.1 of Eucalyptus decipiens. Classification (NCBI taxonomy): domain Eukaryota; kingdom Viridiplantae; phylum Streptophyta; class Magnoliopsida; order Myrtales; family Myrtaceae; genus Eucalyptus; species Eucalyptus decipiens. Next base: position 6,940,270 of record CM024616.1, on the reverse strand, counting down.
GTCTTGATTCAAACCTTTCTAATTGAGCAATAACCTCATCATACTCAGGCTGAGGCTTTAAACAATATATGGTAGTCCGAAAGTTTTCATACTCAGGACCTAAACCTTCCAATACACCAAACATTTTGGTTATTTCATCCACAGGTTTGCCAATTGCATTCAACTGATCACATATGGATTTATATTCCCGAGATAATCAGCAAGGGTTTGTTCATGCTTTTGACATGTTTGCAGTTTCCCCCTTAGTTCGAACTCTCTAGCAATTGACTTCTGTGTAAACCTTTTCAGTAGGGTTTGCCATACTTCGGATGATGTTTCTAATCCAATTATTAGGCTCAGGATGTTTTCAGTAATAGATCCAGAGATCCATGATGAAATCAACTGATCTGTTCTAGTCCAATCAGTATAATCTGGACTGATAAGATCAGTTTCACAACCTTCATCCTCTGTTTGCAGCATTCGAGGAGGTGAAGGAATATCTCCATTAACAAAACCAAACAGATCCCGACTTTTCAAAAACCTTTGGATTTGAGCTTGCCACAATAGGAAGTTGTCTCTCGCAAGTTTGATTGTGACGAAGTTTGTGATATTCACATGTATCGGGAAAGGGTACTTTGGAGTTCTAATTGCCATTGTTAAGATCCTTTGTCTTGAAGAAGATGACAACAGTAATGCTATGAGATCTTACGTGTTTATCTTGATTCAGAATGCTTCATTGTTCATTCATCTCTTCTGACTTGATGCACGAACTGATTACTGGATGGATTTCTTCATTCTAATGCACGAGGAACTCCAGCTCTGATACCATGTGAACTTGTGAATCCAAGAATACAGAGGATGAAGATGAAGAATGATGATGATGATAGAGAATAAAATCAGTAGTGTTGCAAAAAGGATCTGATCAAGAAGTATTCGAATCTCATTTCATTGTCTTTGAGTTCTATGAACAAAGGAAACGAACAAATACAGCAGATCAATTCTGAATCCTCTCTCAATTCTTCACTCCCTCTACAGATCTCAATTCTCTCTTTATATACTAATGGAAGCTGGAAGACTAATAACAAACAAAAACTGACTAACCGACTCAAACTAACAAACTTTACAGCTGATTAAAACATAGTAGCAACTCCTGAGACTTGGTAATCCATGCCTTCGACATTTACAGGATCTCCACCGTTGATAAGACTCGTTATCCCTGTCTTCAGCTCATTTACTTCACGATAGTCTTCTGGTGTTCTATATCTATCATAGTTGAGGATCTCCTGTGGTTGACTCTTGGCATAGCAAAGTAAGACCATCTTGATGTAGCAGAGTGCAGCCTTGATCTTGATCATCTAACGGTCTTGATCTTGATCCTCTAACAGATGGAAGAAGCAGGGTGGAGACTCGTCGGCTTCATCGCTCAGGGGTCTCCCGCTCTCTCTCTCTCATGAAGCATGCCGGTCTCTCCCGAGGCAACGGTAATAGCTCAAAAATTGGGAAGATCATGAAATTCAATTTAATTGGGAAATAGATAATGATGCCGACGGTCCGGGAATTTTCGATTAATACCACATAATTTTGTACTTGCACTTTCATAGATTTAACTAAAGGCTTGAACTATTTTAAAATATTCGACAATATCCCTGCATTAATTAGTGTTAGTAAGATTACTAAAATGGACATCAATTAAATCACCGACATTAGACTGGAAAAAACAATATGCTTTTACGTTAAGCAGACATTCTGAATATTGCGTGATTAATTAGATGAGTTGCGTTAAAAAAAAAAATTATTTTTCCCCTTGGCCGAACACAGCAGAAATCCTCCAATTTTTTTGGGGGGGGGAGGAGGAGAATATTTAATTACTTATTATTTGTTTTGTTAGCTTGAAACAAATTACTCCTATTAAATTGTGCTCAAATTCGAATAATTCTATTATTGGGATTGCCCATCAAAATAATTCAATCCGCTTCGACTTTTTTGTTTCTAATTTCTTAATAATCAATGGTCTCATAATTCATTTTTTTTGCCTCTAAACCTTTTATTATGACCAATTGATCATCTATCTTAAGAAAAAGAAAAAATAAAACATATGAATTTTGCCCACCACTCAGAAATTCACTCGATGCATTAGATAATTAACGAGAAAATTAACAAAAAGAAAAGTCATAAATCTATCTTGTATTTATGTCAATTGTGCATTTTTTACCAACTTAGTACTCTAGCTTATTTTGATCAGAAATGACCTACACAAGCAGTCTTCTTTTGTGATTCTTAAATTATTTATTTTCTTTTCTTTTTCCTTTTGTTTCCTTCTTCTTCTTATTTTTTTTTTCACATTTTGCCAATTCAACTAGATGAGGGTGACACCAACGACCATGCTGACCTTGGCCATGGTGAAAATTTTTAAAAAAAAAAAAGAAGAAAGGAAAAGAGAAGAAAAGAAAAAATAAATAAAAATAACTGAATATAATTCAAAAAATTGAAAATTGAAAATAAAAAATCACGAGATATTTATGAGATGCCAAATTATTTTAGATATCTATTTTGCCCATTGTTTATTAATACTTGAATATATCCATCATGTGGCACCGTGAGCTTTCATGCAATTTTCTTGTCGGTTGAAAAAGAGAAACATGCGGAGCTTAGACTGAGACAATTTTCCACCTTTTTCAAAGGATTATATAATGTGAAACAACTTTTCAAAATAATAAGCAGGATTGAAAATATTGAATACTAATAGAAAGAAACAATTAGTGAGATATCAAAGGAAAAAAAGAGTGAAAAAGGAAAAGCTTACCTACCACCATTTAAAACTTGATGTTTGCAAAAAATATTTAGTGCTTCCAGACCACGAATTTTCCAACTGTCCATATCAATCATACTTGTGCACGACTAGGATGTCATGCTCCAAGAACACCTAAATAATTCTCTAGTGGCTTTCTGATGGTTAACTTTGCAACGGGGTCGACTTTCTGATGGTTAACTTTGCAACGGGGTCGACGGACACAGGACTGACGGTCGATATACAGAGATGACATCATCAACTTGCAGTACTAGCCGACTAAGCTGTTCACTCGGTCCAGTGCCACGAGACGAACCCAACCCAAATCAAACCCACCCCGCCCATGACAAGTGGATACTTTCCCGAGAAATCTTTCCGGCACGACTTGCTACTTCCGATGAATTCAATTTAGGAGTGGCCCGGAAGCTTGGTTGGTAGACGAAGAGGGGCTGAGCATCGAGTCAGGAGGATTCAACGGAGCACAGCAAGCAAATTGTGGAGTTCAATTTTGAAATATTTATATAATGTTTGCACGTGCTTAGTCGGGTGATGAAAGAGCCGTGAGCATCTTGATATATCAGAAAAATTTATGTTTGTATGTACTATAGAAAATTATTCACATAAACAATTTATTGATCAAGAAGAATTGAATCCATATATGACCATAAAACACCGAGATGAATGAATACAGTGAAACTAAAGCGTACCTATTTGAGCCATTATTTCACTTAAAGAAAAATAAATCACTATGATAATTAAAAATCTATTGAAATGTCAAATCTTCCACCTATTTCAGCTTTCAATGGAATTCAAAACTGATAGGCATAACATACTATTTTATAGGTTAGAGAAGGGCTAGCAAACCATAATCAATAGCGTGTCAACTAAGCTCTTTCTATTATGAGCTTCAGTAAACATAATTGCCTACACTTTGTTGTTCAACTAGGCTCGTTATTAATAAATGCCAAAACCCAATTCAATAAGATCACTCAAGAGTTTAATAAATATTGGAATATCCATTAACCCGATTATTTAAAATAGAAAATTAATTAATTAATGTAAGTCCATATTATGGAAAATTTCCAACATTATCTCACTTGGGCTACATTAATTAACTTATTTTTATATTGAAAAAGATGTTATATTGAAAACGACACTATCGGGTTAATAACTAAAAATTTTGTTTTATATGGCCACAACTTTAAAAAATAATATTCCAATAACGACATCTCAAAACTAATCCAATTCTATATAACCTTAGTATAGGACTATGGATATCAATGTGTTAAGAAAATACCACAACACATGACATTCCATAATCACATATAATAAGCATTATATTTTCATGGATCATAGGCCTAGTAGTGTAGTAAGAAATAGTATCAACATGTGATCAAAATATATATTATTTATTATCGGTCCTCAATACAATTTCTCAATGACATGAAACTGCATTAACGCAATTTCTAAACAATATGAAATTGCACGACTATGTCACAACCCAACATGAGATTTCATAATTAGTGACATCCAGTCATCTTTAAACTAAAATTTATTTAAAGATACAATTTTATATTTCCATTTCTTAGTCAATAGGAGAAAAGATAATAATAGAATCAATAATAACAATCATTGAAAATAAATGCTTTAATAGACATTATAAAAGCATTATCAGTCTACATATAACTATAATATCCAAAAATACAAATTATATAACTCCCACGAACAAAAGAAATAAAAAAAAAAAAAAACTAAAACGCCCATATTATTTATGTTTATTAAACAAAATGGGCCGTAAGCCTTTTGTTAGAGGATCAACCAATATAGACTTAGTTATAATATTTTCAATCACAATATCTCCATTTTTAACCAAGTCTTTAACACTATAATATTTGATCAAGTTAATATTTCAACCGTGGTACTATTGTTGTTTATAGCAAAGATAACTGTTTGCGATATTCGGATTTCGCCGGACCTCAAGCACGTAACTGTTAGTGACGGGTCGACGAGTTTGTCGTTGGACTACGTCATTGGCACCACTTATAACCCCGTTTCATCACCATCCTCACCACGTCGAGACGTCATATATTGTCACGTTCTCGCGATGGCATCTCATTAAGAAATTCTTTCCCGTAAGACCACCCGTGAGACCAACCTCTTCAACAATTGCACCTTACTAAGCTAGCCCCTCATACAAGCATCCGGCGTCTCCATGCATTCCTCCAATGTGGTCAACTACGAAGGAAAAATGTCAATCCCGAACTGCCCCTTTTCCTCCTACGCATGAGGACCGTGGACCCTAAATTCTCCATGCACGTTCTTTTTCTTCAGGGATCAACAATTGGGAAAGTTGACCCATGCAGCCACGTTCACGCATGCAAAGGCCGCCCATGAAGAGTCACGCCTTTGATAGTCAACAAAAGAGAGGATGTTGAACGAGAGGAAGCCAACGGCAGCCACGTTCCCTCTCTCTCCCCTTCGGTGGCCAGCTGAGGAAGACTCTTACATGCAAAGGGACACAACCATGCATGCAGAGAGATGAGTGGCAGCTGAAGTCCTCCAAGGACGGCCACGATTCTTCGAGCTGTCCTCGCCCCTTCGCTGCCACCAAAGAGAGCGGCTGTTGACTGGATTAGTTAACCCGCGGGAAGAACGAAACCAGCTACAGCAGCAAAGGACGGGACTCACGAAGAAAGAAGCAGCGAGCGAAAGAGAGAGAGAGAGGGAGAGAGAGAGAGAGAGAGGGGAGTTCGCAATTTCCTCTTCGCCACCGCCGGCTGCTCGTCCTCTGGGCACGCACGTCACCAACCTCCTGCACCACCGTAAGCCCAAGTTCCGGCCGCCGTCACCATGAACCGGTTTTTTGTGCTAAATCGGTGAGTTTATGTCTTAAACTCTAAGTAGGGGGCTAATGATGCTTAGGGTGGATTAGTGGGTTAATGTGGGATTAGAGAGGGTTAGTTCTTGTGACTAAATTAGTTAGGATAAATTAGTTACCTAGATAGTTAGATTATTTAGTTAGAGTATTTAGTTAGGTTATTTAGATTAATGTAGTTAGATAATTTAATTAGTTTAGTTAGTTAAATTAAATTAGCCCGGTTAGGTTATGTACATTTAATTTAGTATTTAATTTAATTATTTTACAATTTATTTAATTAATTGTAATTTATTTAACTATCTATTAATTATCGAAAATTACACGAGAATAGCCGGTCGTCGAATTTCATGCCGATTGCCGTGGTGTAATTAGTTTGTGCAATTGATTGTTAGATCGTGTAATTGAGTGATGATTGTTGTTTATCAGTTATTATTTCAAAATTATGAAATTTTGGTAATTAATTAGAAAATATCAAATGTCAGGTTTTGACGCCAAAAATGTTTTTAAGCATTATATCAAATAGTGGGATTTTAAAAGGAGGGATATCAATTTTTATGGTTCGATTTGACCGTGTACCCACACACAATTATTTTACCGAGTGTTTTTAATATGAAGAAAATAGGCCAAGCACATTATTTTAATTGAGGCATTTGAGTGCAAAGCACAAATGTCCTTGGTCAGAATTGAATGGTTGTGCGATGGTTAAGAGAAATCGCCTCCGATGTACGTCAAGTAGACGATGCTCCTATATGGAATCCCTCTAACAACATATGCCAAATCGTGATAGAGGCCGGACTGAAACTCCTTCAGGAATGCCATCCCTTGATGTGCGTCAGGTGGACATTGTCGTGCTCAAGGAATGAGACGATGCCTAGCTACGCCAGAAGACCAATGTGCGTCGAGTAGAACATACCTGTGCGGGCATCAATCAATTGGAACGCGTGAATGATTGAGATAAACGTGTCTGATTATGAGACAAAATTGTGTGGCACGGAATGAGACTTGTCATAATGATTTAGCATTTATAATCGGGACCCCTGTGATTGATTAAAATATGAGTGAGATGTTCCAATTGATATGTGCATTTATTATATGTATGATATAAATTGTGCTGACGTGCATGTAGGAACAGACGCGAGATGAGTCTTTTATGATATGTGGTTAGACTACCTTAGGCGTATTTCCTTCATAATCAAGGTTTAGGGTGTGAACTTGCTGAGATTTATTCTCACCCCGTTATGGGTTACTAATTTCAGGGCTGTAGCGTGGAGGATATAAAGCCCGAGGCTAAAGGGTCCAAAGTGTAGATGGCCTGGAGGTTTCTTTTTGAGTTAGACCTCTGTGTATAAACTAGTTTGTTTATAAAAGCGTGTCTAAGTTGAAATTTGATTGTCCTGCTTTTCTATCCCATGTTTAGTGTTGTCTTGAGATTTTTTTATTATACGCTTCCGCATGTGCAATAAAATAAATGGATTGACGATGCATCCTAGGACGTTGCAATTTATCGATCACCAAGGGATATGCGCGTGCTCGAGGTTTGGGACATGACACTGTTTGTCACACATAATACAATAAGATCAATTATGGGGAATAAGCAATTCAACAAAAATAATTAATACATTATAAACTCCCATTTGGGCAGAGTGTATAATGCACCATTATTTTCCACAACTGGAGTTTATAAAACAACAATAAGGAGAATTACATATAATTGTCAAGAATCTATCCCATTTGGGTAAACAAATTTTTAAATTATACATCTCCATTATCACAACATAGAAGATGATTACATATAATTTTCAAAAAACTTATCCCCTTTGAGTAGAGAAATATTTTTTTCTAATTATACATCCCCATATTTTTAAATATGAGAATTAATCTTCATGCTATTTTCCAAATTTATATACATAATAACCCCCTTTGGGCAAATAACTATATATACTAATTTTTATCAATAGGGAACTCCAAAGATTTATACCCAAAATTCATCAAATAATATGAAACACTTTACAACATGTTCTTCTCAAGATCATATTGCATTTATCAAATAACAATTTTTGCCACAATTTTTTTAAAATTATTATATTATTATTGTAATATTATTTTAATATTTCGGACCCTACTCGTGGGCCCAGACCTTCGCCCGGCCCGTAGACCCCAGAGCCCACGCGGGCCGCTTGGAACGGGCGGGCCACGAATTAAAATGGCCCACTGAAAACAAATAAGAAAAAAAAAGGGCTAAGCCCTTTATTTTGGTTCTGGGCTCACGCCCAGAACCTCTCTTCTTTGGTTCATGGGTGTGAGCCCAGAGCCCATTAAAAACTACGCCCAGCACTTGAAACATTAAAAAAGAGAATGGATGGGTTGTTTTAAATGAATGGCCCAAGATTCTGGGTGTGAGCCTAGAATCAGAAATTAAGAATAAAAAATATGGGCTTCGCCCATATTTAGGCCCAGGCCCGACTGGAGGTCATTTTCAACCTCTAGCTAGGTCCCGAACTCTACTGCAAACCGGGTCGCACGACCCGGTTTCAACCCAAAGCTCCAAAAACATAAACTAACTTGATTTTTGATGAAATTTCTTCATGGGTCTTGCATATAACATCAATATAATTAACTAGATCGAATTAAACGAAGAAAAAACAAGTAAATATTCCACATACAAGCTTTAAAATTTTGGATCTGATACCCCATGGCCGAATTCCTTTTTTCTCAAATTGAAGCCCCAAAAAAACTTATCCCCTTTAAGTAGGTAAATATTTTTTTCTAATTATACATCCCCCTCTTTTAAATTTAAGAATTAATCTTCATGCTATTTTCCAAATTATTATACATGATAACCCCCTTTGGGCAAGTAATTGTATACACTAATTTTCATCAATAGGGAACTCCAAAAATTTATATCTAAAATTCATCAAATAATATGAAACACTTTACAACATGTTCTTCCCAAGATTATATTGCATTTATCAAATAACAATTTTTGCCACAATTTTTTTTTAAAATTATTATATTATTATTTTAATATTTCAGACCCTACTCGCGGGCCCAGACCTTTGCCCGGCCCGTAGACCCGCAGGAGTCCACGCGGGCCGCTTGGAATGGGCGGGCCACGAATTAAAATGACCCACTGAAAACAAATATAAAAAAAAAAAAGGGCTAAGCCCTTTATTTTGGTTCATGCGTGTGAGCCCAGAGCCCATTTTTTTTTTGGTAAAGGTAAAGGTATTATAGCTTGGAACAAAAGAACAAGGAAGAAGAAACGGCTCCTATGCACTCTCAACAAAAGAAAGAGAGTGGAAGGGAGCCGAATCAAGGAGGAGGGAACAAAAGAACAACAACCAAAAGAAGGACCGAAAGGTCAACAAGAAGCACGAGAGTGCTAGTACAAAAGAAGACCGGTAGCCGCCAAAAGAAAGCCACAGTCGTCAGCATCGCACCGGATCGGAGCAAGGGAGATTATAGTTAGCGAGATGAAGCATTTTCCTCACAAACATTGAATATGGCAGGGTCGAAGCCCCAGCTTCTCTGAAGCCTTCTATTCCTCGGGGTGGCAAGAACAATAGAGAAAGTGGCAGCTTTATCTTTGACATTCTTGATGATATAATTCTTCATAGCAGTAAGAACCACTGATTCTCCACGAAAGATAATAGCATTCCTTTTCTTCCAAATGATATAACACATAGCTGCAAAGGAGTGGCGAGCTATGCTGTGATAAAAGTCTTTGCCCTTAAGAAACGACACTGCCCATTAGAGGTTATCTTTCCAAGGCCTAGGATGCCAAGGGAGATTACAACGAGTAGCCCAAAAATAAGCGATGGACGCCGACACGTGGCACTCAAAAAACAAGTGCTCAATGGAGTCGGGGACTTAATTACAAAAGGCACAAGTGGCAAAATCAATTCTACCATAAGAGAGAAGAAAATGTTGGGTAGGCAAACGGTTTTTAGCAAGAAGCCAGAGATTGAACTGGAACCTAGGGGTGATGTCATTGTCCCAGATGAGCGGAGCCCAGGGTACTCGGCTTCCTTTACTTCTCAATCAATCCCAAGCTGAGCCCACCGAGAAGCAGCCTGAAGGGTGCCAACACCAAGAAAAACTGTCCGGACTCTGGTTAAGTGTCGGGAGGGAAAGGCCCCAGGTTCCCATTAGGTTGCGCAACGAGATTCCCATCGGCGAGAAGAGGTCCGCTACCACAGCCGAATGAGGAAGGCCCGAGCTCTGGATGATAGGAGGCGGTAGGATAGCATGAAGAGAGCCTCTTGGGTGCCACCGATCAAACCATAAGGAAACGGAGAGGCCATTCCCAAGCTTCCAAATAAAGGAAAGGCTAGAATCCCTTCTTAGTTGTAGTATCTTCTTCCAAGCCCAAGAGCAGGTTTTGGGGGATGAAGTGATCCAGAAGTTATGTGTCTTTAAAAAATTTGAGTGGATCCATCGACACCAAAGGGACTCCTTGTCCGTGAATAGGATCCATATGTACTTTAACATAGCTGCCATGTTGCAATCTTTCAATTTGCGGATGCCTAGACCACCCTCCCTTTTTGGTAGGCAAACGTCATCCCACGATACCTTCGCCCCGCCTTTACCGAGGGCAGCTCCTTTCCATAAAAATTGTCGCAGAATTTGTTCGATACTGTTAAGGACCGAAGCCGGCAATGTGAACACACTCGACCAAAAAGCTTGAATTGAATGCAAAACTGACCTAATCAATTGAAGCCTACCAGCAAAAGAGAGCAAGCGATGAGCCCAGGACTTAGCTCTAGCAGTGATCCGCTCAATTAAGGTGATGCAGTCCGATTTCCCAAGCCTGGAAGAGATAATAGGCACTCCAAGATAGCGTATTGGGAGTGAACCTTCCGTAAACCCAAAGGCTAATAGGATGTAATTTCGAAGAGTTTGAGAACCGCCCGATAGAAATACTTCGCTCTTATTCTTATTCGGAAGTAATCCACTCCAAGAGGAGAACAAATCCAGGCCTTTCTTTAATAAGGTGATGGATCTCCAATCAGCTTGGCTAAACAAAAATACATCATCGGCGAAAAATAAGTGAGAAAGCTTGACTAACTTACACCGCCAATAGTATTTGAATTCCGTGTGGGATGTGCGATCTCTTAGGATTCCAGAAAAAACCTCCATCACTAGGGTAAATAGGTAGGGGGACATAGGGTCGCCCTGGCGAAGACCACGGCCGCCCAAGAAGAACCCATGTAGTTCCCCGTTGACCAAAATGGAGTATTTCGGAGTCCTCACACAAGCCATAATTAACCGAATGAGAAAATCCGGGAATCCAAAGGCCTGTAGCGTTAACTGAAGGAAATCCCAGTCTACGGTATCGTAAGCCTTCTGGAAATCCACTTTGATAGCACATTTTGGGAGATATGGGTCCAAGTGGAAACCAGCAAACAACTCCTGAGCTAACAATATATTATCTCTAATCCTTCTTCCTTTCAGAAAGGCATTCTGGGAGGGATCAATGATATCACTCAGGACAAATGCAATGCGATTGGATATGATCTTCGTGATGATCTTGTAAATTGTATTGCAGCATGCTATGGGTCTGAAGTCGGTAACTGCACTAGCATTAGGTACTTTAGGGACTAGAGTGAGGATAGTGTTGTTTACCTCGCGCAGGAGCCGGCCCGAAGAGAATAATTCCCTAACCGCCTCCAAGACAGACGCTCCCACAATCTCCCAATTTGTCTTGAAGAACTCCGCCGTGAACCCATCCGGGCCCGGGGCCTTCCCTTTAGGGAGCGAAAAGAGCGTATCGCGAATTTCATCATCTAGGACCGGGGTAGATAGAGAACTAACCTAGTGCAAAGACAGAGGCCTCCGAATATAGTCTTTAACCTCTTGAAGGGAAGGCTTGGAGAGAGATGAGTGAGGAGCAAGCAGGTTAGAGAAAAAGGAGACAAAGACCTGTGGAACCATTTCAGCGTCCGAGATCAGCTCACCCATATTGTTGGTAACCGAGAGGATTCTATTGCGCAATTGTCTCTTCTTGACCGAAAGGTGAAAGAAACGAGAGTTGCGATCACCTTCTTGAAGCCATCGAATTCTAGATTTTTGCACAGTAGAAGGATTCCTCATCCCGGCGCAAATCCACAAAGAGGCGACGCCTCGTCTTCTCAAGATCGGCAAGGTCGAGTCTAACGGATGGAGTTGAAGGTCGATCTGCACAAGGCGGAGGGCTTCTCTAGCTTCCTCCGCCCTAGCTGAAATGTTGGAGAATGCTTCTCTATTTAGTTGCTTTAGTCTACCCTTGAGTACTTTCAACCTGGAGACAAGCTTGTACATAGAGTACCCCTGGATAGGTGAGTCCCACACCGTCGAACAATGGAGGAGAAGCTGTGGATGCTTCGACCGAGAAATCAAAGTATTTAAACGGTCTTCTTCGAGAACCGGATTGAGCACTCGACTACCATGGGTGAGTGATCGAAATGCCAGGTTTAAGAAGGAGGCCTCCGAGAAGGAGAAGTCCATATTCCATTTGGAGTTAACCAAGACTCGATCTATTTTCCTCATCTTTCTAGCTAGACCGAAGAAGTCGACCAAGTGAACCGTAGGCCAACATATACGAGATCCTCCAATTCGAGAATGAGCTAAACAGTTTGCAAATTCGTCAAAATAAGGAATCTAGTTGTTGGAGCCACCGACCCGATCCGAGGGGTCCTTCAAGGCATTGAAATCCCCACCCACTAGCCATGGTGAATCCTGCAAAAGATTGCTCATATGTAGGAGGTCTTCCCACAGCGGCCGACGTCTAGAGAACGAATGCTCCCCATAGATAACAGATATATGACAACTCTTAGCAGACTGGTGTAGGGTGACCCTACCATGAATGGCTTGATCGGTGATGGCAACTATGTCATAGTTAATAAAATCCGGGTTCCAACCAACCCAGGACCTGAAACATTAAAAAAGAGAATGGATGGGCTGTTTTAAATGAATGGCCCAAGATTCTGGGCGTGAGCCCAAAATCAGAAATTAAGATAAAAAAAATATGGGCTTCGCCCATATTTAGGCCTAGGCCCGACTGGAGGTCGTCTTCAACCTCCAGCCGGGTCCCGAACTCTACTGCAAACCAGGTCGCACGACCCAGTTTCAACCCGAAGCTCCAAAAACGCAAATTAACTTGATTTTTGATGAAATTTCTCCATAGGTCTTGCATATACCATCAATATAATTAAGTGGATTGAATTAAACGAAGAAAAAACAAGTAAATCTTCCACATACAAGCTTCAAAATTTCGGATCTAATACCCCATGGCCGAATTCGTTTTTTCTCAAATTGAAGCCCAAAAAAGCTTTCTTTAATGCAACCAAAAGATGCTTAAACATATATATAACGATACCCATACAACAATTTACAACGAACATCAGTCAATTGCAAGTAATTTGAAAATTTTAGAACTTTTTCATATATAAACCCTAGAATTTCAAATTTAAAATTCTCACTCAATTCTCAACTAATTTTACAATTTGTATATGGTTGGAAAGATCCTGACATGGAGAACAAAAGCCCTATGGTTTCAGGATCAATCGAGCAAAATATCGACGCACAAAAATAACGTTCATATTCGGCTCAAAAAGGAAAATTTCGAATTTTGTTCATAACAAAAAAATAGGTTTTACAATCATATATGTTGCTCTGATACCACATTTATAAAATTTATTCACATAAACAACTTGTTAATTAAGAAGAGTCAGATTCATATATGATCGTAAAACACGAAGGTTAATGAACACATGACCATAAAACACCAAGGTTAATTAACATAGTGGAATTAAAGCGTATATGTTTAAGTCATTATTTCACTTGAAAAAAAAATAGATCACTCTTATAATCAAATATCTATTGGAATGTCATATATTACTCTCTATAACCTATTTCAGCTTTCAATGGGATTCAAGCAATTGATAGGTATAACCTACCCTATTATAAACTAGAGATGAGACCTAGCAAATCCTAATTAATAGCGTGTTAAGTAGGCCCTTCCCATTATGGGCTTCAATAAACACAATTGCCTGTACTTTGCTACTCAACTAGGCTCGTTATTAATAAATGTCAAAACCCAATTCAATAAGATCACTCAAGAGCTTAATAAATATTGGAATATCCATTAACTCGATTATTTAAAATAGAAAATTAATTAATTAATGTAAGCGCATATTATAGAAAATTTACAAACATGTACTCTCGTTTCATATAGTAAATAGCAATGGTGACTACCATTTGCTATACCCTTTTGTAAAGTTGATATCTCCATGAAACAATTTTTCTACATAGATCAATGTAAATTGGATGAGTTAGAAACATTCCTTCTTTATAAAAGCATTATCATATCTTCCTGTTGTCAGAGAGGAGGTTGAAGAAGACCATATAAAACTTGCGATACGGGGAGAAAGACTTTCAAGTATAGTTCACCAATTAGATGAAGATAAGAACTTGGTAAGTATACCGAGTACCATGAAGATCAATGAATCTTGGGATGTCGTCCAAAGTAAAATGCCCGAGCCTCCTGGTTCGGTACAGATTTAATAACTTCTCGGAAACTTTGATGCAGGCATCTTCTTCACCTAATTCCAAGGGGATCCTAAAAGCTTCTCGCAGAGCCTCGATAAAGCCTCAACATGTCTTTCCTCCGTCTCACATCAACACGCATGGAGGAAGTGCTCTCGTAAAGGATGCGGCGGACATCTTGCACGATGAAATCCTATCATGGAAGGGCATGTGATGTCTTAGAGCAAAAATAAATGCTGACGACAGCCATAAACCATTGAAGAAAAAAGAATATATGTTGTACGAGGACAAATAGCAAAGCATGTGAGAAGCCTTTGCTCGTGACATCTTGTTCTCAACAGGCCAACGTCGAGTTTTGGCAGGTAGACCTCCGGGCGACTCTTCAATCAATTTAAACAGACCATTCACCATTTCGGTGATCTTCCTCTGGCCATCCTATTCATTCATCAAAACATGCAAGAACTAGTCTAGATTAACATGCAACTATTGAAATCAACTTCAAACATCAGCGATCAAAGTCTTGGCTACATAAGGAATTTAAAATAAAATTTCCTAAACATGAAAATCTGAGATGCACAAAAAATGCACGTGATATGCACGGGAGCTGAGGACATTGTCAACCCTTAGCCACCGTCTGCTATTCATCTTCCTACTCCTTCCCTTTTATATATTCATATATATATGGTTTTAAATTTAATTTAATTAATTTTTATATTAAAATTTAAATTGTGCAAAAACAACGTCGTTTTTGTAGAAACCAATGTTGCAATGAGAATGCTTTTGCCGAAGCATATCTGAGCTGGAAATTTGGAAGTAAGGCGCTCGGTCAGTCTTACATGAAACTCTTCTTTTACGGTCTTATCATCTTAAAAAGCCTCTACTCAGTGGTGTTCATTAATGAAAATGGAGGTTGCTGCCGGTAGAATTGTCCTTTCACTTGGCTAATGAACAAAATATTAGAAATAACTGGCTGAGCAAATAATCGAACCGCAGTTGATCTCACACGGCGTTTTAACGCATGATTTGAGAAGGGACATAACCTAATTCGAGCCAATCGGGGAACCAAAGGGTACATACTTGGAGAACAACGGAGTGGCGAGGCCTCGTTGGACAGCGTCGACCGGGAGAACGAGAGAGAGAACGAAATTAGGGCATGGACGATGGATGCAACGGAGGAGGAAATGGGTGATCACCATTTTTGCTAACTCAACTCTATGGCTGAGCACTCTGTTTTCGGACAGCCGCTTTGTTTCTAGGCTTCTGCTCTGTTTTAAACTTGCCGGAAGCCGATGTATAACTGTTCCATTATAAGACTTTTCTTTTTTTCTTTTTTCCTTTTTTGGTTTAGTTTGGAACCCCTTGTAAATAAATAAATATTGCGTAATTAATTAAATGACCGTTGCGTAAAAAAATTCTTTTTCACCCCACCGGACACAACGGAAAATCCTCCATTTTCTTTTTTTGGGGGGGGAATATTTTTTATTTTTGTTGGCTTGAAACAGATTAATCCTACCAAAGGCGAGCTCAAATTCAAATAATTCTATTTTTGGGATTGCTCACCAGAATAATTCAATCCACTTCGATTTTTTTGTTTCTAATTTCTTGATAATCAATGGTCTCATAATTCATTTTTTGCCACTAAACAATTTACTAAGACCAATTGATCCTCTATCTCAAGGAAAACAAAAAACAAAACATATCAATTTCACCCAACGCGCAAAAGTTCATTTGATGCATTAGATAATTAATGAAAAAAACTAACAAAAAGAATATATCCATCACGTGGCATCTTGAGCTTCCATGCAATTTTCTTGTCATAGATTTAAGGATTGAAAAAAGACATGTGCGAACCTAAGATTGAGACAATTTTCCCTTTTTTTTTAAGCAAAAAGACCAGCAAAATCCCCAAATCTTGCTTAAAGTGACAAATTTACCCCACACATTTTTTGTGAAATGAAAAACCCCAAACTTTATTGACCATGACACATTTACCCCACCAATAGTATTTTCGTCTTTTTTCTTCTTCTTCTTCTCTCTTCCATATAAACTTTGGGAGAAGAATCAACTCAGAGTGACTTTCATCTATTAATTCATACTTTAATTTAAACTTTTGTTGTTCATGCACTTTCATCTTCTTAAAGAATTAATTCTTGAAATCTTGCTTCTCCTTCTTCCTTAAGTTTTTCTTTCTTTCTCTCTTTCTCTCCCCTCCTCTTATCTCCTCTCTCTCTATCTCTTCCATTTCCCTCGCCCTTGGCTCTCCCGTTGCTAGTTGTTTGCACGCTTGCCACCCGTCGTGCGCACGCTCGTC
This sequence comes from Eucalyptus decipiens, assembly GCA_014182575.1. Lineage (NCBI taxonomy): Eukaryota > Viridiplantae > Streptophyta > Magnoliopsida > Myrtales > Myrtaceae > Eucalyptus > Eucalyptus decipiens. The sequence goes on along the minus strand of CM024616.1, from coordinate 6,923,788 downwards.
GCTCGCGGTTTGCACGCTTCCCATATGTTCCTCGTGTTGTTGCCATCCTTGTACCACCATTGCTGCCATGCAATCCTCTAGCCACCACCGACCGCCCTCACTTAGTTTCGGTTGTTAGTAAAAAGAAAAAAAAATATATATATATATATATTATATATATATATATATAAGACGAAAATGCCCTTTAGTTCAACGTTTTTTATGTAAAAAAAAAAAGTTTGGACTGCTAAAACTAATCTAACTAGAATCTAAAGAAGATGGCAACGTGGGGTTGGACTGCAGGTCCGTCGTCATCATCTCATCTGCTGGTGCCTGAACCAGCTCCAGACCATGCTCCACAACCGGCACCTCCACCATTGCCTCATCTGGATCCACTAGCGAGATGGAAGAGTCTCCCTGTCCACCAGCGGTAGAGAAACCCCAGAGTGTCAATCAGGGCTGCTCCCATAAAAATCGACACTATCAATGCCGTGTAGTTCCCGCCATGCGCAGTATATGGCGGGACATGCACTTCTACTTGCACGTCATGCAATATCTTTCTCATCTGGATAGAAGACAATATCGGCAAGTGAGCGATGTTCCTATGAGAACTGATTGGATTCTAATGGTTGATTTATTGCTAAAAAAAGGGCAAATAATATGAAAACCAGGTGGTCCTAGCTCATTTCACTAGCATTCATGTCTAAGGATCCCACCTTACTGCCTCACTCCAGGCACACAAACAACCAACACAGAAAAGAGACCCTATACTATGCACGCTTGCAGCCCGTCCTTCGCACGCTTGCCGCCCGCGGTTTGCACGCTTTCCGTATGTTCGTCGTGTTGCTGCCATCCTTGTACCACCATTGCTGCTATGCAATCATCTAGCCACCACCTACCGCCCTCATTTAGTATCGGTTGTTAGTAAAAGAAAATATATATATATATAAGACGAAAATGCCCTTTAGTTCAACATTTTTTATGTTAAAAAAAAAAGTTTGGACTGCTAAAATTTAACTAGAATCTAAAGAAGACGACAACGTGGGTTGGACTGCAGGTCCATTGTCATCATCTCATGTTCTGGCGCATGAACCAGCTCCAGAGCAGGCACCTCAACCACTGCCTCATCTGGATCCACTAGCAGATGGAAGAGTCTCCCTGTCCACCAGCAGTAGAGAAACCCCAGAGTGTCAATCAGGGTTGCTCCCATAAAAGTCGACACTATCAATGCCGTGTAGTTCCCGCCATGCGCAGTATATGGCGGGACATGCACTTCTACTTGCACGTCTTGCAATAACTTTCTCATTTGGACAGAAGACAATATCGGCAAGTGAGCAATGTTCCTATGAGAACTGATTGGATTCTAATGGTTGATTTATTGCTAAAAAAAGGGCAAATAATATGAAAACCAGGTGGTCCTCGCTCATTTCACTAGCATTCATGTCTAAGGATCCCAACTTACTGCCTCACCTCTAGGCACACAAACAACCAACACAGAAAAGAGACCCTATACTATGCACGCTTGCCGCCCGTCGTTCGCACGCTTGCCGCCCGTGGTTTGCACGCTTTCCGTATGCTCCTCGTGTTGCTGCCATCCTTGTACCACCATTGCTGCCATGCAATCCTCTAGCCACCACCGACCGCCCTCATTTAGTATCGGTTGTTAGTAAAAGAAAAAGAAAAAGAAAAAAATATATATATATATATATATAAGACGAAAATGCCCTTTAGTTCAACATTTTTTATGTTAAAAAAAAAAGTTTGGACTGCTAAAATTTAACTAGTATCTAAAGAAGACGACAACGTGGGTTGGACTGCAGGTCCATCGTCATCATCTCATCTGCTGGCGCATGAACCAGCTTCAGAGCGGGCACCTCCACCACTGCCTCATCTGGATCCACTAGCAGATGGAAGAGTCTCCCTGTCCACCAGCAGTAGAGAAACCCCAGAGTGTCAATCAGGGCTGCTGCCATAAAAATCGACACTATCAATGCCGTGTAGTTCCCGCCATGCGTAGTATATGGCGGGACATGCACTTCTACTTGCACGTCTTGCAATATCTTTCTGATCTGGACAGAAGACAATATCGGCAAGTAAGTGATGTTCCTATGAGAAATGATTGGATTCTAATGGTTGATTTATTGCTAAAAAAAGGGCAAATAATATGAAAACCAGGTGGTCCTCGCTCATTTCACTAGCATTCATGTCTAAGGATCCCACCTTACTGCCTCACCTCCAGGCACACAAACAACCAACACAGAAATGAGACCCTATACTATGCCTGCTTGCCGCCCGTCGTTCGCACGCCCGTCGCTCGCGGTTTGCACGCTTTCCGTATGTTCGTCGTGTTGTTGTCATCATTGTACCACCATTGCTGCCATGCAATCCTCTAGCCACCACCGACCGCCCTCATTTAGTATCGGTTGTTAGTAAAAGAAAAAGTACATATATAAGACGAAAATGCCCTTTACTTCACCGTTTTTTTATGTAAAAAAAAAAAAAGTTTGGACTGCTAAAACTAATCTAACTAGAATGTAAAGAAGACGGCAACGTGGGGTTGGACTGCAGGTCCGTCGTCATCATCTTATCTGCTGGCGCCTGAACCAACTCCAGAGCATGCTCCACAACCGGCACCTCCACCATTGCCTCATCTGGATCCACTAGCAGATGGAAGAGTCTCCCTGTCCACCAGCAGTAGAGAAACCCCAGAGTGTCAATCAGGGCTGCTCCCATAAAAATCGACACTATCAATGCCGTGTAGTTCCCGCCATGCGCAGTATATGGCGGCACATGCACTTCTACTTGCACGTCTTGCAATATCTTTATGATCTGGACAGAAGACAATATCGGCAAGTAAGTGATGTTCCTATGAGAACTGATTGGATTCTAATGGTTGATTTATTGCTAAAAAAAGGGCAAATAATATGAAAACCAGGTGGTCCTCCCTCATTTCACTAGCATTCATGTCTAAGGATCCCACCTTACTGCCTCACCTCCAGGCACACAAACAACCAACACAGAAATGAGACCCTATACTATGCATGCTTGCCGCCCGTCGTTCGCACGCCCGTCGCTCGCGGTTTGCACACTTTCCGTATGTTCGTCGTGTTGTTGTCATCATTGTACCACCATTGCTGCCATGCAATCCTCTAGCCACCACCGACCGCCCTCATTTAGTATCGGTTGTTAGTAAAAGAAAAAGTACATATATAAGGCGAAAATGCCCTTTAGTTCAACGTTTTTTTATGTAAAAAAAAAAAAAGTTTGGACTGCTAAAACTAATCTAACTAGAATGTAAAGAAGACGGCAACGTGGGGTTGGACTGGGTCGTCGTCATCATCTTATCGCCGGCGCCCGAACCAACTCGCAGCATGCTCCACAACCGGCACCTCCACCATTGCCTCATCTGCGGGATCCACTAGCGGATGGAAGAATCTCCCCGTCCACCAGCGGTAGAGAAACCCCAGTGTCAATCAGGGCTGCTCCCATAAAAATCGACACTATCAATGCCGTGTAGTTCCCGCCATGCGCAATATATGGCGGGACATGCACTTCTACTTGCACGTCTTGCAATATCTTTCTCATCTGGACAGAAGACAATATCGGCAAGTGAGCGATGTTCCTATGAGAACTGATTGGATTCTAATGGTTGATTTATTGCTAAAAAAAAAGGCAAATAATATGAAAACCAGGTGGTCCTCGCTCATTTCACTAGCATTCATGTCTAAGGATCCCACCTTACTGCCTCACCTCCAGGCACACAAACAACCAACACAGAAAAGAGACCCTATACTATGCACGCTTGCCGCCCGTCATTCGCACGCTTGCCGCCCACGGTTTGCACGCTTTCCGTATGTTCATCGTGTTGCTGCCATCCTTGTACCACCATTGCTGCCATGCAATCCTCTAGCCACCACCGACCGCCCTCATTTAGTATCGGTTGTTAGTAATATATATATATATATATATATATATATATATATATATATATATTTATAAGACGAAAATGCCCTTTAGTTCAACATTTTTTATGTTAAAAAAAGAAGTTTGAACTGCTAAAATTTAACTAGAATCTAAAGAAGACGACAACGTGGGTTGGACTGCAGGTCCGTTGTCATCATCTCATCTGCTGGCGCATGAACCAACTCTAGAGCGGGTACCTCCACCACTGCCTCATCTGGATCCACTAGCAGATGGAAGAGTCTACCTGTCCACCAGCAGTAGAGAAACCCCAGAGTGTCAATCAGGGCTACTCCCATAAAAATCGACACTATCAATGCCGTGGAGTTCCCGCCATGCGCAGTATATGGCGGGACATGCACTTCTACTTGCACGACTTGTAATATCTTTCTCAACTGGACAGAAGACAATATCGGCAAGTGAGCGATGTTCCTATGAGAACTGATTGGATTCTAATGGTTGATTTATTGCTAAAAAAAGGGCAAATAATATAAAAACCAGGTGGTCCTCGCTCATTTCACTAGCATTCATGTCTAAGGATCCCACCTTACTGCCTCACCTCCAGGCACACAAACAACCAACACAGAAAAGAGACCCTGTACTATGCATGCTTGCCGCTCGTCGTTCGCACACTTGCCGCCCGCAGTTTGCACGCTTTCCGTATGTTCGTCGTGTTGCTGCCATCCTTGTACCACCATTGCTGCCATGCAATCCTCTAGCCACCACCGACCGCCCTCATTTAGTATCGGTTGTTAGTAAAAGAAAGAAAAAATATATATATATATATATATATATAAGACGAAAATGCCCTTTAGTTGAACATTTTTTATGTTAAAAAAAAAGTTTGGACTGCTAAAATTTAACTAGAATCTAAAGAAGACGACAACGTGGGTTGGACTGCAGGTCCGTCGTCATCATCTCATCTGCTGGCACATGAACCAGCTCCAGAGCGGGCACCTCCACCACTGCCTCATCTGGATCCACTAGCAGATGGAAGAGTCTCCTGTCCACCAGTAGAGAAACCCCAGAGTGTCAATCAGGGCTGCTGCCATAAAAATCGACACTATCAATGCCGTGTAGTTCCCGCCATGCGAAGTATATGGCGGGACATGCACTTCTACTTGCACGTCCTGCAATATCTTTCTCATCTGGACAGAAGACAATATCGGTAAGTGAGCGATCTTCCTATGAGAACTGATTGGATTCTAATGGTTGATTTATTGCTAAAAAAAGGGCAAATAATATGAAAACCAGGTGGTGCTCGCTCATTTCACTAGCATTCATGTCTAAGGATCCCACCTTACTGCCTCACCTCCTGGCACACAAACAACCAACACAGAAAAGAGACCCTATACTATGCACGCTTGCCGCCCGTCGTTCGCACGCCTGCCGCCCGCGGTTTGCACGCTTTCCATATGTTCGTCGTGTTGCTGCCATCCTTGTACCACCATTGCTGCCATGCAATCCTCTAGCCACCACCTACCGCCCTCATTTAGTATCGGTTGTTAGTAAAAGAAAAAAAAAATATATATATATATATATATATATATATATATATATATAATACGAAAATGCCCTTTAGTTCAACATTTTTTATGTTAAAAAAAAAAGTTTGGACTGCTAAAATTTAACTAGAATCTAAAGAAGACGACAACGTGGGTTGTACTGCAGGTCCGTCGTCATCATCTCATCTGTCGGCGAATGAACCAGCTCAGCGGGCACCTCCACCCTTTTGCCTCATCTCGGATCCACTAGCAGATGGAAGAGTCTCCCTGTCCACCAGCAGTAGAGAAACCCCAGAGTGTCAATCAGGGCTGCTGCCATAAAAATCGACACTATCAATGCCGTGTAGTTCCCGCGATGTGCAGTATATGGCGGGACATGCACTTCTACTTGCGCGTCTTGCAATATCTTTCTCATCTGGACAGAAGACAATATCGGCAAGTGAGCGATGTTCGTATGAGAACTGATTGGATTCTAATGGTTGAGTTATTGCTAAAAAAAGGGCAAATAATATGAAAACTAGGTGGTCCTCGCTCATTTCACTAGCATTCATGTCTAAGGATCCCACCTTACTACCTCACCTCCAGGCACACAAACAACCAACACAGAAAAGAGACCCTATACTATGCACGCTTGCCGCCCGTCATTCGCACGCTTGCTGCCCGCGGTTTGCACGCTTTCCGTATGTTCGTCGTGTTGCTGCCATCCTTGTACCACCATTGCTGCCGTGCAATCCTCTAGCCACCACCGACCGCCCTCATTTAGTATCGGTTGTTAGTAAAAGAAAAAAAAAATATATATATATATAAAATACGAAAATGCCCTTTAGTTCAACATTTTTTATGTTAAAAAAAAAGTTTGGACTGCTAAAATTTAACTAGAATCTAAAGAAGACGACAACGTGGGTTGGACTGCAGGTCCGTCGTCATCATCTCATCTGCTGGCGCATGAACCAGCTCCAGAGCGAGCACCTCCACCACTGCCTCATCTGGATCCACTAGCAGATGGAAGAGTCTCCCTGTCCACCAGCAGTAGAGAAACCCCACAGTGCCAATCAGGGTTGCTCCCATAAAAATCGACACTATCAATGCCGTGTAGTTCCCGCCATGTGTAGCATATGGCGGGACATGCACTTCTACTTGCACGTCTTGCAATATCTTCCTCATCTGGACAAAAGACAATATTTGCAAGTGAGTGATGTTCTTAATGAGAAGTGATTGGATTCTAATGGTTGATTTATTGCTCTAAAAAGGGCAAATAATATGAAAACCAGGCAGTCCTCACTTATTTGACCGGCATTCCGACCCGTAGGCTTTCATTCGCCAAGCGCGCACCCATTCCAACAAATCCCTAAGCTGAAGTTTCACTCATTTCGATCAAAAATTTACCACCCGATTTCAACACTTTACGCTTCAATGAAGAAGAGGAAAATAAGTCATTCGGGGCATTACCGGATTCGGGGGTGAGACTGCAGCAGACGTGGCAAATGCGAACGGCCTCCTTAGCTTTGTCTCTTGCTGGTGAGCCTTCTGGATTCTCGATCTCAGAACATCGAGCCCACTCGACACCTTCTTCTTCTTCCTCTCGGTCGAGCACACCTCACACTCACGCCAAGCCTTTGCGGCTCGCCTCTTCAATGGCCATCTTCTCCAAAAAACGACGACGTCCCTCCTCCTTCTATGAGCAACAATGGCCGAACCTCTCTCTCCCCTTCTCACGCGAATGTCTTTCCTTGTATTTCCTTCAAGCTCTCCCTCTTCTGTGAAAGTTCCAGAATGTTCTACTCTCCCCTTTGCCTTCTCATGGAGTGTGCAAAAATGGACGATCGCCATTTTTGCACACTTCGGGCACTCTTGTAAAAAATTTCTCTATTCCTGCCGCCCATCATTCGCACACTTGCTGCCCGCGGTTTGCACGCTCGCCGCCCGCGGTTCGCACGCTCGCCGCCTGTCGTTCGCACGCCCGTGATTTATGAGATGCTGGATTATTTTAAAAATCAATTTTTAATCCCAAAAAAGGGATACTAGGCTGGGCCCTTGGGCCCAACCGAAAACAAACTAAACCTGGACTCCCCAACTTAGGCCATGGACACGCATGGGCTTATTAAAAGAGAGCCCGTTTTGAAAAGAAAACTCATCAAGCCCATTTTGTTGAAACTAAATACACTAAGCCCAAACACATCTGTGACTAAAGCTTGTCCAATTCCTCTAAAGCCCAAGCCAAACCCAAATTCACAAAACCTCATTAAGCCCAAGCCAAACCCAAACTCACTAATACAGCAAACTGCAACAGACATAACGTCATTGTCACAAACTTCTTGTTTATGCGAAAATTGACGACAGTTATCAGTACTGAAACATTCATTAAATTGTAATGAAGATCATCCTGCATAATAATTGGACGATCGATGAAATGAAGGTCAAGAAGCCAAAACAGATGATATGCAGCCGGCAGAGATTCAGCTCAACACACAGCAAATCGAACGTGATGGGACATAGCTAATCTCTCCGTACCCGATTTCTCAGCACAATACAGCATTAAGTTGCCCTAACTAGAAACTTGGCTACTCGACTCTCTACTATCATCACACACCTCGTTCTCGGTGAAATTATACCCAGGAGAGCTTTTTGAAATTAAGGATAAGACTGGGCCGGTCTATCTCACAATAAACAAAGCTGACACAAACTGAGTTTTTTGACCCGAATAGGCATACACCTACGCAGAACTTAAAAAACTGGAGATATAGATTAGCACAATATTATGCGTACCAAAGCAAAGTGAAAACCCATACAAGTCAGTCCAGTTTGTCTCATTTCTTATCGACCTTGGGCCGAACCTATCTGAAGCCAATATATGTGCGTCAAACCCAGATGATCTTTGATTTGATCAGATTCCACCTAAATTTTGTTCAATCAGTTTGATTTTTAGGTTCTCTCCTTAGCTTGTGAGAATTCTCCTTGTTGAGGCAAAGGAATCGACAGGGAGTGGTACGGACTCAACAGAGTTTGTCATCCTATGTTCTTTTACCAGTCGTGAGCTGTAGCTTTTCTTTTCCTTTCCTTTTCTTTTAGGGGTATTTTGGGGTTGTCATTTCCATTTTATTCTCCACACGAGCAAAAAGAAAATTGTAGACCTACTTTCACTCTCCTCACATGTTGTGACAACCGATGACGCACATCATACAGCCAAATGCGCCGCACCACCGGCAGCGGCAGCACCACCGGGCCATGCCCTGACATGCTTGATGACGTAACCAATGACGCACATCATACAGCCAAATGTGCACTAGGTGCATTAAACTACAACAGGACCGACTAAAACATGTACTGAGAATTTGAAAAAAATCCCTTGTGAGCATATAGCATGCGCATTAGTGGAGAAAAACCTTAGCTACTCATCCTGAAGCCGCCGTCGTTGGTGGTGCTGCCTCTGCCGCTACCGGCGACTCTGCTGCCGCTACCTTCGCCGCCGTCGCCGCCTGTGCCGCCGCCACCGCCCATGCCACCATTGGAACTCCATCGCACTGCCTGTGCTACACCAGCAATAGAATAGGGCGGCAATGAGGGCAGCTGCGACTGAAAAGGTCACTGCCACGGTGGTCAACACCTTAATCTTGTGGTTAATCTTGCCCGCCACATATTGCGGATCAACCGTATTTTGAATGCTTGACGACATCTGCCGGAGAGGAGCGCAGTGAAGAGCGAGGGGAGCGCAGTGAAGAGCGAAGAGGTGCGCAGAGAGAGCAAGGGGAGCACAGAGGAAGAGAGAGAGAGCGAGTGGAGAAGATAAGAGAAAAAGGAAGCGCCATCATTGAGCATGTCCTGTGCATCGGTTTCCATCCCAAGCTTCGAGAGGGCAAGAGCCTGCATGTAGAAGGCAATGGGCCACTCGGGCAAGCACACCTGAGCCTGCATCGTGTCTCTCAGAGCAAGCTCTGCTTGGCCACTCGCCGCCCGTCGTTTGCACACCCGCCGCCCGTCGTTCGCACACTCGCTACCTGCAGTTTGCACGCTCGCCACCCACGATTTATGAGATGCCGAATTATTTTAAAAATCAATTTTTAATCCCAAAAAAGGGATACTGGGCTGGGCCCTTGGGTCCAACTGAAAACAAACTAAACCTGGACTCCCCAGCTTGGGCCATGGACACGCCTGAGCTTATTAAAAGAGAGCCCGTTTCGTAAAGAAAACTCATCAAGCCCATTTTGTTGAAACTAAATATACTAAGCCCAAACAAATTTGTGACTAAAGCTAATCCGATTCCTCTAAAGCCCAAGCCAAACCCAAACTCACAAAACCTCATTAAGCCCAATATTGTTTTAGGCCGAAACCTAAGTCCAATATTCATTAAGGATAATTGAGCTAAAAACTAAGGATAAAAGCTACCAAAAACCATAAATTATGTCTATTGCCATACACTTACCCCCAAACTGTTTTTGTGACACCAAAAAATTCCAAACTTGTAACATTTATCCCAAACTTATATATTATGATACATTTATCCCAAACTTTTTTTTTGTGACACAAAAAATCTCAAACTTGAATCCATGTGAAGTATTTATCCCAAAAGTTTAATGTCACAAAAAAAGACATTGAGATTTTTGGCATCATAAAATAAATTTGGAATAAAAGTATCACACAAATATTAAATTTGAATTTTTTTGCATCACAAAAAAATTTAAAATAAATATGTTAGAGTTTGTAAAGTTTGGAATTTTTTGGTTGCTTTCTCCCTTAGACCAAACGAAACTTGCCTTGTTATATCCGTTGGCCATTTTCGTCAGAAGCAACATCATTCACCGTCTATTTCCCAACAAAAAGAATTGAAAAAAAAATACATATTAAAAAAAAAAAGAATCACGAGAGATTTATGAGATGCCATATTATTTTAGATTTCTAATTTGCCCATTGTTTAGTAATACATGAATATATCAATCACGTGGCATCATGAGCTTCCATGCAATTTTCTTGTTGTAGATTTAAGGATTGAAAAAGACATGTGCAAACCTAAGACCGAGACAATTTCCCTCTTTTTTAAAAGGAAAAGACTATCGAAAATTCCAAACTTTGCCCAAAGTGACAAATTTACCCCAAACTTTTTTTTTCATGACATGAAAAACCTCATACTTTATTAATCGTGACATATTTACCCACCAAGGGCATTTTCATCTTTTTTTTTTTTTTTTTCTTATTATCTCTTCCCTCTATCGGTCATGCCGAACTCAGGTGAGGGCGGCCCTTACCGACGTTGGGCGAGCGTCGCCCTCGCCAACGTCTGGCGAGGGCAACCCTTGGCTGGGTCAGCTGAGGGCCTCCCTCCCTAGATATGGCGAGGGCACCCCTCACCAAATCTAGCAAGGGACGTCCTCACCCGACCCAACCGAGGGCCACCCTTGCCCGATGCTAGCTTCCCTTTGCCATGGCCGATGGAGGGAAGAGAGAAGAAGAAGGGAAAAAATAAAAATAAAAAAAGCAAAAGACGAAAAATGCCCTTTCGTCATTTATTTATTATTTGTTTTGTTGGCTTGAAACAAATTAATTCTACCAAAGTGAGCTCAAATTCGAATAATTCTATTTTTGGGATTGCTCACCAGAATAATTCAATCCACTTCAATTTTTTGGTTTCTAATTTCTTAATAATCAATGGTCTCATAATTCATTTTTTCCCCTCTACACCGTTTACTAAGACCAATTGCTCCTCTATCTCAAGGAAAACAAAACAAAACATATGAATTTCGCCCAACGCACAAAATTTTATTTGATGCATTAGATAATTAACGAAAAAAATTAGCAAAAAGAAAAGTCCTAAACCTATATTGTATTTATATCAATTTTGTTATTAACCTTAATTTAATCAATCCATCTAATTTTAGCTAGAATTTACCAATGTGAAGAATCTTCTTTTGCAATTTTTAAATTATTTTTTCCTTTCATTTTTCTTTTTCTTCTTGTTTCCTTTTCCTTTTATTTATTTATTTTTTTTTTTTATTTCACATTCTGCCAATTTAGTTAAATATGGGCAAGGCCAACAATGATGCTGAGCCTCGCCAAGGCTCGACGACCCACAGTAAAAGGATAAAAAAAAGAACAAAAGAATTGAAAAAATAAAATATTTAAAAAAGAATCATGAGTGTTGACATCTAAATTTTAAAATTTTATTTAGGACTTAATTGTGTACAAAATTAGGAATTAGTCACTAAAAAAAGAAGAAGACAAAAACAAAAACAAAAACAACAAAAGAAAATAGAAAAAGAAAACATGGAAGAGGTGGGCCGGATCTCGCCTTGGCCCGGCCCATGCCGGCTTCCTCTTCGCGTGAAACCTTAATGAGGCAGAAAAAGAAGACGGGTGAGGAGGGAGACGAACAGAGGGTGAAGACCAGAATAGAGAGAGAGCTCGAGGGAGAGAGCTCGAGAAGAGGGAGCCGTGCCACCGCAAGTCCAAGAGTCGACAAAAATCACTTTGTCGCACAATAATGTGACTAGTCGATTGATTCAACCCAATGGGAATATCTCTCGAATCTTATTTTTCTTGACCTGCAATTTAATTTACTAAAGGGAAGTATTCCTTCATCTCTATTCACACTTTTGGGAACATTTTCTCAGTAAAATAAATTTTACTTATTCTCAAAATTTCTATTCAATGTTCGCTATCTTAAAATGTTGTTAATGATCATGAATTAATTCAATCTAATGAGACGTTCTAAAAAAGTAAGTTGAATTGAAATTGAGAGTTTCAAGGAAAGAGAAAGATCGAGTTTAAAGAATCACATTCTAGTTTTATATTTACCGGTCGACCAATTATGATTGCTTTTAGATAATCATAATTTTGAATACAATATATTATTATTAAAAAGATATCAAGAGAGATAGAAATGCGACCGATCAGTCTAGGGTATTACATATTATATCTACTAAAAAATGTGATGCCCATTATGAGCTGTTATATATTCATAATAGATCTATAATAACGAGCTTTCAAAGTAAACTGTCGCATAGATTATTTACTAGTATGAATGTTGTAGAAAGGTTAAAAAAGAGTTCTATCGGCCTATCATATGAGAGTGAGAGATGATGGGTTTTTTTATTTGATGGGCCAAGTCAAGCTTGTTCGCCCATGTTAAGTCAAACCCGGCCCATAAGAGAAGGGCTCATAAAAAGAAGGGGGCAATTATTTAGGGCTTGCATGTTTGTGTTTCTTTTTTTTTTTTTTGTTTATGAGCAGATTTTCTTTTTTTTGTTCCAGGGGAACAAAAAAAGAATAAACGTGTTTGTTTGCATTTTTGTTCAAAATCTGTTTTTTGTTTTGGGAACAAAATTAGAACAGAAATAAGAAACAAAAAAAAAGTTGTTTTTTTGTTCCAGGAACACTTTTGAAGAACAAATTTTCTCTCTTATTTCTTTTCTTCTTCTTTTTTTCTTCTTTTTCCTTTGGCTAGTTGCTAGCCTCGGCCATGGCTGACGATCGGCCATCGAGGGCCAGCGACCTCACCGGGGGGTCGCTGGCCCCTAGCAAGGTTCGGCCTCGCCTTGGCTGGTCGAGCTCGAGCTCACCCGGATCCGACGAGGCCAAGCTTCATGGCTGGGCAAGCTCGGCCTCGCCGGATGCGGGGAGCTCGAGCTCGAGCTCGCCCGGCCAAGGCGAGGCTCGACGAGCTTGGGCTCGCCTAGATCCGACGAGGCCAAGCCTCGCCGATGGTCGGGTGAGCTTGGCCTCGTCGAATCTAGGCGAGCCCGAGTTTGCCCAACCAAGCCAAAAGAAGAATAAAAGAAAAAAATAAAAATAAAGAAAAAAAGGAAAATAAAGAAAAAAAAATTAAAAGAAACAAAAAAAGAATATAAATTTACCAAACATGTTTCTATTTATTTTTTATTCTCGGAACAAGTTTACCAAACTCGTCTTTCTGGTCAAAAATTGTTCCTCGGAATAGAAATAGTTTTTTCTAATTTTGTTCCCCGGAACAATTTTAAACAGAAACATAAGAAAACGCACCCTTACTAAGTGAAAAATAGTGCAATATATATAAAGGAAGAACGTTGACAGAAAGTTTTAAGAAAGTACGTTCTTTTCCTTCCCTTGAAAACAGTATGCTCTCTTTTGAAAAAAACGGAACTCCAGGGCTTCAATCGATTCTTCTAAGACTACAATGAATACTTTATTTGTGGTAAATAAGGTATGTCCATCTCTATGATATATCTTTCGATCGGTGTTACATGTTTCCCGGGCATGTTTCCATGTTCATTTTTCAATATTTGATCGTTCAAGTATTAGTTTGTTTTTCAAGAATTTGTTTCCAACAAACGGAAACAGTGAACGACAAAGAACAAGTAAGCACCACATAGAGTTTCATACCTAGCTTTGTGGGCTCATCTTTGGATTCTTGAATGAGCTATTCCAGTCTTCTTTCAAGCAATTTAATATACACATGGTGTGCATTTTAGAAAACAAGCTCCAAATTGAATAATATGGTGAAATGAGTCTCAAATATCAACACACAAAAACATGAACTCACATCATAGATTATAGCTCAGTCCTATTACTACATTGCATGCCTATGATCTCCAAATAGAAAAAAAAAAAAAAAAAAAAAACTTCAGATCTTAGGCTCAATGAAATGGGGCCGAAAATGTGGTGTTCTAGGTGGAGTTTTGGTGTCGTATGGTCGTCGGCAAAACTTTGACAAATGATGAGATGAGAAGGAAGAACTAGGATTTCATACTTGAATTTCACCAGCTAAAATAGAAATGGTTAAAGAAGTAGGGACATCATATATGGATTTCACTGGCGAGGAGGAGGAGGAGGAGGGAGGTTAAAGAAAGGCAGAGCAGAGACAAAGAGGAGGCGGAGAGAAGGAGAAGAGAACCAGAATGCCTACCAAGTTCTAAAGATTAATGAAGACAAATGAAGGAAGGAGACGGAAAGAGGGAGAAAAAGAAGAGGAGCTAGTCTGAATGAATTCCCTCGAAGGTGCCAGTGGAGGCATCAATCGTGGAGCAAGTTGTGGAGGCACCTGTCAGCTTTGACGACCGTGTAATTCGATCATTCTGTTTCACCATGTCTCGATCGAACAAAGGCCATGGAATTATCCGTCAAGCCACCAATTCGATCATATGCCCAAATACAATTAACATATATTCTATGAGATATGAACTATTCATTCTCAATTGCAACCCCGACTGAAAATCTCAATACAATGTCACAACTAGATCACATAGGACATCAATCTTATATAACTATATATAACAATAAGACATATTCCATTTTGTGCACGCATGTGCCTTCGTATGTGAACAAATTATGACAATCAAGTACAGAGATGGTTCGATAAAGCATCAATATGTGCGCTTGTGAACCATAGTCATCAAATATACAAGTCAGCATCATGCCTCAAGTCTAAGAATCTTACATTAGACCAAAGTGTGAATGATTAGACATTGACCCCACTAAAAACTTCCATGTCGCCAATCATTCTATACATGTCTTGTTCAGTGAACTTGTTTGAGACAAGCATTTGTGTTCTAGCTCAGATATCACAATACTCAATGACTTATAACTCATCATCCCATCAAGTATCTAATACTGATGGTGAAGCCTAACAGCACACCGTTCTCAACAGGATCATTAATATCATCTCAATGATCCATCGACCGGGAACTGTTTAAAGATTCAGCATAATTGTAAACCTATCACACATATTTTTAACGCCTTAAGAATAGATTCAGTCGTAACTGATCTTATAGATACATTCATATATAAATAAGATGATGAATGAAAACTTATTTGCCATTAAATAATCCCTAACACGTAACTATTACATGGTTGTTTTAGGGCATATAGCTAACAATCTCCCACTTGCACTAAAGCCAACCTATCTCATGCCTCAAACCCATCTTGGTAAAATGTCTTTCAAAAAAAGACTGAAACAACGTTTTAGTGAGGGGATCCGCCACATTTTCCGCTAAGGCTATTTTCTGCAATGTGATATCACTTCTCCCAATGATTTCTCTGATGAGTTAGAAGCGCCTTTGAATGTGCTTAGATTTCTAGTGAGACCTTGGTCCATTAGCTTGAGCTATTGCCCCATTGTTGTCACAAAACAATGTAATCGGCTCTTCAATGGAATGAACCACTCCAAGTTCTGAAATGAACTTCATCCAAGTCGCTTCGTTCACTACTTCAAAAGCAACTACATACTCTGCCTTAGTGATGGAATTAGCAATTGTGCTTTGTTTGGAACATTTCCAACTAACTGCACCACCATTGAACGTAAAGACAAACCCATACATTGACTTATAGTCATTAGGATTTGATTGAAAATCATAATATGTATATGCTTCAACTTTAAAGTCTCATTCTCCATGTATCAAGAACAAATCCTTAGTTCTTCTCAAATACTTGAGGATAGTCTTGATTGCTATCTAGTGTTTTTCACCTAGATCAAACTAATATTTGCTAGTAATGCTTATAACATGCGCAATATCAGGTCTTGTACATAGCATAACATACATTATACTTCTAATAACGGATGCATAAGGCACTTTTGCCATCTGCTCTCTTTCTTCAAGATTATTTGGACACATATCCTTGGAAAGACGGATTCCATGCCTAAAAGGCAATAATCCTCTTTCGAAATGTTGCATGTTGAAACGTGCCAACACTTTGTCTATGTATATAAATTGTGAAAGGTCAATCATTCATCTAGATCTATCTCTATAGATCTTGATACCTAAAATATAGGTTACCTCTCCTAAATCTTTCATGAAGAACTTCTGAAACAAGAATATCTTGATCGATAATATCATAGGGATATCATTTCTGTTCAATAGTATGTCATCTACATACAAAATAAGAAACACAATTGTGGTCCCACTGACCTTTTTGTATACACAAGGTTCATTGAGGTTTTTGATGAAACCAAACGATTAATCACCTCATCAAAACAAATGTTCCAACTTGTGGAGTCTTGTTTGAGTCCATATATGGCTCTCTTAAGCTTACACACCTTCTGATTACTATAATCAGACTCAAAACCTGATAGTGGTTCCATGTAGATGTCTTCTTTAAGGAATCCAATTAGGAAGACCGTCTTAACATCCATTTGGAATATCTCATAGTCCAAGTGTGTACCTATAGCCAACATAATTCGAATAGATTTCAACATGGCTACAAGTGAGAAAGTCTCGACACAATCAATCTTTTCTCTTTGATGATATCATTTTGTCACCAACCATGCCTTGTATATACCAACTTGACCAATAGCGTTTATCTTCCTCTTGAAGACTCATTTACAATCAACTGGTACAATAGCATCCGACAGGTCAACTGAGTTCAAATGTCGGTGGAATGCATAGAATTCATTTCAGATTTCATGGCTTCTAACAATTTATTGGAATCAATGTCAGACATTGCTTCTTCATAAGTGTTTGAATTACTTGATTGATCACTTTCATCCACAATGAATAAGGGATTAGTACCTTTGATCAAGTATCTATAATGAACATGAGAACGAGACATTATTGTACTCTTCCTCAGAAGTTGTATATCAAAAGCTCCCACTGAATCTAAGGTCTGCATCTAATCCTAATCAGATTTTGCATCAGACCATCCCACTGAATCTGAGGTTTTCACCCGAATCTAATCATTTACTACTCCATTGGTTTCTTCTTGTAAATCTATTTTCTGCCTAACTCTACTTTCTTGGATAAACTATCTCTAAAAATGAAGCATGTCTACTGACCGAAACACTTGGATCAGAATGAAAATAAAAATAGTATCCAAGACTATCTTTTAGATATCTAATGAAGCGACCACGTTCAGATCTTGCCTTCAATTCGTTCGTATTCAGCTTTTTGACATAAGCTGGACAACTCTAAATCTTAATATGATTAAGACTTGGTTTCCTACCATGCCATATCTCATAGAGCATAGTTAGAACGGACTTACTCGAAACTCTATTCAACAAATATGTGGTTGTCTTAGGGGCATATCCCCAAAGGTATATTGGCAAATCGGTGTAACCGATCATAGATCGCACCATATCCATTAAAGTGCGATTCTTTCTCTCAAATACACCATTGTGTTAAGGAGTTCCTAGAGATGTCCATTGCGATAAAATGCCGTTGTCTTTCAGATGATTCAGGAACTCAGTACGTAGGTATTCACCTTCTCGATCAAATCAAAGAGCCTTAATACTTTTTTCATGTTTGTATCTCAACTTTAGTTTTGAATTCCTTGAACTTTTCAAAGATTCAGATTTACACTTCATCAAATATTGAAAACCATACCGTGACAAATCATTAGTAAATGTAATGAAGTAAGAATAACCACCTCGAGCTAATTTATTAAGTGGATCACATACAGCAGTATGTATCAATCTTAAAATATTAGTAGCTTGTGCACTTTGTCCAATAAAGAGCACATTTGTCATCTTTCCTAGAAGACATGCCTCACAAATTGAGTATAGTTGAAAATCTAATGAATCAATATATCCATCTTTATTCAACTTATTGATTCTATCCTCTCCAATATGGCCTAATCAGAGATGCCAAACATACTTCGCGTTTGGTCTATCTCTAGGCCTTTTATTGGTCATGGCATTTATATCATTCCGCTTATTACATTGCTAATCATATTACTAGACATCGTAATGGTATAAAGATTATTGGTCATCATACCAAAGCCAATGCATCTTTTATCATAATAAATAGAACACACATCATTAGCAAAAGAAAATTCATAATTCTCTTTACATAAATGAGATATAGATATGATGTTCCTAACCGCATTCTTATAATGCAAGCAAATATTCAAAATCATTACATGTCCTGATAGCTAATGCAGCAACTCTTGCTCCATTTGCAAATGTCAAGATTATCTCATTTTGCCTCAATATCTTGCTTATTTACATATTATACAAAAACATACAAATATATGAAGTTACAGCGGAATCTACAAACCATAAACTAGATTTAGATACAATCGTAAGGTTAGTTACAATAAGCATGGACATAATACCTTCATAAGGTCGGTCCTTCGGCTTGACCTTCAAGTTCACGGGGTGCTTCTTGTTGTTCCCCTTCTAATGTCCCTTGACACCACAGTAGTGACAGTTCATTTTTTTAGTTTTGAGTTTTGGACGTGTAGCAGACTTTATGGACTTCTTCCATTTCTTTTTCTTTAAATTAGTCTTACTCTTTGAAGAGGAAGCCTCTGCTACAACCATTACGGTAGGCCTTGTGTTATGCATCTCCTTCTCGAAAACCATCAGCATGCCGTGTAACTCAATAAGAGTTTTCTCCATCTTATGCATGTGGAAGTTCTACACAAATCCAAGAGAATGAATCAAACAAAGACTGGAGTATCATATCCATGGCTAATTCATTATTCATAATAAGATTTAGCCTAAGTAACTTCTCAATGTGCCAAATCATCTTCAGAACATGATCATTCACTTATGATCCCTCAGCAATTCTCATACGATACAATCCTTTAAATATCTCATATCTAGAGATTGGACCATTTTTCATCGAAAAAATCCTTCAGATGCACAATGATTGAGTAAGTATTTTCCATGATCTCATACTTCTTAAACTCATTATTTATAGAAGCAAGCATGTATGACCTAACTTTTAGATCGTCTTTGCGCCATTTCTCATAAGTTTTGCACTCCTTATCAGTACCACCTAACCACTGGGGGTTCGCCCCAGTGGCCACCCTTCCAACATGGAAGGGGGAGGTGAAGGGTTCAAATCCCCACCTTCTCAGGGGAGGATGGGGGTAGGGACGCGTAAGTTTCGAGAGTGGGTTGCGACTCCCGCGCCCTACAAGAGGCAGGGCACAAGTCTGCGAGTGAGTGTACTGAAAAGTGTTCTGGCAAGTTCTTATCAAGCACATACCTGATCTTTTCGGAATTAAGAACAATTCTCAAATTCCTCACCCAATCAGTATAGTTAGGTCCCATTAGAAAATTCTGGCAAGTGGGTTTGTCATAACCATTTTCAAAGTAATAAAAAAAATTTGTGCAAAAAAAATAAATTGTTAGCCATTGACCTTCAACAAAGATTTCTTTTTGGCCTTTGAATGAATGAAATATTATATCTCAGTTTTTTTTTTTTTTTTTTTTTTTTTTTTTTCAGATCCCACACTCCTTAGGATGGGAAATGAAATCTTCGTTGAAAAAAGATTACAAGTGGGGATTAGAGTCCCACCAGTTCATAGTCCACATCAACCTAACAGTAATTGGTGTCCTATGAACTTATTGAGTAGATCACATATTCAACGCATCACATGCGAGTCACAATTATACTTCGACCTCTAGATCATGAAAACCTCACCTAACGGTTATTGGTCTCATGATCATAGTTAAGTTTACCCTATCATCTCATGCAAATCTCTAGGATACAAACGATTTCTCACATAACAGTTATTGGAAATCATTGGGCCCTGACCACACACCATTAGTTTTATAATGGAGTGATCCTATATTCTTAAATAGCAACTGACTCCAATGTATCCATAATCAGCCAATCAACCATTAAAACATAGGAATAAACCACGTCGATGGTAGGCCACGAGTTCAAACACCTATTACAACTTAACACCAAAATAAGGAGATTTTCTTTGTTATCAAGGGTCTCACCTTGCATATTAACCGATTAATATGCATATCAAATAAAAATCTGAAAGTCACTTTAAAAGATTTCTCATAAAAAATGAGAATTAGTCATTAGATCATCCAAACAACATGAACCAATCAACAATTAAAAGCATGAAAATGTCCAAGAATTGGCTTTGATACCACTGTTGGTGTTTGTTTCGATAAACAAGCATACATGTATAAGTAAATTAAAATCAAAGTTTGATCGCGGTGGAAACAAAAAGCTTATACACGTGTTTCCAAAGAATTTTCATGCATTTTAACAAAAGCACATACAAGAAATAAATGGGTTAATTATATTAACCTTGTACTGTGCTCCAAATTTGGTTCTAACGTTCTTCGAGTTTTGTGCACGAACGTCTGATATCCTTGTAGCAGTGATTTTGATGTTCTTCGCACTCTAACCATGAATGTCTGATGCATTCTAATAACTCCAGGTTCTTCGACTCTTGACAATGAACGTTTGACGCCTTCCGGTAATACTAGTTCTGTCGTTCTTCAGATTCAGCCCCACAAATATTGGGCCTCTAGTTCAAACATACCACAAATTCTCATGTTGAATAGAAGAGAGAAATTAAGAGATCTCACAACTACAATTGTGCTAGCAATTGCGTTCGTGTGTAGATGATTCAGTTGATCACTATCAATACTCTTAATTGTTGATTGTCAATCATCTTGTGATCTGCTCTATGTATTACCTTTTATAACTAGTGTAGATCACATTTAAATCGACTCATTAACTCCAAAATCCTTTTAGAATTAATTCGGCCATAACTTCTGACAAACGTAAGTTCTGATATCATTTTAGACATTAATTCAGGTATTAACTCCGTAACTATTACTGAGCATTATTTCAGACATTTATTTGTAACCATTACAAGTCTTTTTTTTTGGAAATTAACTTAGTAACAGTTACAAATATTTAATTTAACCGTTACATCTGAAACTATTCCAAAGCATTAATTGGTCATTTAATCTTAAAATATTTCAGATCATTAAACTGCTTGTTTATTCTAAAACCATTTCAGATCATAAATGTGACCATTAAATCTAAAACCGTTTTAGATCTTTAATTTAGCCATTAAGTGTAAAACTGTTTCAGATCATTAATTTGACTATTGATTATGAACTCACTTCAGATTGTTAATGATGCCATTAATTTTGAACTCACTTCAAATTATTAATTTGGTCATTGAATCTGAACGCACTTCAAATCTTTGATTCGGCCATAGAGTCTAAAATTCGCTTCAAACTTTGCAAATTCTGAAACTCGCCTCAAACTTTGTAAAATCTAAAGCCCCTTTTTCAAATATTTTATCTTTTAACCTAACTCTGATAGGCTCAATTTGCAAACGTATTTGCAATGTTATCTCTCTCATTCAAACGTCATTCTAATTGGTTATGGTGTGTGACATCCCTATGTTCATCTTTGAGCTAGGAGTAACTCTTGTATTAACACATTAGCAAAACCAAAAAAAAAAATTGATTATCCATATTAATCTCTTGTTCCTGCAAATCATGAATAATATCTAGTAATATATTACGGCTACCCAGACAATGTGAAATATTTTAAGAACATAATGAACCTGTTAGTTTTGATGACCGTGTAAGTTGATCCTTCTATCTCACCATGTCTTGATCGAACAAAGGTCATGGAATTATTGGTCAAGCCACTGATTCAATTATATGCCCAAATCTAATTGACATGTATTCTATAAAACATGAAATATTCATTTTCGATTACAACCCCAATTGAGGATTTAATTATAATGTCATGATTAGATCACATAAGATATCGATCTTGTATATCTATATATAACAAGAAGATAAATTCCATATTGTGCATGCATGTGCCTTCCTATGTGAACAAACCATGACCATCAAGTATAGAGACAGTTCGATGAAGCATCAATATGCGCACTAGTGAACCATAGCCATCCAACATACAAGTTAGTATCATGCCTCGGGTTTAGAATCTTACACCAGACCAAAGCGTGAATGCTCAAACATTGACCCCCTAAAAGCTTCAATGTTGCCAATCATTCTATGCATGTCATATTCATTGAACTTGTCCGAGATAAGCACCTATGCTTTAGCTTGGATATCATAATACCCAATGATTTGTGACTCATCAACCTCTCATGTGTCCAATACTGATGGTGAAGCTTGAGAACACATCGGTCTCAATAGGATCATTGATATCCTCTCAATGATTCATCGACCGAGAACTGTTTAAAGATTCAACATAACTGTAAACCCATCACACATATTTTTAATGCCTTAAGAATAGATTCAATCATAGCTGATTTTTATAGACTCATTCATATATAAATAGGACAATGAATGAAAACTTATTTGTCATTGAATAAATCATAACATGTAACTATTACTTGATTACTTTAGGGCATATTACTAATTTAGACTAGATATTGCTAATGTGGATGTTAGTCATCCTACGTGGCGCAACTAGCATTAATGTGGTCATTTAAAATAATTTGTTAACAATTTTTGAATTTACTATTATTTTTTTCTTATTTTATTTTTTCCTTTTTTTTTTCCTTTGGACTATGGTCAATACCAACCATAGCTAATGACAGGCCACATGCAAGGATTGCCCTTGCTAGAAACCGCGAGAGTAGCTCTCACCCAAGTTGTGAGGGTCTAGCCCTCCCTCTAGCCACGAGGTCGCCACTGGCTTGTCATTGGCCATAGCTGATACCAGCCACAATCCAAAGAAAAAGAAAAGGGAAAAGAGAAAAAAAATTTTAAAAATAAAAAATAGAAAAGTCAAAAATATATTATTAGAAATGTCCACGTCAACATTGACCGTGCCACGTCAACAATTTCCAACCTAAATTGGTTAGATGGATTGAATTAATACCAATGTGCAAAGATTTAAGACTAAATTGGTCCAATTTAGAATTTTAAGACTGAATTGGTACCAAAGAAATATGTTTATGACTTTTTTGGTACTTCTCCCCCAAAGAAGTTCACATATGCTAAATAAGTTTAAAGATGTCTCTAGACATAGAGTCCTCATCCAAGTTTTAGGCTATAAAGCAAGGGTATGATGCGTTAATCAAAGAAGGTAAGTTTCCTTGAGGTTACACAATTCATGGCAAAAGAACGCTTCAAGTGCCATAACTTTACACAAAGGAACACTTAAGTGCCATAACTTATGAAGTGTACACTTAAATGTCACATTCGAAGAAAAACGGATCACTTGAGTGTCACTCCAGCCAAAGTCTGGCCAAAACGCCGATGTGGTATTTTTCCGGCGAAGCGCGCCCAAAACGACGTTGTTTTGCACGCTGACGTGGCCAAATAATACAAAAACGACGTCGTTTTGGACTGGCATGGTAAAAAAAATAATAAAAATTTTAATTTAATTTATTTTAATTTAAATTTAGTTAAAATATTTAAAAATAATAATTAAAAAAGGGGGAGGCGGTTGAGGGATCGCAGCCCTCGCCGCCACCGCGCCCGCCGCCACCGAGAAGGGCCGGCAATGGCGGGGGAGGGTCGGCTAGGGTCACCGGGCGCTAGCCGTGGGTCGCGACCACGGCCGACCGGCCCGATTTGGGGCAAGGGTCGCAGCCCTCTCCCAAATCCAGCGAGGGTCGACGGCCCTCGCTCGACCGAGCCAAGGGCCGCCGCCCGCCGAGGGTCGCCCAACGAGCGGCCCTCACCCGGATCCGACGAGGGTCGGCGGCCTCCCGGCCGAGCCAAGGGCCGCCATCCACCGGGCGACCCCGGTGGACGGCGGCCCTTGGCTCGGCCGGGGGAGGGCCGCCGACCCTCGTCGGATCTGGGCGAGGGCTGCGACCCTCGCCTCGATCTGGGTTGAGGGCTCGCGAGCCCACACCGCCAATCAGCCCGGGTCGCCAACTCCTAGCTAAGGCCCGACAACCCCGTTCGACCCTCCCCCGCCGTTATCGGCCCTTCCAGTGGCGGCGCCCTCGGCCCGCCTCCCCCTTTCCTTTTTTTTTTAATTTTTTTTTTAATTTTTTAATTATTAATTTTTAAATATTTTAACTAAATTTAATTTTTAAATTATTAATTTTTAATATTTTAACTAAATTTAATTTTAAATTTAATTTAAGTAATATTTTATTATTTTTTACCACGTCAGCCCAAAACGACGCCGTTTTTGTATTATTTGGCCACGTCGCATGCGAAACGGCGTCGTTTTGGGCTCGATTCAGCATTTTGGTCGGATTTTGGTGGATTGGCACTCAAGTGATTCCCTTTACTCCGATTTTGGCACTTAAGTGTACCTTTCGTAAGTTATGGCACTTAAGTGTCCCTTTGTGTAAAGTTATGGCATTCCAAGGGTCTGCACATCCACAATTCATCATTGTCTATTTTACGAAGTTTGGGTTCATCGATATGCAATAAATTAATAGTTTTATTTATATATAGTCAAATGAAAATTTATATTTAATCTATAAGCTTCATTACTTCTACTTCTGGATTTCATTCCGAAACTTACGATAAATTTGCACAATTGAAAAAATCTCATTTTATATAATCAGGTAAAATCACACATATTTTTTTGTAGAGCGCACAAATTCTAGTAATTACAATAGAAACAACTAGGTAATTTCATCATTGAATTATCGAGAGATCTTTGAAGATTCTACTATATGATGGATATTCAAGAAATACATAATAAGAGACGTCTATGATGAGCATTGGAAATGCAATATTAGAAGTTCTTTTATAATAACACTAGATTTGGCATTTAAATTATCCTTGGTGTGTTGATTTTTTTGGTACTATTTAGTCTAAAATATAGATTATCGATACTGATAAATAAATAAATAAAAAGGTATACATTTATTGTCTACAAAAAATTTTGGAAAATGAAAGGATAAAACATTATGGTTTAGGCTACGAGAATGATATCTCCACAACTACAAGATCTTCTTCCTAACTATTATAAATTTTATATGTTGAATGGAAAAATTTATCCTCAAAAGCCAAAATCTCAATGAAGACTCTTGAAAAATAGAAAATGGCAAATATCATTAAGATGGAGCAATTTTATTAAATAAGTAAAAAGCCAACAAAAACTCTAACCTATGATTACTAAGACATATTCATCCCAATTTTTTTAATTTGACAAAAAAAAAAAACCCTAAATTTGTATTCATGTGATACATTTATTCCAAACTTATAGTAGGTAACACATTTATCCTTACCGTGAACTTACATCCATGCAATACATTTACTTCAAATTGTGTGATAAATTTGTCACATGAGTACGAGTTTATGATTTTTTCTATATCATAAAAAATAATTCGGGTAAATGTGTCAAAATGAGTACAAGTTTAAGAGTTTTTGGATCACTAAAAAGAGTTTGGTTTTTTTTTTTTTTTTATATATATTACAAGAAAAAGTTATGAATAAATGTGTTATACAAGTATAAATTTAAGTTTTTTTATATTATAAGGAAAAGTTCTAGGTAAATGTGTCACAATAAACAAAGTTTAGAGTTTTTGGTGATTTTTTCTAGTAATAATAAATGTAGAAAATCAAACTCCAGGAAGTATTTGCATCTTTATTTGTGGATTTTCCTTCATATCTTCTTGCTCGAGTTCTGATCTACTCATATGGTCTTTCTAAAATAACTTTTGCATTTGTTTTCTTACTTAAAAAAAAAAAAAAAAAATCTCATGGCTCGTAAATTTTGAATTTTTAATGACTTGAAATACCTAAAACTACCACAGCATACAAATATTAACTTGTAAGTATGCATATATTTTATAATCTATAATTCAAGACATACATATTTATGTTATCTATCTCTAGTATATCAGTTCAATACGCCGAATGATTGAAAAGCAGGAAGAAATAGCATGCGTTGGAGAAAGTGAGATGTCCTCTCTCTAGGACAAAACATGGAAGTGGGTTGGGTTTTCGTGAAGCGCTTTCTTCTTAACCCTAGCCTTAATCGCACACAAAGCGTGGAGGATAATCGAAACTCCAAATGCTCTGTGGTGCCAATCTCAAACGATGAGGGGGATCATCCATGAAATTGCCCTGTTATACATGTAGATTTCAACAATACTTGTAGCAAGTTAGGACTTACTTTTTCATAAATAAAGAGATGGCTATGATCGTTGTTGTATAAATCTGGATCCACCTATCATGACAAAAATCCATTAAATCCAATGTACTATAGAAAGAAACAATAAGAGCAATGCCGAATATGAAAAAATAATGCATCTTAGATCAAATGAAATTTTAATCTCACTTTGAAGATGTTCTTTGATTTTCTTTCTTCCCATTCACAAAGGAAAATAAAGATCTTAATTAATTTATATATTGGGAAAACGTATCCTATGTCCAACTCGCATCATGTTTGTTGGAGTAATGATGTCGCTAATGATCCAAATCTGAGCTCCACTAAATTGTCCATTTCACACTTTGGAATATAATTATTAATGAATGCATTGCTCCATGGAAAGGATTATTGCCGCTTCTCAGCTCCAGAAAAGCAAACTTGAAAATTTGAGAAAGACATCATTGGCAATGTAATTCTGTTGGCCAATAGTAATTGACATAAGAAATTCACTACAGCACGACACATTAGGTTTTGGATACTGAGTAATATAATTACAAGAGAGCTCAAAGGTAATTGAAACCAGTTAAGTTGAATGCAAAAATGCATGAAATTAATTGTATAATACAAGAGATAACAATTCATTATGAATTCTTTGCCAAAAAAAAAAAAACAATTCATTATGAATTTAATTACATCATCAAGAGAAGAACTTACATGAAAAATTGGACTTTTAGCAGACGAAGGATGATCGTGTTTGCTCGAAAAAATTGGCCCTCATCTGGTCTTCCTTTGTCGTTCTAGGAATTGGAATGGTTCCACCAGGACAACCATCCACGACATGTGATCTTTCGAGTTGCTTAACTTGTGCTTTGTTCCACTGAGTGAAAAGCGAGGCTTTTTCTATTCAAAATTTAGTTCATGCAACAATTAGGGATTGAACCAATGCTATTGAGATATTGCAGAATTTCATGAAAAATTGCATAATCAATAAGCAAGATGGTGACTTTGCTGTCAAATGGAAGGAGAGGAGGAGCTAGCCGAGGCTGCTCTGTGCATATTTGCACCATAAAATAGGATCGATTGTGCAATTATTCCCACAATTTCATCAATAAATTAATACCTAAAACTTATGATCTTTTAGTAAAGGGTGGTCAAACCCTAGTTGTTACGAACAATCAATGATCTCTCCATAGATTGTCTATAGTAGTTATGAACAATAGGGTTAGTACATCGATACAGGTGACAAAGAAATTCATGCATAATAGTATATCTACACAAGCTTGCATTGGGACAAAGTTCATAATCAATCAAGGAGAACCATACAACTGCAAGCAAGGAAATTTTGCTCAACCCCATTATCTGAATCTTTGTGTGATATGATTTGCCAAAGGGCTCTTCATATGTCACAATTTGTATTTTGGAATGGAGAAAGAATGTTTTGGATTAAGGAGGTAGGTCATCTCTTTTCACTTTCATGGAAAGTGATTGGATTATTTTAGTTACGGTATTACTTAGTTTGTCGTGATTCTTATCCGATTTTTGTCCATTACTGCAAAAATTTCATTTTCTATAAAGAGAATAAAATCACACAAATTTGCGCACCGCATATTCTAGTGACTACTATAAAAACAATCAGCAAAATTTTCATTACCAAATTATTAAACAATCTTTGAAATTTCTTATAGATTGGTCAATCATTTAGGACCGGATAATTGGACATTCAAGAGAGGTAAATATCATAATGAGATACATCTGTATAAGTACTTGAAATTCAATATTAGAAGTTCTATCTATGCTCACATTAGATTTGGCATATGAATTGTCTGCGGTGTGTTGATTATATCGCATTATTTAGTCTAAAATCGGTATATGATCGAGACTAAAATGGTATACATTATTGTCAGCCCAAAAAATTGAAAAAGAAAAAAGAAATTTTTTTTTTGATCACTATCGTGTGGGATTCTAGTTTCCAGGATAGCTTTTAGTTAAATGATGGTGGAGCATTTGTGCTAAAAAGTGTCTGGGCCATCAACATGTGATTAGAGCAATGAGCGTTGTTAGACACGTGACCAATTGGTATCAATGCTAGTGCTTATCGATAATTGTCACCATCTTGTTGTCAATATACGATGACAAATGAGTAATGATAATCGATAAAAGTATTGATAGATAAAGATCGATGAGCTATCAAAGTATTGACAGAAAAGACGCATGAATATATGATTACGAGTTTGAGGCCACTAGAGAATGAAGTGACTATGATTGTAGGGCCGTTAAGCTGCATTCTATAAAAACATCCAGAAACAACATGGGAACAAGATTTTCATAATGGAAGAACATGGGCACAACTACTGTGAACCACTATGAGAATAGTTATGGCACAAACGTTGTAAATACAATATCCTATCAAATAAAAAGTGCCCCAAACCCCACTCCAACACACAAATTAAACAAAATTACTATCTTTCAGTATCTTTACTTTCTTGCATTGTACTTTTATCTTTCGTATTCTCAAGCTTTGTGTCGTTTAAATTCCGACTGAGTTGGTTTACACATGGTTTGCTTGTAATAACTATACTTTTCAAATCATGTCATCGATTAAATTTTAGCATGGTTTGCATTTGTATAGTTGTATTTGATTTGAAGTTGTCGGTTCCTTCATTTGCCAGTGATATTTCTTGTTTTGAGTCCTTCAATTAAAAGCTGAATGGTTATGAACATAAAGCAACCCAAAACTATAACAAAGACAATCCTTCCAATTATATTATTCTCACCAAATAGTATATTCACAATGGTGCTATGGTGTACACCAAGCCTTCTTCTCATTTGAACAGAGGGTGAGCACCAATGTTGCTTCCACTGCTGTTCTTGCCGACCATATCCGGGTTTGAATATCAGTCAACTGCTCGACGGCTAATCCGAGGTGTCGAGAGGAACTTGAACTAGGAAGAGATTCATCAAACCTCCTATATGTTGCTAGATAGTGGATAATGACCCGTGCTTCACAGATGGCATGGTTTCCACCGATCGTTTAATTTTCCTTAGAGCAGAATTTTTCTCCACTAAAGAAATGAACCTATAAGGACATGCTGTTATATTCATGTGATTTCTGGTTGAATTTAACTTAGGTCCGTAGGTCACAAGTCATGCCACCAAAGGCATTTTAACCAACGATGGGGAACAATCTTGTCTATATGCAAATACAGTATGAACTGCATCTTTCAGCAACTGTTCCTACTCTGGTTAACATAGAGAGTTGAACACATAAACTCACGATGGAGCAGAGAAGCAACAGAATCTAGAAGGATATGACATTGCAATGTCCAACATGTAGCATTGTATTGCGACCTCTACCCTCACGGAAAAATGGCTAATGACTTACTAAGTCTAGACTTAACTCAAGCTCTGCCAAGCCCACCAATTCGCCACTTGTGGTTCAAGTTTTTAACTTGTAAGTTTTATTATATAGAAGTCGTCACTAATTGGTTTGTGGTGGGTCGATTTGAAATTTAAGTAAAATATTGAGACAAACACTTTACTCCTACGTAACTAGAGAAACTAGTATTAGGGACTCCATTACACTTGTTAATCAATTATTGCCGTTCTCATACCTAATATTATTTAAACTTAAGGGTTTGAGGATTTTTTTTTGAAGGATTTTTCATGTATTATTATTTATTTATTTTTTAGAAATCTACCTAAAACCACATTTTAAACCTTTCCTAATTTCATAATTTTTTAAAAAAATTTATTCGATTATTTTTATTTTTATTTTAAAAATATATTTGTGATTAATTTTTATCAGAAAATAGGGACTCGGGCCGGGACCTACCCGAGTCTGCTAATCCGGGTCATGGGGGCCCTCAGCCGGATTGGGCCCGATTCGCGGGCCTAGTCCAGCTCAAAAAATCCACCCTGAAAAAGAAAAAGCCTGGCCCAAAGACTAGAAGAAACCTAGCCTAAAATAAGAATAGATGGCCCAAGAATGCAAAGCCAACGACGCACCCCGACGGTGCCCTAGGGCGCGTTTGGTTGTGTTTCTGTTTAAAAATTGTTCCAGGGAACAGAAATAGAAAAAAGTATTTCTGTTCCGGGGAACAATTTTTGAACAAAAATACGCGTTTGGTAAACTTGTTCTGGGAATAAAAAATAAACAGAAACATGTTTGGTAAATTTGGATAATTTTTTTATTTCTTTTATTTTTTCTATTTTTTTCTTTTTTATTTTTTTTTTTCTTCTTTTGGCTGGTTGCCGGCCAAGGCCTTGGCCGGCGACCGGCCGGCGAGGGCCGAGCTCGCCCGGCGGCGGGCGAGGCGCGGCCTCGCCGGCCACCGCCGGGCGAGGCCGAGGCTCGCCGACCGCCGGGCGAGCTCGGCCTCGCCGGCTCGGGCGAGCTCGAGGCCGGATCGGGGCGAGATCGAGCTCGCCTGTGCCGGCGCGAGGTCGGCCTCGCCTTGATCCGGCGACGGGCGAGGCGCGGCCTCGCGGGCCACCGCGGGCGAGGCCGAGGCTCGCCGACCGCCGGGCGAGCTCGGCCTCGCCGGCCGGGCGAGCTCGAGGCGGATCCGGGCGAGATCGAGCTCGCCGGGCCGGCGCGAGGTCGGCCTCGCCTTGATCCGGCGAGGCCGAGCTCGCCAGCGGCCGGCGAGCCGCGGCCCGCCGGGCCACCGGGCGAGGCCGAGGCTCGCCGCCGCCGGGCGAGCTCGGCCTCGCCGGATCCGGGCGAGATCGAGCTCGCCAGCCGGCGCGAGGTCGGCCTCGCCATGGCCGGGCGAGCTCGAGCTCGCGAGCCCATGGCGAGGCCGACCCTCGCCCGGCTACGGCGAGCCTCGGCCTCGCCACGGGGACGGCGAGCGTCGGTCTCGCGGGGGCCGGCGAGCCTCGCCGTGGCCGGGCGAGGCCGCTGCCCTCGTCGGCCGGTCGCCGGCCGTGGCCGAGGCCGGCGACGGCCTCGGCCGTGAAAGAAGAACAAGAAAATAAAAGAAAAAAGAAAAAGAAAAAAGTGTTTCGATTTGTGTTCCGTAAACAAGAAACAAGTTTTTTTGTTTCTTGTTTCTCGTTTCTTTTTGTCCCTGGGAACAAAAGAATAAAAGGAAAGAAACGCACACAAACGCGTTTGTTCCTTTTTGTTCCCTGTGAACAAAAAAACAGAAATTTTTGTTCCCGGGAACAGAAACAAGGTGCAACCATGCAGGCCCCTAGCCGCCCCGGGCCGAAGGCTTGACTCCCCGCCTGAGTCACCACTCATCGGCCGGCCACGACACCACCGGCTGAGGGTGCACTCTTTGCCGGCGCGTAAACGAAAAAACAACAACGAGGGGCAACGAAACGACCCGAACGGCCAACACCCGGACGCCAACCATCACATGAAGACCTTGACTCAATGGGATGAGGCCCGGATGACTCGATTTGGGCTTAAAAAAAACAAAAAAAAAAAAAAAACAAAACTGGATCCGGTTTAAACATTTTACCGAACATGTGGAGTGCATGCCGAAACGAGCGATTCCCAGCCCGAAAGGGACCGGAACCTACGTCGGGACTTTGGACAGACAAACCAAGATGTGCACAATGATCTAACAAGGGATGGACAGAGGCTGGAGTTTGCATGAGCCGGATGGCCGCGAGCTCATGCCCAAAAGAGGGCAAGAACAATCGGGACTCACCGGTTTGGCTTGGATACGTCGGCTAGGGAGGACGTTGGACGGGGGTTGAGCACGGCTGAGCTGTAGGTCAAGGCTTCCTCGTTCTCGGCCCCCTCGGCTTTCTGTCGGCTCTCTCAAACAGCCGGTGTTTGACCATCCTTTCTTTAAAGATCATAACCTTCGAATATTAATTTATCAGTGAAATTGCTGAAAAAATTGCACAATCAATCCTACTACGTTATACACGGACTTCGCTAGCGCTCCTCCTCCATTTCTAAGAAGAAACCGTTCGTCACTGGAAAACGACTTTAACCGTCACTCTTGAGGAGAGTCTCGGACCGTTGCTTCTAAACGATTTCAAAACAACACAGAGAGAAGAAGAAGAAGAAGAAGAAGAAGAAGAAGAAGAAATAGGCGGCGACAATGGAGGCGGCGGCGACAGCTGCTCTGGTGAAGTGGATTGGCACGGTGATCAAGAGGGCTTCCAAGAACAGAGCATCCGCATGGTGGTACAGCCCTCACATGGCCGCCGCGTCCCGTGCGACCGCAGAACGCCTTCCCCTCGCCGATCTCATCGTCGAGGTCCGGGACGCCAGGGTATTGTACCCGCCGTACGACCCGTGTTTTTGGTTGCCCCGTTATGCGAGTGAACTCCAAGTGTTTGACGAAATGCCTCAATGGATATCCGCCTGTCTATGCGTGAGTCCTGTCGGTGAATGGTTCTATGAAGCGGCAGCTTGTCCTCACGTTCTCCGGTTGGCATTTGAGATGAGAAGATTGGAGCAATGTTTTTAATTTTTTCAGTGTGGAAATGCTTAGGAAAAGAGTGCTCTGTTCTCTCTGTGTGTCAAGCGATCGTATAATCCGCTGCTTTCCCTCTCTTGGTTGTCCAGGTTCCGTTGTCATCTGAGTATGAGCTACTGAAGAATTACCCATCTCCATCTAGGCGAATTGTGGTACTGAACAAGATGGACCTAGCAAACAGTTCTCGTACCAAGGTAGGGCTTCTGATTTTCCCGTGTTGGTTGATAAGGTTAATCTTTCAGACTTTTAAGATTGATTTGCCTTAGTCCGGTTGCTAAGCTCAGCATGGACATTTGCTCTTGTATGGCTTGAGGCTTAGTATGTGTGTAAAGATGACTTTAATGTTTCTAATGTTTGACTATAGATGATGTGTATTTTAAAGGTAAATTACCGCCATGACACTGCATGTCTACACTTTCTTCTGAGTTTATATTTGCTGAACATCCATATTTGCTCTTGTAAAGTTATAGATGTATGACCATAATTGTAGATCAAAATGGTCAAAATATCTTATGAGTTTGTGAGTTGCCTTCTCTTTTTATGTGATATTCTGTCTTAATACAAGGAAGTCAGATTGGCCTCATTTGAATTATTGTCGATAATTTAATAATATGTTATTGTTGAAAATTTAGTTTTGTCATTCTTTTTTTATGCTAAGTGCTAGTGAATCTGGGGAGAGTTACATAGTGCGCTGCCGTGTTTCTGTGTCACAGTATTTCCTCTATATATTCAACTTAAAAGCTGGCAGTATCTATTGTTTCCGTACTTTATCTTCTCACCCTGGTTACTCCCTTGTAACTTAGTGCTGTGTTTCATATATAGGAGTGGATGAGGTACTTTGAGCTGCAGAACTGTGAATCTTTTGCTGTGAATTCCCATAATAGGGAAAATATTAAGCAGGTAAAAACTATTGCCTGCTTTATTTCCTGGATTGACAGGAGCATTCTTCCATCAATTGAGTTTCAGAAATTTTACCTTCTAAATACGACTTAAAAGTCAGTGTAGCTTAGAACAAGTGGGACTTCGATAAAGACTTCCATCTGAGTGGCTAAGTACACAAGGACTGTGACAGCAGCCAGTCATAATTAATATATACTGATTGTAGTTGAAGATTTTTCTTTTTTATGAAGCTTTTTTATGCATATATGTTTTTTTCTCTTTATCAAACAGTAGTTGATGATGACTAAAGTCTTGCAGTTTTTGAATTTCTTACAAGCGAAAGTAAGAGAGTTGAAAAAGATGGATAATTCTAGCAGCACTACAGCAATTATGTTAGTGGGAATCCCTAACACTGGAAAGTCTGCCCTCGCCAATTCATTGCATAATATTGGCAGGATAAGCACGGCAGGCACTAATCTTCTTATTGCATCTGATGCGAGATCTTTTTCTTCACAAGTTGCCCTTTGTATGTTTTACATGGACAGTGGAAGCAGAATAACTCTTCAGCTGTCCCTCTCTACCTCCATATCCTTTCTGCTGAGGGCCATTCCTTGATAAAAATGTGAATGCTTCCTAATATAACGCAAAACAAGTTTCTTCGCAGAGAAAGGAAAGTTGAAGCATGCAGCAGTGAGCTCACAGCCATGTGAGACAAAAGATATTAGCAGTTTGAAGGTATGCAATTAATTTTTATTTGTTGAAGCTCCATCTATGCTTTTTGTTGTTTCTTCAGATGCACACTTAGATATGCTGTTATTTCTAGAAACTGTGTGTAGAGGAGAGAAGAAGTTAAACAGATCTTTTGCTTCATATGCAAGGTTTCTTTCTAAATTATATGTAAGCATTAGATATTCATATGTATCGATTGCTTTTTATCTTCTTGGTATTGTTCATGGCAAGATCAAGAATAGAGCAGTTCGAATTGGTAACTGCTATCAGAGCATGGTTAAGGTTATGTCATTGGCCAGTTAAAATTCTATGTTGTCCTTCTCTCTTGTCATCATTATACCCTAATATTGGGGTATGAAATGGTAATTTTAAAAAAGAGCGCCATGGATCTTTCCTTTATGGTACCGTGAGAGATACTTGTTTCTCTATGCTTGCTGTGTTATGGTACTGATACTCATTTTTCTTCACTTGGGATGTTCTTATGTTGATGACGGCCGTCTACCAATGGAACATGATTTCATCAGATTGCCAGCAATCCAAATGTTTATGTGTTGGACACTCCAGAGTCTTGCCTCCAGTTATTTGCGACTTTGAGACCAGCTCCAAGCTAGCTTTGATTGGTATGGTTGTGATTATATCAACAGTCTCTTTTTCTTAGAGTATATTGTATTAATTAGCTCTAACAATGGTTTATTATTATTATTAACAACTTTTGTCGACTAATCTAAGTAGTTCACCCATGTTATCTTGCATTGGGTGAGCTGAAATTGTTGAACTTTCAATTTAGATGATCTCGAGCCCAGATTTTCACATTGCAAGTTCAGGTACAATTAGGGATTCCTTGGCTGGAGAAAAACAACTTGCGCAGTTCTTCCTATCAATACTTGACTCAGGTAAAGAATATGAACAATGGGCAAAGCTGTCGACCGCCGGATCTCGCAGATTGAGTGTGGATTTCAGAGAAAAATATTCAGGTAGCTGTGAAACCGAAACAACGAAGAAACGGCAAGTATCCCTCGGATCATACCCGGTATAGTCACGAAAGGATTGCATGTGCTGGTCGGTTTAATTATTCATATGTATTGTTTCCATCATTTTGGGTTTTGTCAGTGATTCTGAACTATTTGCTTAGATGGATATAAAATGGTAGCTGAAAATTGTGTACCTCTTTCCATTTGCACCTAACATAATGTTAACACGTTCAAACAACTTCATTCCTACTTTGATGAGATAGTGCTAGAATGGTGAATGTGAGCTAACTCATATTGTTGCTAGTTACTTTCTTTTGAATCGGGAATAACTAGGAGAAATTTCAGATGTGTAGAAAATGCAACACAGACGTGGAAACTAGAATGGGAGGATGGTAGATTTGGCGATTATCGAAGGAAAGTGTTCATTGAGGGGATTTAGTGCATTCCTTTTAGTCTCGAAGTGTTTCAATACCGGTGAGATCACGAGAGTATTATGACATATCGCAGTCGCAACCACTGCTCTGTTTTTCGCCAAGTAACACTAAAAATCTTAAGCAGATGGTAATAGAAAGTGTTGTTTGTTGATTTTCTGAGTATAGGACGACATATCTCCTTTGTAATAGGAGTCAAGAAGGATCTCATCAATTTCTTGTCTCTAGCCTTAGTTTTCCGCTTCTGTGGAAGCAACTGGAAATTAACCTAATAGGAATTGTAGAGCTTGTTCCTATGTAATGCAAGGAAGAGCTTGCATTTAAAGTGTCAAGTGCTCATTTTCGTTCCTTTCATTCGGGTCTCTAAGGGCGCGTTTGGCAACGATTCGTTCCGGAACCGATTCGACAAGAAATGATTATTTTTTATTCGTTCCGGGAACCGATTCGAGTAAAAGAACGTGTTTGGTAACCGTCTAAAATTTTTTATTCTCGGGAATAGAATTGCGTTTGATAACGTGTCCATTGATTATGTTCCAAATTATTATTTTTTATTTTTAAATAATTTTTTCTACTTTTTTTTTTTTTACCTTTTTACCTTTTTTCCTTTTCTTTTTTCATTTTTTCTTTTCATTTTTTTCCTTTTTCTCCTATTTTTCTTTTCTTCTTGTGGCCGGCGACCTCACCGCAGTGTCGCCGCCCTCGGCGAGGCCCTCGTCGGCCGGCGTCGCCGGCAGCCTCGCCCACCGCGATGACGCTCGCCCAGCCCCGCGAGGCTCGGCCTCGCCGGATCCGGCGAGGTCGAGCGTGGCTGGTGGACGGCGGGCCTCGCGGGCCGGGCGAGGCTCGCGGGGCCGGGCGAGGCCGCTTGGCCACCGGTCAAAGCTAGGTGAGCCGGCCGGTGGCTAGGCGGGCCTAGCCCGGTGAGCCTTGGCCTCGCCAGATCCGGCGAGGCCTCGCCTCGCCGCCGGTGGACAGTGGCAGGCGGGCCTCGCCGGGGCTGGGGGAGGCCCGCCTGGCCACCGGTCATGTAACACCCCGAACCCTTCGCAGTCGTTAAAAAGTGCCGATGTTACATCTTTTACCATCTCTATCTCTTTTTCCTAAATTAAGCCTTGCCGGATTACAGGCATTTTTTTTTTTTTTTTTTAAAAAACGGTCCCCGCGCAACTCATAGCGGAAGCAAATAAATATCACCATCTATCTCCCTACCAATCCCATGATACAAATACACACCAACTAAACACCACGATTTTATAAACGGTGTTGACGCTTGGCTTACATGCATACATATAGCGAGATGGGGTTTTTCCTCGGTCGGTACAAAAGAAACAGAAAAGGTAAGGACTCGCCATGTCCTTCCTAAAATCTCAAAAAGGAACTCCGACCTCTAACATCGTATGAGCACAAAAACCCTCCCATCACGAGCGTCAACTATCTACACCAAAAAGCGGTCTAGCTCCTACTCCTCGCGCGCGATCTCACACCCATCCCGGTGCGTCGGGTGGTGGCGGCGGCAAGATCCCCGCATCACTCCATCCCGTCGTATGTGCACGGACAAAAACTCTTGTATGACCGGGCCCCACCAAGCCGATGTCATACATAACTAAGCATCGTACTCGGATGAAAGTCAATCCGGGTACCGAAGGACAGTCTATCTCAGTCATCTCCACCTCGACGTCAGACGGAATACCGTAAAACACGCCACGCGAAACAGCAAGCAGCGGCATAGTGCTAATCTGAAATGTTATCCCCAAAAGGGGTGAGTACAACCACTCAGCAGATAGGGAAATCCAATAACAACTCAGTGCACCATGCATACCATCATACAATGCAGGCATTTCTTACCCTTTTTGATGTCAAGCATATTCATGCATCATCATGGCATACGTATCATCATTAACCATGCATCATCATGCATATCACATCATATTATCATTGGCCATGCATCACTATGCATATCACATCATCATTTAACCATGCATCATCATGCATATCACATCATATTATCATTGGCCATGCATCACTATGCATATCACATCATCATTAACCATGCATCATCATGCATATCACATCATATTATCATTGGCCATGCATCACTATGCATATCACATCATCATTAACCATGCATCATCATGCATATCACATCATCATTAACCATGCATCATCATGCATATCACATCATATTATCATTGGCCATGCATCACCATGCATATCACATCATAGATCAATTTCCATTTTTATTTATCAATTGATCCCCACATTATCTTTTCTCAAATCACCACCATCCCTTCGGGCAGAAACCTCCGACAGGGTATCATTATCAATCCTTCGGGCAGAAACCTCCGACAGGATTCCATGATCAATTTGATCATCACCCTTCGGGCAGAAACCTCCGACAGGGTTCCCAGCATTCCAGCCATCTCATGGCCACTGGGCTTCCGGCCCCCCACATTCCGGGCATCTCGCACCTCAACTAGCATCACGAGGAACCTCCCTTCGGGCGTAAAACCTCCGACGGGGACTTCCGGTCTTTACCCTTCTAACCGGGATCTCGCACCCTAATCCCGGCATCGCGAGTCACACTCCCTTCGGGCGAAACCTCCGACGGGGACTTCCGGCCCCCACATTCCGGGCATCCCGAAACTCCCGGGGAATCTCTCGGAATTACGCCACTCGGCCACCAGACATCAACCTCCGCCACATCCTCTTACTCACATACCACTTCCACATTTTATCATTCTTTTCATCTCATTATTTCATGGCATATGGTTCACACACATGCATCACAATTCATGATCATTCATGCATCAATGTCATGTAACAAAAGTGTATCATAGTTCACGATCATGCATACATCAATGGCATATAACAATGCATCATAATTCACGATCATACATGCATCAATGTCATGTAACAGTGTATCATAGTTCAATAGAACTCATGGCCGATAAAACAATCCACTTTTATTTTATTATTATTTTATTATTATTTTATTATATTATTATTATATTATTATTATATTTATTTATTTCCATAAATAAATATTATCTTTAATATTCATGATTTTCCAAAAATCATGAAAATCAAACAATCATTAAACAACTAATTAGAATCACAATTTCACACAATTTCATGGCCAAATTTGCATTTCACATAGTTTCCCAAATTTCCACCAAATACACTTAATATTCGGATATTGGCCAGATTGCACAGTTTTCGGATTAATTCAATTAAAATATTCATATGACCTCCGAAAATTCTCAAATTTTACAGGGTGATAGCCAACACATTTTCGTACCTTTTTCATGAAGAACACTAAGCCAAATTCTTTATAGATTAATTTATACAACTCCATGAAGCTTCTGGAACCCCCACCGTTTCGTCCAGAACACACATCACCGAAAAACTTAGATTCGACCCATTAAATCTCTTTCGTTTCTTCTGAAATTCGAGTATGTTATGCATCAATGTCTCCTCTACAAGTTTCATGAAGAGATCTAAGTTAAATAACCAAAGTATGATCCTCTTTTAAGTCTTTGAAGTCTCGGGTGTCTCGGTTCACTTCAACAGAACCATCCGTCTCAAAGATCTAGACGATTTACTAGGCTACACTCATTTGTTTCTCCTCAAATTTGAGTATGTTGTAGTTTAGGATGTTACCTACAACTTCCATGAAGACAACAAAGTGATATTTCCAACATAAACCAACATGCAACCAAGAAATCATCAAGAGGTCAGTAGGAAATTCGCAGATCTAGAACCTCCGTATAACAAGGCATTTGACCCCTCATATCACCTTCGTTTTCCATGAAATTTTAGTATGTCATACCTCAAGATGTTAGCTTCAACTTTCATGAAGACACCGAAGCCAAAATCACACTCCAAACCCACATGCAAGCTCGAATAAGATACTGTCTACCATGAACCGAACGGAAACAGCTACATGGCATGCAAACAAACCCTCCTTGGCTCGGTTTTCTCACACATAACACTCAAAACCGGACATGCAACTACCAAAACAGACATGCAAGAGAAGTTATGAACTCCCACTTGCCTCTATGATGGACGAATAGCAACACACGGCGGCGTACGGCGGCGTAGGACGGCGAACGGACAGCACCCTCCTCCGGCTCCGCCTTCTTCCCTCTCGGCTTCTCTCCCTCTCACTCGCAATTTTTCTCTCTCTCTCTCTCTCACCTTGGACGAAAATGGAGCAAAGGTCCGGCCACTCTCTCTCCTCATCCTTTTATACCCCTTTAGGCCATCATTTGCAATGATTATTCACCTATCCAATGGCCAATGCATGTTCTTGCCATTTGCCACTTGTAATTTCTATTTTTAAATTTGAATTTGGGCTTAATGGGCTTGGGCTTAGGCCCATCCGGCCATCCCCCCCTTGGCTGGTCGACAGCCACCTCTTGGGCCCAATGGGCCGACTAGCTTGGCCCACCAAGCTTGAGGCTAATGGGCTCAAGGCCCATTCCAAAAATTAGCCCTTTTCTCCTTTTTTTTTTTTTTTTGAAATTCCTTCTATAATATTTTTGAAATTCCAATTCCCATCTTGGCCAAAGTCTTGAAATATTTTTAATTATTGAAATTCAAATCACATGGCCAAGCATTCATAAATTAAATTTAAATTTCCACAATCACAAGCACAATTCATCAAATTAAAAGACTAATTGGCTAAAGCATAGGCCATAAAATTCTATCACCTAATTAAAGACATTTGACACACCTTAAGGCTTGGCTTTGAATTTCCGGGATGCCACAATTCTCCCCTCCTTAGAGAATTTCGTCCTCGAAATTCAAGCACTACTCGCGCCTTCTTGAAATAAATAAGGGTACTTTTCCCTCATCG
Organism: Eucalyptus decipiens; assembly: GCA_014182575.1. Classification (NCBI taxonomy): domain Eukaryota; kingdom Viridiplantae; phylum Streptophyta; class Magnoliopsida; order Myrtales; family Myrtaceae; genus Eucalyptus; species Eucalyptus decipiens. The sequence goes on along the minus strand of CM024616.1, from coordinate 6,883,307 downwards.
ATCCTCACTTTCCCATGTGGCTTCCTCCACATCATGATGTCGCCATAACACTTTGACTAATGGGATCTTCTTAGTCCTAAGGATTTGCTCCTTCCGATCCATTATCTGCACGGGCTCTTCAATGTACCTAACTTTCTCATCCATTTTGATGGCTTCATGATCGAGTATGTGACCGGGATCCGGCTGGTACTTCCTCAACATCGATACATGAAACACATCGTGCAGATTTTCTAATCTAGGAGGTAATGCTAAACGATAAGCCCTATCTCCTATTTTCTCAAGAATTTCAAAAGGTCCAACAAACCGGGACTTAACTTTCCCTTTATCCCGAATCGAGATATTCCTTTCATTGGAGATACCTTAAGGAATACATGGTCTCCTACATTAAACTCCAAAGGTCTTCTACGCTTATCTCGCGTAGCCTTTCGTCTACTACGAGCTGCTCTAAGCCTTTCCCTAATAACATCAACAGCCTCGGTGGTAACTTGTATCGATTCGGAGTCCTGTCAATTTCCTCTCACCTACTTCATTCCAACAAACGGGAGTTCTACATCTCCTTCCATACAATGCTTCATAAGGTGCCATGCCTATACTCTTCTGAAAGCTATTATTATAGGCAAACTCTACCAAATGCAATCTCTCGTCCCAATTTCCTTTGAAATCAATCACACAGGCTCTCAACATATCCTCCAAAGACCTGAATCACTCTCTCCGATTGGCCATCTGTCGAGGATGAAAAGCTGTACTAAAGCGAAGCTTAGATCCTAACGCAATTTGGAGACTCCTCCAAAATTCGATGTAAACCTCGGGTCTCGATCTGAAGTAACAGATCCACCGGAATACCATGTAAGCGTACCACTTGACTTACATACATGTCCGCATACTTATCCATTGAGTAGTCCTTGCGAATCGCTAAGAAATGCGCCGACTTAGTCAAACGATCCACTATAACCCAAATTGAATCATGATTCCTTAATGTCCTTGGCAATCCTTGCACAAAATCCATCGTTACATGTTCCCATTTCCATTCGGGAATGTCCAATGGTCTCAAAAGTCCTGCGGGTTTTCGATGTTCCACTTTTACTTGCTGGCACGTCAAACATTGAGATACGTGTCTAGCCGTATCTGCTTTCATGCCTCTCCACCAAAATTGCTGACGTAAATTTCTGTACATCTTTGTACTACCCGGTGGATACTATAGTTACTCTTATGTGCTTCCGACAGAATATCCTTCCTCAACTCCTCATCGTCGGGAACACAAAGTCGTCCTTGACATCTCACTATCCCATCATCAGAGATCTGAAATTCTGATCTTTTCCCTAAAGATACAGCATCTTTCACTTTCAAAATCTCTGGGTCATATTCTTGCAAAACTTTAATTCTCTGGATAATCTCTGGCTCAATCCTTAATGCACTAAGCATGCGAGGTAAGACAATTCAATTCCAATTTAAATTCAGAATTTGCTACTGATTCTAACAATTCCCATTCCGCCATTCTCAAACTAGCAATCTCCATAGTGACTTTCGACTAAGAGCATCGCTACTCTATTCGCTTTTCCTGGATGATATTTTATCTCACAGTCATAATCCTTCAATAATTCCATCCACCTCCTTTGTCTCATGTTCAATTCCTTTTGTGAGAACAGATATTTCAAACTCTTATGGTCCGTATAGATCTCAAACTTTTCCCCATACAAGTAGTGTCTCCATATCTTCAAAGCAAACACTATAGCTGCTAGCTCTAAATCATGCGTCGGATAATTCAACTCATGGGGTTTCAATTGTCTGGATGCATAGGCTACAACCTTGCCATGCTGCATCAACACACATCCTAGTCCTTTGAGAGATGCATCACTATACACCGTGAAACCATCGAGTCCAAAGAGGTATAGTCGAATTGGAGCTGAAGTCAATTTCCTTTTGAGCTCCCGAAAACTCCTTTCACATTCCCCATTCCACTCAAATTTCACATTCTTTCGAGTCAATTTAGTTAAAGGTCCCGCGGTTGCGAGAATCCTTCAATGAACCTTCTATAATAACCGGCGAGTCCTAAGAAACCGTATTTCCGTAGGTGTCGTTGGTCTCGGCCAATTCACTACCATTTCAACTTTTGCTAGATCTACCGCAATTCCTTTTCCCCGACACCACGTGTCCTAAAAATACTATCCGGTCCAACCAAAATTCACACTTACTAAACTTAGCATACAACTTATGCTCTCGCAGGTCTGCAAAACAATTCTCAAATGCTGCTCATGCTCTTTAGGCCCTTTCGAATACACGAGAATATCATCAATAAAGACAATCACAAACTGGTCTAAATAAGGCTGAAATATTCTATTCATCAAATCCATAAATGCAGCCGGGGCGTTAGTCAATCCAAATGGCATAACAAGAAACTCATAATGTCCATAACGAGTTCTAAATGCAGTCTTAGGAATATCCTCCTTTTTAATCCTTAACGATGGTATCCCGATCTCAAATCAATCTTAGAAAAGACTGAACTTCCCCGAAGTTGATCAAACAAGTCATCAATCCTAGGCAAAGGATACTTATTCTTAATGGTCACTTGATTCAATCTGCCTATAGTCAATACACAAGCGCATTGATCCATCCTTCTTCTTTACAAACAAGACCGGCGCACCCCAAGGTGAAGCACTTGGTCTAATAAATCCTTTATCAAGCAATTCTTGCAGTTGCACTTTCAACTCCTTCAATTCAACTAAGGCCATTCTATATGGAGCTTTTGATATTGGTCCTGTTCTGCATTAATTCAATTTCAAATTCAATTTCCCGCTCTGGCGGCAATCCAGGCAATTCCTCAGGAAATACATCTTGAAATTCATTAACCACATGAACTTCCTCAAGATTTGACTCCTCTCTAGCGCAATCTCTAACTATGGCTAGGTACCCCTGACATCCTTGGTCAAGTAACTTACAAGCTTCTATTGCCGAAATAAGCGCTACAGGAAAATGGGTCTGACCTCCTAAAAATTCACAGCTAGACTGATCAGGTAAAACAAATTGAATCACCTTTCTATAACAATCCATTCTAGCCCGATACTTACGAAGCCAATCCATTCCTATAATAACATCAAAATCATACATAGCCATTACAACCAAGTCTATTTCCATATTCTTTCCTCCCATGGATATCTTACAATTTTCACACACCAGCGTAGACAATACCATATCCTTTAGAGGCGTGGAAACACAAAGAGGCGTCTCAAGAGGCATAACTTCTATCTTTTTCAAACATCTATATCTTTCAGACACAAACGAATGCGTTGCACCCGTGTCAAACAATGCATATGCCTTTTCACCATTAATAAGAATCGTACTCGAGATAACATTCTTGGAAGCTTCCGCTTCCTCCCGGGTGATTGCATACACCCTTCCTTGTGCAGGTGGTCTCGAGGATTTCCTGCGGGTTTGACCTAACAAAGACTCGATATCCCTGTCGCACTGAGCCAACACTCACTTGCGACCTCTCTCGCGGGCAATTCCTCCTAAGATGTCCCACTTGTCCACAGCCAAAACATTTTTGTTGTCCAGGCTGATAGGGTGCTTTCCCTATGTTCAAACCACTCCTTGCTCCTCCAAAATTGCCAAAATTACCCTTCTTCTTCACATTCCAGGTCTGACCTTGACCAGGATAAGGTCTCTTTCCCTTTTTCACATCACCAAAATTCATCGGTTTCTTAAATTCCGACCTTTCCCTCAACAACTCCTGCTCCACTAACTGCGCCCTTTCATAAATCTCATTATAATCTCTTATGTTCAAAGGCACCAGTTGCTTCCTAATATCAGTCCTCAGCCCTTTCAGAAATCTCTTAGCCTTCTCCTCCTGATCCTCAATCAATCTAGGAGCATATCTAGACAATTCAGAAAATCTAGCCTCATACTGATCTACAGTCAATCCCTTTTGTTCTAGCTGAACAAACTCGTAATCTTCCTATCCTTAGCACGTCGAGAAATGCTTCCTATTAAAGGCCCTAACAAACTCCTCCCAATTAACATCGCACTGGTGGAAAGATGATGTCCTTCGAAGCTCTCCACCAAAACTTCGCATTTCCCTCCAATTGATACTCGCTAAAACTATTTTCTCAAGCATTAGTGCAGTCTAACAGCCGGAAAATTCGTTCCATTCCATCAATCCATTGCTCTGCCTCCTCGGGACTTCCCATTCCATTGAACTTAAGTGGCTTCAGCTTCAAAAACTGCTCCACTAGTCCCTGAGTACGGCGTTCTGCTCCGGGCTGTTCTTTGCGCCCTGCCTCTCCATCAGATTTCCAATATTGGCTAATGCCTGCAGGACATCTTCCATTCGGGGTTCAGCCCTTGCAGCAGAGGCTTCAGCCCTCGATGGATGAGCACTTCCAGCTCGCACCATAACTCTCCTGCAATTTCCAAGCATTGCCTCAGGAATAATCTGAGACTTACTGCCTCCACTCAAAGCAGTTACTACTATCACATAAGTAACATATACATGTTACTGGCAATTCAAGGCAAACTACTGGGGATCTACGAGTGAATACTCATCACCCGTTATTCAATTATTTCATTTACATCCTATGGTGTGTATTGTCATCATGTTCCTCAATTCCAAATGAGGCTCCTTATCACTCCACTTATAACCATTCGCTCTGATACCAAAAAGGGGCGACTGTAACACCCCGAACCCTTCGCAGGTCGTTAGCAGTGCCGATGTTACATCTTTTACCATCTCTATCTCTTTTTCCTAAATTAAGCCTTGCCAGATTACAGGCATTTTTTTTTTTTTTTTTAAAAAAACGGTCCCCTGCGCAACTCATAGCGGAAGCAAATAAATATCACCATCTATCTCCCTACCAATCCCATGATACAAATACACACCAACTAAACACCACGATTTTATAAACAGTGTTGACGCTTGGCTTACATGCATACATATAGCGAGATGGGGTTTTTCCTCGGTCGGTACAAAAGAAAGAAAAGGTAAGGACTCGCCATGTCCTTCCTAAAATCTCAAAAAGGAACTCCGACCTCTAACATCGTATGAGCACAAAAACCCTCCCATCACGAGCGTCAACTATCTACACCAAAAGCGGTCTAGCTCCTACTCCTCGCGCGCGATCTCACACCCATCCCGTGCGTCGGGTGGTGGCGGCGGCAGCATCCCCGCATCACTCCATCCCGTCGTATGTGCACGGACAAAAACTCTTGTATGACCGGGCCCCCGAAGGCCGATGTCATACATAACTAAGCATCGTACTCGGATGAAAGTCAATCCGGGTACCGAAGGACTTGATCCCTATCTCGAGTCATCTCCACCTCGACGTCGGACGGAATACCGTAAAACACGCCACGCGAAACAGCCGCAGCGGCATAGTGCTAATCTGAAATGTTATCCCCAAAAGGGGTGAGTACAACCACTCGGCAGAGATAGGGAAATCCAATAACAACTCGGTGCACCATGCATACCATCATACAATGCGGGCATTTCTTACCCTTTTTGATGTCAAGCATATTCATGCATCATCATGGCATACGTATCATCATTAACCATGCATCATCATGCATATCACATCATATTATCATTGGCCATGCATCACTATGCATATCACATCATCATTTAACCATGCATCATCATGCATATCACATCATATTATCATTGGCCATGCATCACTATGCATATCACATCATCATTAACCATGCATCATCATGCATATCACATCATATTATCATTGGCCATGCATCACTATGCATATCACATCATCATTAACCATGCATCATCATGCATATCACATCATCATTAACCATGCATCATCATGCATATCACATCATATTATCATTGGCCATGCATCACCATGCATATCACATCATAGATCAATTTCCATTTTTATTTATCAATTGATCCCCACATTATCTTTTCTCAAATCACCACCATCCCTTCGGGCGTAAAACCTCCGACGGTATCATTATCAATCCTTCGGCAAAACCTCCGACAGGATTCCATGATCAATTTGATCATCACCCTTCGGGCAGAAACCTCCGACAGGGTTCCCAGCATTCCAGCCATCTCATGGCCACTGGGCTTCCGGCCCCCACATTCCGGGCATCTCGCACCTCAACTAGCATCACGAGGAACCTCCCTTCGGCGAAAACCTCCGACAGGACTTCCGGTCTTTACCCTTCTAACCGGGATCTCGCACCTAATCCCGGCATCGCGAGTCACACTCCCTTCGGGCGAAACCTCCGACGAGGGGACTTCCGGCCCCCACATTCCGGGCATCCCGAAACTCCCGTGGAATCTCGGAATTACGCCACTCGGCCACCGAGACATCAACCTCCGCCACATCCTCTTACTCACATACCACTTCCACATTTTATCATTCTTTTCATCTCATTATTTCATGGCATATGGTTCACACACATGCATCACAATTCATGATCATTCATGCATCAATGTCATGTAACAGTGTATCATAGTTCACGATCATGCATACATCAATGGCATATAACAATGCATCATAATTCACGATCATACATGCATCAATGTCATGTAACAGTGTATCATAGTTCAATAGAACTCATGGCCGATAAAACAATCCACTTTTATTTTATTATTATTTTATTATTATTTTATTATATTATTATTATATTATTATTATATTTATTTATTTCATAAATAAATATTATCTTTTAATATTCATGATTTTCCAAAAATCATGAAAATCAAACAATCATTAAACAACTAATTAGAATCACAATTTCACACAATTTCATGGCCAAATTTGCATTTCACATAGTTTCCCAAATTTCCACCAAATACACTTAATATTCGGATATTGGCCAGATTGCACAGTTTTCGGATTAATTCAATTAAAATATTCATATGACCTCCGAAAATTCTCAAATTTTACAGGGTGATAGCCAACACATTTTCGTACCTTTTTCATGAAGAACACTAAGCCAAATTCTTTATAGATTAATTTATACAACTCCATGAAGCTTCTGGAACCCCACCGTTTCGTCCAGAACACACATCACCGAAAACTTAGATTCGACCCATTAAATCTCTTTCGTTTCTTCTGAAATTCGAGTATGTTATGCATCAATGTCTCCTCTACAAGTTTCATGAAGAGATCTAAGTTAAATAACCAAAGTATGATCCTCTTTTAAGTCTTTGAAGTCTCGGGTGTCTCGGTTCACTTCAACAGAACCATCCGTCTCAAAGATCTAGACGATTTACTAGGCTACACTCATTTGTTTCTCCTCAAATTTGAGTATGTTGTAGTTTAGGATGTTACCTACAACTTCCATGAAGACAACAAAGTGATATTTCCAACATAAACCAACATGCAACCAAGAAATCATCAAGAGGTCAGTAGGAAATTCGCAGATCTAGAACCTCCGTATAACAAGGCATTTGACCCCTCATATCACCTTCGTTTTCCATGAAATTTTAGTATGTCATACCTCAAGATGTTAGCTTCAACTTTCATGAAGACACCGAAGCCAAAATCACACTCCAAACCCACATGCAAGCTCGAATAAGATACTGTCTACCATGAACCGAACGGAAACAGCTACATGGCATGCAAACAAACCCTCCTTGGCTCGGTTTTTCTCACACATAACACTCAAAACCGGACATGCAACTACCAAAACAGACATGCAAGAGAAGTTATGAACTCCCACTTGCCTCTATGATGGACGAATAGCAACACACGGCGGCGTACGGCGGCGTAGGACGGCGAACGGACAGCACCCTCCTCCGGCTCCGCCTTCTTCCCTCTCGGCTTCTCTCCCTCTCACTCGCAATTTTCTCTCTCTCTCTCTCTCTCACCTTGGACGAAAATGGAGCAAAGGTCCGGCCACTCTCTCTCCTCATCCTTTTATACCCCCTTTAGGCCATCATTTGCAATGATTATTCACCTATCCAATGGCCAATGCATGTTCTTGCCATTTGCCACTTGTAATTTCTATTTTTAAATTTGAATTTGGGCTTAATGGGCTTGGGCTTAGGCCCATCCGGCCATCCCCCCCTTGGCTGGTCGACAGCCACCTCTTGGGCCCAATGGGCCGACTAGCTTGGCCCACCAAGCTTGAGGCTAATGGGCTCAAGGCCCATTCCAAAAATTAGCCCTTTTCTCCTTTTTTTTTTTTTGAAATTCCTTCTATAATATTTTTGAAATTCCAATTCCCATCTTGGCCAAAGTCTTGAAATATTTTTAATTATTGAAATTCAAATCACATGGCCAAGCATTCATAAATTAAATTTAAATTTCCACAATCACAAGCACAATTCATCAAATTAAAAGACTAATTGGCTAAAGCATAGGCCATAAAATTCTATCACCTAATTAAAGACATTTGACACACCTTAAGGCTTGGCTTTGAATTTCCGGGATGCCACAGGTCAGGCTAGGCGAGCTCGGCGGTGGCCGGGCGGGCCTCGCCTAGCCCCGGCGAGGCTCGTCGGAGGCTCGGCGAGCCTCGCCAATGGCTGGGTGAGCCTCCGCGAGCTCGCCGGACCGCGCGGGGCGGCCGGCGGCGGGCGGCCGGTGGTGGTGAGCGGCGACGGACGGCGGCGGGCGACGGTCGCGGGATGGCGGAAGGAAAGAAGAAGAGTTTTATTGTGTTGATTCTTTTTTTGATTCTCGGACGTAGAATCAACTTTTTTTTTATTCTCAAATCTACTCCAAAACTAATTCTGGGAACAAATTTGTTCCTGGGAACAAAATTTTTACCAAACGCGATTCTCGTCCCAAACTGATTCGAGAACAAAAATCAGAAGTGTTGCCAAATAGGGCCTAAGTTTTGATTTCTTGGAGAGGTGGAAACTAGAAAGATTGTAATGACAAAATTGGAGGCCTATCTTTCTTGCACATTCATGGAGAGTTTATTGGCAAGTCTATCAATAGCTTTCGCATGCGCCAAAACATGATGGCTCAGATAAGTTTAACCTGATTGAAGAGTTGCCCAGAGGGCTACCCTGCCAAAACTCGATGTTAGCATGTCGAGAACATGATGTCTTGAGCAAAGGTTTCACATGCTTTGTTATTTGTCCCTGTATGACATGTATTCTTTTCCCTTTGAGGGTTTATGGTTGTTGTCAGCATGAATTATTGCTCTAAGACATTACCTGTCCTTCCATGACAGGATTTCATCGTGCAAGATGTCCGCCGTGTCCTTTATGAGAGCATTTCCTCCACGCGTGTTGACATGAGACGTAGGAAAGATGTGTTGAGGCTTATCGAGTTTCAACTGGCTGCTCTGCGAGAAGCTTTTAGGATCCCCTTGGAATTAGGCAAGGAAGACGCCTGCATCAGAGTTTCCGAGAAATTATTAAATTTGTACCAAACTGGGAGGCTTGAACATTTTACTTTGGACGACATCCCAAAAGACATTGATGTTCATGGTACTCCATAATCTCACCAAGTTCTTATTTTCATCTAGTTGGTGAGCTATACTTAAAAGTCTTTCTCCCCGCATCGCAAGTTTTATATGGTCTGTTCTTCAACCTCTTCTCTGATAACAGGAAGATATGAGAATGCTTTTAAGAAAAGGAATGTTTCTAACTTATCCAATTTACGTTGATGTATTTAGAAAATTTGTTTTATGGAGATATCGATGGTACGAGAGGGAATAGCAAATAATAATCACCATCGCTATTCATTACATGAAAACAAGATGTTCATGTCTAGGCTCTTTCAGCACCCGACGAAGCACGTGCAAACATCATGGAAATATTTCAAGATCAAAATCCACAATTTGCTTGCCGTGCTGCGTTGCATCCTCCTGACTTGATGCTCAGCCCCTCTTCGTCTGCCAACCAGGCTTCCTAGCCACTCCTGAATTGAATTCATCGGAAGTAGCACGCCGTGCCGAAACGATTTCTTGGGAAGGTATCCACTTCTCATGGGTGGGGCGGGTTTACTTTCGGTTGGGTACGTCCCGTGGCACCGGATTCGAGCTAAGCGAACAGCTTAGTTGGCTAGTAGCGCAAATTGATGGTGTCATCTCTATATATCAACGAAAATCCTGTGTCTTTCGATCCCGTTGCAAAGTTAATCATCAGAAAGCCGCTAGAGAATTATTTAGGTGTTCTTGGAGCATGACATCCTGGTCATGCACAAGTGTGATTGACTTGGACAGTTGGAAAATTCGTGGTCTGGAAGCACTAAAGATTTTTCACAAACATCGTGTTTTAAATGGTGGTAGGTAAGCTTGTCCTTGTTCACTTTGTTTTTTCTTCGATTTCTCACTAATTGTTTCTTTCGATTAGAATTCAATATTTTCGATCCAAAGGCTGTTTATTTTGAAAAATTGTTTAACAATATATAATCCTTTTTTAAAAGGGGAAAAGTCTATTAAAAATCTCAAATTTTGCCCAAAGTGATAAATTTACCCCAAACTTTTTTTTTATGACATGAAAAATCCCAAAATTTACTGACCATGACACATTTACCCCAAACTTTTTTTTTTATGTGACATAAAAAATCCTGAACCTATATCCGTGTGACATATTTACCATGAACTAAAGGACATTTTCATCTTTTACTTTTCTTCTTCTTTCTTCCCTTCATAGGCCATGGCGAAGGGAAGCCAGTGTCAAGTGAGGGTGGCCCTCGATTGGGTTGGGCGAGGGCCTCCCTCCCCAGATTTGGCGAGGGGTGCCCTCGCCAGGCCCTCACTCAACACAGCTGAGGGCCGCCCTCACTCAACACAGCTGAGGGCCGCCCTCGCCCAATGTCAGTGAGGGCCTGGCGAGAGGTGTCCTCACTGGTGTCAAGTGAGGGGTGCCCTCGCCATATCTAGGGAGGGAGGCCCTTGCCCGACCCAGTCAAGGGCTGCCCTCGCTTGATGTTGGCGAGGGCGGCTCTGCCTAACACCGGCAAGGGCCACCCTCGCCTGAGTTTGGCATGACCAGAAGAGAAGAGAAGGAAAAAAAAAAGAATAAAAAAGACGAAAATGCCCTTGTGGGATAAATGTATAACGGTTTATAAAGTTTGAGGTTTTTCATGTTACAAAAAAAGTTTTGGGTAAATTTGTCATTTTAGGCAAAGTTTGGAGTTTTTTATGGTCTTTTCCCTTTAAAAAAAGAGGGAAATTGTCTCGGTCTTAGGTTCACACATGTCATTTTTAAATCCTCAAATCTACGACAAGAAAATCGCATGGAAGCTCATGATGCCACGTGATGGATATATTAATGTATTACTGAACAATGGAAAAATTAGAAATCTAAAATAATTCGGCATCTCATAAATCTCTCATTGTTGTGACCTACCCTCGGGGGAGGGAATAGGTTTAGGGGTAATGCCTAAAGGACGAGCCTAACGTCCATGATTAGGCGCGGGCTCTCCCAAGCCATTAGCCTGTGACGTTGGGATATTCTTAAGGAATAAATGAGTCGCCATTAGCCTATTGGGGTTGGCTAAAAACCAAAGCATAGGAGTGTACCTCACTTCCTAGGCAACTAGAGAATCTAGGGTTGAGGACTTGATTACACTAATTGATCAATTCGTGCCCTTTCGGTGCCTAATCTTGTTCATTTTAAAATAAAATATTTTTATCAAGCAATTTGGATTGATTTTACACATATACACTAACATGTGAGGTGATCATGCGGGTGCACAGTCATTAAAGTAACAACCATAGCTACCAAAATCATAATTGCTATAAAATTAAACACGTGCAATTAAAAATAATAGATATGTAAATTAAACACATAATCTAATCAACATACGAGCAAATATGGGTCTAATTACACTAAGAATGCAAAACATAGCAATTCCCAATCAAACCCTATATTTTTTGAATTTTTGAAATTTTGAATTTTGAAATTTTTATTTAAAAAAATTAAATTATTATTTTAATATTATAATAATATAATATATTTAAAACGAATTGGGTCGGTTCCCTGGGTTGGGTCCGACTCAGTTTGATGCAAAAGGCTTGGGATCGGGCGCAGGCCCCGAACCCGGACCGAATAGGGCCAGGCGGCCCAAGCCAGTAGAAACCAGTCGGGCTAGGCCTAATATGCAAGTCTAGTCCGGCCTAATTTTTCTTAAAATAAAGCCCATATGTGAAAACAGCCCAAGCCCAACTTAGGTATGCTCAGCCCAATTCGTCCAGAACCCTATTCGATTGATTGCACCCGGCCCGACTCCCTTGACTCGGTTCGTGCCCTCTTCTCTAGGGCTTCTTTGCAGCGTTGAAGGAGGGCATTTGGGACGCCAACGACTCGGTGGCGGTGGCGCGGTGGGCAGCGGACGACGGCAGGAACGGCAACGGCGGCTCGAACGGCGTCGGGCAGGAGGGCGGCGGCTCAGCGAGGATTTGCAAGCAGGAGTAGAGGCGACGTCGCAGGGACTCAGGATCTAGTGCTTGGGCAGACACGTAGGGATGGAGGCGCTGGACCGTGGCGGTAGCAGGCATTGGCATTCTGAGGCGGCGAGCGGTCAGTGACGGAAACGATTGGGCATTGCAGCGGTGGTGCTTGGAGGCGGGGACTGGTGTTGGGCAACGTCAACGACGATGCGGCAGATGGTGGCGGCTAGGGTTTCAAGAGTGGCTGGGAGCGATGGCGGTGGAGGCGAGCGGAACTGTTGGGTCAATAAGGACGGCGGACATGGCGGCAAGTAACTTGCCACGGCATCGGGGAGGATGGGTGGAGCTTCGGCTGTTGGCGCGGCGGTGCTCGGTTGCGGGCGGCGAGCTCAGGATAGCGAAGCTCGTGATTGGGGGTGCTCGGCACGGCTCGGTGAGGATCGGTAGGTAGCGTGTCGGGACGGAGGGCGGTGATGGCTCGACGGCATTGGGCAACGTCGGTGACAGCATCATTGTTGGCCTTGCCCATATTTGACTAAATTGGCAAAATGTGAAATACAAAAAATAAAAAGAAAAAGGAAACAAGAAGAAAATGAAAAATGAAAGGAAAAAAAAAATTTAAAAATTGCAAAAGAAGATTCTTCACATTGGTAAATTCTAGCTAAAATTAGATGGATTGATTAAATTAAGGTTAATAACAAAATTGATATAAATACAATATAGGTTTAGGACTTTTCTTTTTACTAATTTTTTCATTAATTATCTAATGCATCAAATAAACTTTTGTGCATTGGGCGAAATTCATATGTTTTGTTTTGTTTTTTGTTTTTTTGTTTTTTTGTTTTTTGTTTTCCTTGAGATAGAGGATCAATTGGTCCTAGTAAACGGTTTAGAGGGGAAAAAATGAATTATGAGACCATTGATTATTAAGAAATTAGAAACCAAAAAATCGAAGTGGATTGAATTATTCTGGTGAGCAATCCCAAAAATAGGATTATTCGAATTTGAGCTCACTTTGGTAGGATTAATCTGTTTCAAGCCAACAAAACAAATAATAAATAAATAATGAAAGGACATTTTCGTCTTTTATTTTTTAAAATTTTTTTCTTTTTTTTTTCTTCTTCTTCTTCTCTCTTTCCTCCATCGGCCATGGCAAAGGGAAGCTAGCGTTGGGCAAGGGTGGCCCTCGGTTGGGTCAGGTGAGGACCTCCCTTGCTAGAATTGGCGAGGGGTGCGCTCGCCATATTTGGGGAGGGAGGCCCTCAATCGACCCAGCCAAGGGTTGCCCTCGCCCAATGTTGGCGAGGGCAACACTCGCTCGACGCCGATAAGGGCTGCCCTCGTCTAATTTCGGCATGATCGACAGAGGGAAGAGATAATAAGAAAAATAGAAAAAATAGAAAAATAGAAAAAAAAATAGAAAAAAAAAAGATGAAAATGCCCTTGGTGGGGTAAATATGCCACGATTAATAAAGTATGAGGTTTTTCATGTCATAAAAAAAAAAAAAGTTTGGGATAAATTTGTCACTTTGGGCAAAGTTTAGAATTTTTTATAGTCTTTTCCTTTTAAAAAAAGAGGGAAATTGTCTCGGTCTTAGGTTTGCACATGGCTTTTTTCAATCCTTAAATCTACGACAAGAAAATTGCATGGAAGCTCATGATGCCACGTGATGGATATATTCATGTATTACTTGAACAATGGGCAAATTAGAAATATAAAATAATCCGGCATCTCATAAATCTCTTGTGATTATTTTTTTTAATATTTTATTTTTTTCAATTCTTTTTGTTGGGAAAGAGACGGTAAATGATGTTGGTTTCAGATGAAAATGGCCAACAGATATAACAAGGCAGGTTTCGTTTGGTCTAAGGGAGAAAGCCACCAAAAAATTCCAAACTTTGCAAACTCTAACATATTTATTTTAAATTTTTTTTGTGACGCAAAAAAATTCAATTTTAATATTTGTGATATATTTATTCCAAATTTATTTTGTGATGCCAAAAATCTCAATGTCTTTTTTTGTGACATTAAATTTTTGGGATAAATACTTCACATGGATTCAAGTTTGAGATTTTTGTGTCAAAAAAAAAAAAAAAGTTTGCGATAAATGTATCATAATATATAAGTTTGGGATAATGTGTCACAAAAACAGTTTGGGGGTAAGTGTATGGCAATAGACATAAATAATGGTTTTTGGTAGCTTTTATCCTTAGTTTTTGGGCTCAATTATCCTTAATGAATATTGGATTTAGGTTTCGGCCTAAAACAATATTGGGCTTAATGAGCTTTTGTGAGTTTGGGTTTGGCTTGGGCTTTAGAGGAATCGGACTAGCTTTAGTCACAGATGTGTTTGGGCTTAGTGTATTTAGTTTCAACAAAATGGGCTTGATGAGTTTTCTTTTCGAAACGGGCTCTCTTTTAATAAGCCCAAACGTGTCCATGGCCCAAGTTGGGGAGTCCAGGTTTAGTTCATTTTCGGTTGGGCCCAAGGGCCTAGTCCAGATCCCTTTTTTTTGATTAAAAATTGATTTTTAAAATAATATGGCATGTCATAAATCACGGGCGGCGAGCGTGCAAACCACAGGCGGCGAGCGTGCGAACAACGGGCGGCAGGCGTGCAAACGACTAGCAACGGGAGAACCAAGTGGGAGGGAAAAGGAAGAGATAGAGAGAGAGAGAGAAGATAAGAGGAGGGGAAATATTTTTTTTTTCCCTTGAGATAGAGGATCAATTGGTCTTCGTAAATGGTTTAGAGGCAAAAAATGAATTACGCAATATTCAATTATTTATAAGGGGTTCCAAGCCAAACCCATTTCCTCAACTGAATCCGTCGGAGCCTCCCTTCGAACAGAATCGACGGAGAAAAGACGAACGCAGGAAGCTTGGCGAAGTTGATCGTCGACGCCCTCCTGCAGCGGTTCCTCCCCCTCGCCCGGCAGCGCATCGAGACCAAGCTCAGGTTAGTTTCGCTTCCTCTCTCTCTATTTGTCTGTGTGTGTCAGGCAAGCTAGCGGGGGCGAATCACGCGATGGGAGCCCTAATTTGAATCGGAGATTGCGCCCTCTTGGAATTAGAGGTTGTAAAGAACTCCTTGGCTCCTAGTCTCTTCCATTAGAGCTACCTATGTATTAAAAGACAATGTACTTTCCATACTCTCCCTTCGAAGGACAGACAGCATTCGTATTCGAGTAAAGGATCCGATCCCGTAGTTTACCCTGCTTGTAGAGCTATCAAGTTTTCCTTCCTTTATTTTGAGTTGCTAGTAGGAAGCTAGGATATGGAAATTCGATTATGAGGTGGGCAAGGTTTAGAATCTCTGAGGACAGTTTCTAATAGATTTGATTGTAGCTACTCCTCTTCACGTTGGGAGTAGGGATGCGGTTGGTTCATGAAACATTAAAAAATCCTGTGGAACGGAATACTTTGCTGAAATGTTTGTTGAAATGTTGAGGAAGGGGACTCGTTGAGTGAGGAAGGTGTTTTACGAAATCCTTATTGATGAGGGAAAGGTGACATGTTTTGGCGAATTTTCTGCCGTCGGTCTCTGTGGTGGCATAGGTGGCATAGTATAGGGCCTCTTTTCTGTGTTGGTTGTTCGTGTGCCGGAGGTGAGGCAAAGAAGGTGGGATCCTCGAGACATGAATGCCGGTGAAATGAGTGAGGACTGCCTAGTTTTCATATTATTTGCCCTTTTTTCAGCAATAAATCAACCATTAGAATCCAATCAGTTCTCATCAGGAACATCACTCACTTGCAAATATTGTCTTATGTCCAGATGAGGAAGATACTACAAGACGTGCAAGTAGGAGTGCACGTCCCACCATATGCTGCGCATGGCGGGAACTACACGGCATTGATAGTGTCGATTTTTGTGGGAGCAGCCCTGATTGGCGCTCTGGGATTTCTCTACTGCTTGTGGATGGGGAGACTCTTCCATCTGCCAGTGGATCCAGATGAGGCAGTGGTGGAGGTGCTGGTTGTGGAGCATGCTCTGGAGCTGGTTCAGGCACCAACAGATGAGATTATGACGACGGACCTGCAGTCCAACCCCACGTTGTCGTCTTCTTCAGATTCTAGTTAGATTAGTTTTAGCAATCCAAACTTTTTTTTTTAACATAAAAGACGTTGAACTAAAGGGCATTTTCGTCTTTTACATTTTATTTATTTATTTATTTTCTTTTACTAACAACCGATACTAAATGAGGGCGGTCGGTGGTGGCTAGAGGATTGCATGGCAGCAATGGTGGTACAAGGATGGCAGCAACACGACGAACATACGGGAAGTGTGCAAACCGCGGGCGGCGAGCGTGCGAATGATGGGCGGTAGGCGTGCAAACGACTAGCAACGGGAGAGCCAAGGGGTAGGGAAATTGAAGAGACAAAGAGAGAGAGAGGAGATAATTGGAGGGGAGAGAAAGAGAGAAAGAAAGAAAAACTTACGGAAGAAGGAGAAGCAAGATTTCAAGAATTAATTTTTTAAGAAGATGAAAGTGCATGACAACAAAAGTTTAAATTAAAGTATGAATTAATAGATGAAAGTCACTCCAAGTTGATTCTTCTGTCAAAGTTTATATGGAAGAGAGAAGAAGTAAAAAAAAAGAAAAAAAAAGACGAAAATACTATTGGTGGGGTAAATGTGTCACAGATCAATAAAGTTTGGAGTTTTTCATGTCACAAAAAAAAGTCCGGGGTAAATTTGTCACTTTGAGCAAGATTTGGGGATTTTGGTGGTCTTTTTTTAAAAAAAAAACGAGGAAAATTGTCTCGGTCTTAGGTTCGCACATGTCTTTTTCAATCCTTAAATCTATGACAAGAAAATTGCATGGAAGCTCATGATGCCACATGATGGATATATTCTTTTTGTTAATTTTTTCGTTAATTATCTAATGCATCAAATGAACTTTCGTGCGTTGGGTGAAATTCATATGTTTTGTTTTTTTTTCCTTGAGATAGAGGATCAATTGGTCTTAGTAAATTGTTTAGAGGCAAAAATGAATTATGAGACCATTGATTATCAAGAAATTAGAAAAAAAAAAATCGAAGTGGATTGAATTATTCTGGTGAGCAATCCCAAAAATAGAATTATTTGAATTTGAGCTCACTTTGGTAGGATTAATCTGTTTGAGCCAACAAAACAAATAATAAATAAATAACGCAAGGACATTTTCGTCTTTTACTTTTTAAATTTTTTTTTTTTTTTTCTTCTTCTTCTCTTTCCTCCGTCGGCCATGGCAATGGGAAGCCAGCGTTGGGCAAGGGTGGCCCTCGGTTGGGTCGGTGAGGACCTCCTTGCTAGATTTGGCGGACGGTGCCCTTGCCATATGCGGGAGGGAGGCCCTCAGTCAACCTAGCCAAGGGTTGCCCTCACCCGACGTTGGCGAGGGCAATGCTCGCTCGACGCCAATACGGGCTGCCCTCGTCTAAGTTCGGCATGACCGACAGAGGGAAGAGATAATAAGAAAAAATAGAAAAAAATAGAAAAATGGAAAAAATAGAAAAATAAGATGAAAATGCCCTTCTTGGGGTAAATATGCCACGATTAATAAAGTATGAGGTTTTTCATATCATAAAAAAAGTTTGGGATAAATTTGTCACTTCGGGCAAAGTTTGGAATTTTTTATAGTCTTTTCCTTTTAAAAAAAGAGGGAAATTGTCTCGGTCTTAGGTTTGCACATGTCTTTTTTCAATCCTTAAATCTACGACAAGAAAATTGCATGGAGCTCATGATGCCACATGATGGATATATTCATGTATTACTGAACAATGGGCAAATTAGAAATCTAAAATTATCCAGCATCTCATAAATCTCTTGTGATTATTTTTTTTAATATTTTATTTTTTTCAATTCTTTTTGTTGGGAAAGAGACGGTAAATGATGTTGGTTTCGGACGAAAATGGCCAACGGATATAACAAGGCAGGTTTCGTTTGGTATAAGGGAGAAAGCCACCAAAAAATTCCAAACTTTGCAAACTCTAACATATTTATTTTAAATTTTTTTGTGACGCAAAAAAATTCAATTTTAATATTTGTGTGATATATTTATTCCAAGTTTATTTTGTGATGCCAAAAATCTCAATTTCTTTTTTTGTGACATTAAAATTTTGGGATAATTACTTCACATGGATTCAAGTTTGAGATTTTTGTGTCACAAAAAAAAAAGTTTGGGATAAATGTATCATAATATATAAGTTTGGGATAATGTGTCACAAAAACAGTTTGGGGGTAAGTGTATGGCAATAGACATAAATAATGGTTTTTGGTAGCTTTTATCCTTAGTTTTTGGGCTCAATTATCCTTAATGAATATTGGATTTAGGTTTCGGCCTAAACCAATATTGGGCTTAATGAGCTTTTGTGAGTTTGGGTTTGGCTTGGGCTTTAGAGAAATCGGACTAGCTTTAGTCACAGATGTTTTTGGGCTTAGTGTATTTAGTTTCAACAAAATGGGCTTGATGAGTTTTCTTTTCGAAACGGGCTCTCTTTTAATAAGCCCAGGCGTGTCCATGGCCCAAGTTGGGGAGTCTAGGTTTAGTTCGTTTTCGGTTGGGCCCAAGGGCCTAGTCCAGTATCCCTTTTTTGGGATTAAAAATTGATTTTTAAAATAATCCGGCATCTCATAAATCGCAGGCGGCGAGCGTGCAAACCGCGTGCGGCGAGCGTGCGAACAACGGGCGGCAAGTGTGCAAACAACTAGCAACGGGAGAACCAAGCGGGGAGGGAAAAGGAAGAGACAGAGAGAGAGAGAGAGAGAGGAGATAAGAGGAGGGGAGAGATTTTTTTTTTTCCCTTGAGATAGAGGATCAATTGGTCTTAGTAAATGGTTTAGAGGCATAAAATGAATTACGCAATATTCAATTATTTATAAGGGGTTCCAAGCCAAACCCATTTCCTCAACTGCATCCGTTCGAGCCTCCCTCCGAACATAATCGACGGAGAAAAGACGAACGCAGGAAGCTTCGCGAAGTTGATCGTCGACGCCCTCCTGCAGCGGTTCCTCCCCCTCGCCCGGCGACGCATCGAGACCAAGCTCAGGTTAGTTTCACTTCCTCTCTCTCTGTCTGTGTGTGTCGGGCAAGGCGGCTGGGGCGAATCACGCGATGGGAGCCCTAATTTGAATCGGAGATTGCGCCCTCTTGGAATTAGAGGTTGTAAAGAACTCCTTGGCTCCTATCTCTTCCATTAGAGCTACCTATGTATTGAAAGACAATGTACTTTCCATACTCTCCCTTCGAAGGACAGACATCATTTGTATTCGAGGTAAAGGATCCGATCCCGTAGTTTACCCTGCTTGTAGAGCTATCAAGTTTTCCTTCCTTTATTTTGAGTTGCTAGTAGGAAGCTAGGCTATGGAAATTCGATTTTGAGGTGGGCAAGGTTTAGAATCTCTTAGGACAGTTTCTAATAGATTTGATTGTAGCTACTCCTCTTCACGTTGGGAGTAGGGATGCGGTTGGTTCGTGAAACATTAAAAAATCCATGTTTGTGGAACGTAATACTTTGCTGAAATGTTTGTTGAACTGTTGAGGAAGGGGACTCGTTGAGTGAGGAAGGTGTTTTACCGAATCCTTATCGATGAGGGAAAGGTGACATGTTTTGGCGAATTGTCTACCGTCGGTCTCTGTGGTGGCATAGGTGGCATAGTATAGGGCCTCTTTTCTATGTTGGTTGTTCGTGTGCCTGGAGGTGAGGCAGTAAGGTGGGATCCTTAGACATGAATGCCGGTGAAATGAGCGAGGACTGCCTGGTTTTCATATTATTTGCCCTTTTTTCAGCAATAAATCAACCATTAGAATCCAATTAGTTCTCATCAGGAACGTCGCTCACTTGCAAATATTGTCTTCTGTCCAGATGAGGAAGATACTACAAGACGTGCAAGTAGGAGTGCACGTCCCGCCATATGCTGGGCATGGCGGGAACTACACGGCATTGACAGTGTCGATTTTTGTGGGAGCAACCCTAATTGGCGCTCTGGGATTTCTCTACTGCTTGTGGACGGGGAGACTCTTCCATCTGCCAGTGGATCCAGATGAGGCAGTGGTGGAGGTGCTGGTTGTGGAGCATGCTCTGGAGTTGGTTCAGGCACCATCGGATGAGATGACGACGACGGACTGCAGTCCAACCCCATGTTGTCGTCTTCTTGATTCTAGTTAGATTAGTTTTAGCAATCCAAACTTTTTTTTTAATATAAAGAACGTTGAACTAAAGGGCATTTTCGTCTTTTATATATATATATATATATTTTAATTTTCTTTTACTAACAACCGATACTAAATGAGGGCGGTCGGTGGTGGCTAGAGGATTGCATGGCAGCAATGGTGGTAAAAGGATGGCAGCAACACGACGAACATACGGGAAGCGTGCAAACCGTGGGCGGCGAGCGTGCGAATGATGGGCAGTAGGCGTGCAGACGACTAGCAACGGGAGAGCCAAGGGGGAGGGAAATGGAAGAGACAAAGAGAGAGAGAGAGAGGAGATAATTGGAGGGGAGAGAAAGAGAGAAAGAAAGAAAAACTTAAGGAAGAAGGAGAAGCAAGATTTCAAGAATTAATTTTTTAAGAAGATGAAAGTGCATGAACAACAAAAGTTTAAATTAAAGTATGAATTAATAGATGAAAGTCACTCCAAGTTGATTCTTCTGTCAAAGTTTATATGGAAGAGAGAAGAAGTAGAAAAAGAAAAGAAAAAAAAAGACGAAAATACTATTGGTGGGGTAAATGTGTCACAGTCAATAAAGTTTGGAGTTTTTCACGTCACAAAAAAAAGTTCGGGGTAAATTTGTCACTTTGAGCAAGATTTGGGGATTGTGGTGGTCTTTTCGCTTTAAAAAAAAAAAGGAAAATTGTCTCGGTCTTAGGTTCGCACATGTCTTTTTTCAATCCTTAAATCTATGACAAGAAAATTGCATGGAAGCTCATGATGCCACATGATGGATATATTCTTTTTGTTAATTTTTTCGTTAATTATCTAATGCATCAAATGAACTTTCGCGCGTTGGGTGAAATTGATATGTTTTGTTTTTTTTTCCTTGAGATAGAGGATCAATTGGTCTTAGTAAATTGTTTAGAGGCAAAAATGAATTATGAGACCATTGATTATCAAGAAGTTAGAAAAAAAAAAAATCGAAGTGGATTGAATTATTCTGGTGAGCAATCCCAAAAATAGAATAATTCGAATTTGAGCTCAGTTTGGTAGAATTAATTTGTTTCAAGCCAACAAAAATAAAATAAATATTCCCCCCCCACTTCCCCCAAAGGAAAATGGAGGATTTTCTGTTGTGTCCGATGGGGTGAAAAAGAATTTTTTTACGCAACGGTCATTTAATTAATTACACAATACTTATTTATTTACAAGGGGTTCCAAACTAAACCAAAAAAAAAAAAAAGAAAAAAGAAAAGTCTTATAATGGAATGATTATACATCGGCTTCTGGCAAGTTTAAAATAGAGCAAAAGCCTAGAAACAAAGCGACTGTCCGAAAACAGAGTGCTCAGCCATAGAGTTGAGTTAGCAAAAATGGTGATCGCCCATTTCCTCCTCCGCTGTGTCCATCGTCCATGCCCTAATTTCGTTCTCTCTCTCGTTCTCCCAGTCGACGCTGTCAAACGAGACCTCGCCACTCCGTTGTTCTCTAGGTACGTACCCTCCGGTTCCCCGATTGGCTCGAATTAGGTTCCATCCCTTCTCAAATCATGCATTAAAACACCATGTGAGATCAACTGCGGTTCGATTATTTGCCCAGCCAGTTATTTCTGATATTTTGTTCATTAGCCAAGTGAAAGGACAATTCTACCAGCAGCAACCTCCATTTTCATTAATGAACACCACTGAATAGAGGCTTTTTGAGATGAGAAGACCGTAAAAGAAGAGTTTCACGCAAGATTGACTGAGCGCCTTACTTCCAAATTTCCAGCTCAGATATGCTTCGGCAGAAGCATTCTCATTGCAACTTTGGTTTCCACAAAAACTAAGTTGTTTTTGCTTTGAATTTTAATAAAAATTAATTAAATTAAATTTAAAACCATATATATAAGGGAAGGGAGTAGAAAGATGAATAGCAGGCAGCAGCTAAGGGTTGACAATGTCCTCAGCTCCCGTGCATATCACGTGCCTAACACGTGCATTTTTTGTGCATCTTAGATTTTCATGTTTAGAAAATTTTATTTTAAATTCCTTATGTGGCCAAGACTTTGATTGCTGATGTTTGAAGTTGATTTCAATAGTTGCATGTTAATCTAGACTAGTTCTTGCATGTTTTGATGAATGAATAGGATCGGCAGAAGAAGATCACCGAAATGGTGAATGGTCTTTTAAATTGATTGAAGAGTCGCCCGGAGGTCTACTTGCCAAAACTCGACGTTGGCCTGTTGAGAACAAGATGTCACGAGCAAAGGCTTCTCACATGCTTTGCTATTTGTCCTCGTACGACATATATTCTTTTTTTCTTCAAGGGTTTATGGCTGTCGTCAGCATTTATTTTGCTCTAAGACATCACATGCCCTTCCATGATAGGATTTCATCGTGCAAGATGTCCGCTGCATCCTTTACGAGAGCACTTTCTCCATGCGTGTTGATGTGAGACGGAGGAAAGACATGTTGAGGTTTATCGAGGCTCTGCGAGAAGCTTTTAGGATCCCCTCGGAATTAGGTGAAGAAGACGCCTGCATCAAAGTTTCCGAGAAGTTATTAAATTTGTACCAAACCGGGAGGCTCGGGCATTTTACTTTGGACGACATCCCGAGATTCATTGATCTTCATGGTACTTGGTATACTTACCAAGTTCTTATCTTCATCTATTTGGTGAACTATACTTAAAAGTCTTTCTCCCCATATCACAGATTTTATATGGTCTTCTTCAACCTCCACTCTGACAATAAGATATGATAATGCTTTTATAAAGAAGGAATGTTTCCAACTCATCCAATTTACATTGATCTATGTAGAAAAATTGTTTCATGGAGATATCAACTTTACAAAAGGGTACAGCAAATGGTAGTCACCATTGCTATTTACTATATGAAATGAGCAGTACATGTTTGTAAATTTTCTATAATATGCGCTTACATTAATTAATTAATTTTCTATTTTAAATAATCGAGTTAATGGATATTCCAATATTTATTAAACTCTTGAGTGATCTTATTGAATTGGGTTTTGACATTTATTAATAATGGGCCTAGTTGAGTAGCAAAGTGTAGGTAATTGTGTTTACTGAAGCCCGTAATGGGAATGACCTACTTAACATACTATTGATTAGAATTTGCTAGGTTCCATCTCTAGTCTATAATAGGGTAGGTTATACCTATCAATTGCTTGAATCCCATTGAAAGATGAAATAGGTTATAGAAAGAAATATATGACATTTCAATAGATTTTTGATTATAAGAGTAATCTATTTTTCTTTAAGTGAAATAATGGCTCAAACATATACGCTTTAATTCCACTATGTTCATTAACCGTGGTGTTTTATGGTCATGTGTTCATTAACCTTTGTGTTTTGCGGTCATATATGAATCCGACTCTTCTTAATTAACAAGTTATTTATGTGAATAAATTTTATAAATGTGGTATCAGAGCAACATATATGATTGTAAAACCTTTTTTTTTTTTTTTTTTATGAACAAAATTCGAAATTTTCCTTTTTGAGCCGAATATGAACGTTATTTTTGTGTGTGGATTTTTGCTCGATTGATCCTGAAACCATAGGGCTTTTGTTCTCCATGTCAAGATCTTTCCAACCATATACAAATTGTATAATTAGTTGAGAATTGAGTGAGAATTTTAAATTTGAAATTCTAGGGTTTATATATGAAAAAGTTGTAAAATTTTCAAATTACTTGCCATTGATTGATGTTCGTCGTAAATCGTTATATGGGTATTGTTATACATATGTTTTAGCATCTTTTGGTTGCATTAAAGAAAGTTTTTTTGGGCTTCAATTTGAGAAAAAACGAATTCGGCCATGGGGTATTAGATCCGAAATTTTGAAGCTTGTATGTGGAAGATTTACTTGTTTTTTCTTCATTTAATTCAATCTACTTAATTATATTGATGTTATATGCAAGACCTATGGAGAAATTTCATCAAAAATCAAGTTAATTTGTGTTTTTGGAGATTCGGGTTAAAACCGGGTTGTGCGACCCGGTTTGCGGTAGAGTTCGGGACTCGGCTAGAGGTTGAAGACGACCTCCGGCCCGGGCTCCGGGCCTAAATATGTGTTTTTCTCTTAATTTTTTATTCTGGGCTCACGCCCAGAATCTTGGGCCATTTCTTTAAAACAGCCCATCCATTCTCTTTTTTAATGTTTCAGGTTATGGGCATAGTTTTTAATGGGCTTTGGGCTCACACCCATGAACCAAAGAAGAGAGGTTCTCGGCGTGAGCCGAGAACCAAAATAAAGGGCTTAGCCCTTTTTTTTATTTATCTTATTTGTTTTCAGTGGGCCATTTTAATTCGTGGCCCACCTGTTCCAAGTGGCCCGCGTGGGCTCTGGGTCTGCGGCCGGGCGAAGGTCTGGGCCCCCTTGGGTAAGGTCGGAAATATTAAAATAATATTACAATAATAATATAATAATTTTTGAAAAAATCGTGGCAAAAATTGTTATTTGATAAATGCAATATGATCTTGGGAAGAACATGTTGTAAAGTGTTTCATATTATTTGATGAATTTTGCGTATAAATTTTTAGAGTTCCCTATTGATAAAAATTAGTATATACAGTTATTTGCCCAAAGGGGGTTATTATGTATATTAATTTGGAATATAGCATGAAGATTAATTCTCATATTTAAAAGATGGGAATGTATAATTAGAAAAAAATATTTATCTACTCAAAGGGTATAAGTTTTTTGAAAATTATATGTAATTATCTTCTATGTTGTGATAATGGAGGTGTATAATTTAAAAAATTTGTTTGCCCAAAGAGGATAGATTCTTGACAATTATATGTAATTCTCTTTATTGTTGTTTTATAAACTCCATGTTGTGGAAAATAATTGTGCATTATGCACTCTGCCCAAATGAGAGTTTATAATGTATTAATTATTTTTGTTGAATTGCTTATTACCATAATTGATCTTATTGCATTATGTGTGACAAACAGTGTCACGTCCCAAACCTCGAGCACGCACACATCCCTCGGTGATTGATAAAATTGCAACGTTCTAGGACGCGTTGTCAATCCATTCATTTTATTACACATGCGGAAGCATATAATAGAAAAAATCTCAAGACAACACTCAACATGAAATAGAAAAGCAGAATAATCAAATTTCAACTTAGACACGCTTTTTATAAACAAACTATTTTATACACAGAGGTCTAACGCAAAAAGAAACCTCCAGGCCATCTACACTTTGGACCCTTTAGTCTCGGGCTTTGGATTCTCCACACTATGGCCCTGAAATTAGTAACCCATAATGGGGTGAGAATAAATCTCAGCAAGTTCACACTCACAACTCTGATTATGAAGGAAATATGCCTAAGATAGTCTAACCACACATCATAAAAGACTCATCTCGCCTCAGTTTCAACCTACACGTCAGTACAATTTATATCACAGATCCATAAAATAAATGCACATATCAATTGGAACATCTCACTCATATTTTAATCAATCACAGGATAACCCAATTATAAATGCTAAATCATTATGACACGTCTCATTCCGTGTTACACAATTTTGTCTCATAATCAAATGCGTTTATCTCAATCATTCATGGGTTCCGATTGATTAATGCCCGCACAGGTATGTTCTACTCGACGCACATTGGTCTTCTGGCATAGCTAGGCATCGTCTCATCCCTTGAGCACGACAACGTCCACCCGACGCACATCGGGGGACGGCATTCCTGAAGGAGTTTCAGTTCGGCCTCTATCACGATTTGGCATCCGTTGTTAGAGGCATTCCATATAGGAGCATCGTCTACCTGACGCACATCGGGGGCGGTTTCTCTTAGCCATCACATAACCATTTAATTCCGACTAAGGACATTGTGCTTTGCACTCAAATGCCTCAATTAAAATAATGTGCTTGATCTATTTTGTTCATATCAAAAACACTTGGTAAAATAATTGTGTGTGGGTACACGGTCAAATCGAACCATAAAAATTGATATCCCTCCTTTTAAAATCCCACTATTTGATATAATGCTTAAAAACATTTTTGGCGTCAAAACTTGACATTTGATAATTTCTAATAAATTACCAAAATTTCATAATTTTGAAATAATAACCGATAAACAACAATCATCACTCAATTGCATGATCTAACAATCAATTGCACAAACTAATTACACCACGGCAATCGGCATGAAATTCGACGATCGGCTATTACAGTGTAATTTCCGATAATTAATAGATAGTTAAATAAATTACAATTAATTAAATAAATTGCAAAATAATTAAATTAAACTACTAAATTAAATGTACATAACCTAACCGGGCTAATTTAATTTAACTAACTAAACTAATTAAATTATCTAACTACATTAATCTAAATAACCTAACTAAATACTCTAACTAAATAATATAACTATCTAGGTAACTAATTTATCCTAACTAATTTAGTCACAAGAACTAACCCTCTCTAATCCCACATTAACCCACTAATCCATCCTAAGCATCATTAGCCCCCTACTTAGAGTTTAAGACATAAACTCACCAATTTAGCACAAAAAACCGGTTTAGGGTGACGGCGGCCGGAACTTGGGCTTACGGTGGTGCAGGAGGTTGGTGACGTGCGTGCGCAGAGGATGAGCAGCCGGCGGTGGCGAAGAGGAAATTGCGAACTCCTCTCTCTCTCTCTCTCTCTCTCTCTTTCTCTCGCTCTCGCTCGCTGCTTCTTTCTTCGTGAGTCCCGTCCTTTGCTGCTGTAGATGGTTTCGTTCTTCCCGCGGGTTAACTAATCCAGTCAACAGCCGCTCTCTTTGGTGGCAGCGAAGGGGCGAGGACAGCTCGAAGAATCGTGGCCGTCCTTGGAGGACTTCAGCTGCCACTCATCTCTCTGCATGCATGGGTGTGTCGCATGTAAGGCCGCCGAAGGGGAGAGAGAGGGAACGTAGCTGCCGTTGGCTTCCTCTCGGTCAACGTCCTCTCTTTTGTTGACTATCGAAGGCGTGACTCTTCATGGGCGGCCTTTGCGTGCGTGAGCGTGGCTGCATGGGTCAACTTTCCCAATTGTTGACCCCTGAAGAAAAAGAACGTGCATGGAGAATTTAGGGTCCACGGTCCTCATGCGTAGGAGGAAATGGGGCAGTTCGGGATTGACGTTTTTCCTTCGTAGTTGACCACATTGGACGTATGCATGGAGACGTCGGATGCTTGTAAGAGGGGCTAGCTTAGGAAGGTGGAGGTTGGTCTCACGGGTGGTCTTACGTGAAAGAATTTTTTAATGAGGTGCCATCGCGAGAACGTGATAATATGTGAGGTCTCGACATGGTGAGGATGGTGATGAAACGCGGTCGTAAGTGGTACCAATGACATAGTCCAACGACAAACTCGTTGACCGGTCACAAACCGTTATGTGCTCGAGGTTCGGCAAAATCCGAATATCACAAATAGTTATCTTTGCTATAAACAACAATAATACCGCGGTTGAAATATTAACTTGATCAAATATTATAGTGTTAATGACTTGGTCAAAAATAGAGACATTGTGATTGAAAATATCATAACTAAGTCTATGTTGGTTGATCCTCTAACAAAAGGTTTACGATCCATTTTGTTTAATAAACATATAAAGAATATGTTAGATTTTTTTTTTTTTTAATTTCTTTTGTTAGTGGGAGTTATATAATTTGTATTTATGGATATTATAGTTATATGTAGTAATGTCTATTAAAGCATTTATGTTCACAATGATTGTTATTATTGATTCTATTATTATCTTTTTTTCCTATTGACTAAGAAATGGAAGTATAAAATAGTATATTTAAATAAATTTTAGTTTAAAGATGATTGGATGTCACTGATTATGAAATCTCATGTTGGATTGTGATATAGTCGTGCAATTTCATGTTGTTTAGAAATTGTGTTTATACAGTTTCATGTCGTTGAGAAATTGTATTGAGGACCGATAAGAAATAATATATATTTTGATCACATGTTGATACTATTTCTTACTACACTACTAGGCCCATGATCCATGAAAATATAATACTTATTATATGTGATTATGGAATGTCATGTGTTGAGGTATTTTCTTAACACATTGATCTCCATAGTCTATACTAAGATATATAGGATTGGATTAGTTTTGAGATGTCGTTATTGGAATATTATTTTTTAAAATTGTGGCCATATAAAACAAAATTTTCAGTTATTAACTCGATAGTGTAGCCGTTTTCAATATAAGATGTTTTTCAAAATAAAAATAAGTTCATTAATGTAGCCCAAGTGAGAGAATGTTGGAAAATTTTCATAATATGTACTTACATTAATTAATTAATTTTTTATTTTAAATAATCGGGTTAATGAATATTCCAATATTTGTTAAACTGTTGAGTGATCTTATTGAATTGGGTTTTGGCATTTATTAATAACGGGTCTAGTTGAACAGCAAAATGTAGGGAATTATGTTTATTGAAGCTCATAATGGAAATGGCCTAGTTGATACGCTATTGATTATGGTTTGTTAGATCCTTTCTCTAGCCTATAAAAGGGTAGGTTATACCTATCAATTGTTTGAATTCCGTTGAAAGCTGAAACAACTTGAAGATCTGGCATTAAAATAGATCTTTAATTATCATAGTGATTTATTTTTCTTCGAGTGAAGGCTCAAATAGGTACGCTTTAATTCTGCTGTGTTCATTGATCTTGGTGTTTTATGGTCGTATATGGATTCAATTATTCTTGATCAATAAATTGTTTATGTGAATAATATTCTACAGTACATACAACCATAAATTTTTCTGATATATCAAGATGCTTACGGCTCTTTCATCAACCGACTAAGCACGTGCAAACATTATATAAATATTTCAAAATTAAACTCCACAATGCTTGCTGTGCTCCGTTGAATCCTCCTCACTTGATGCTCAGCCCCTCTTCGTTTGCCAACCAAGCTTCTGGGCCACTCCTGAATTGAATTCATCGGAAGTAGCATGCCGTGCCGGAAAGATTTCTCAGGAAAGTATCCACTTGTCATGGGCGGGTGGGTTTGATTTAGGTTGGGTTCGTCTCGTGGCACTGGATTCGAGCTGAGTGAACAGCTTAGTAGGCTAGTAGTGTAAGTTGATGATGTTATCTCTATATATCGACCGTCAATCTTGTGTCCAGCAACCCTGTTGCAAAGTTAACCATCAG
The DNA here is from genome assembly GCA_014182575.1 of Eucalyptus decipiens. Classification (NCBI taxonomy): domain Eukaryota; kingdom Viridiplantae; phylum Streptophyta; class Magnoliopsida; order Myrtales; family Myrtaceae; genus Eucalyptus; species Eucalyptus decipiens. The sequence goes on along the minus strand of CM024616.1, from coordinate 6,853,692 downwards.
AAAGCTGCTAGAGAATTATTTAGGTATTCTTGGAGCATGACATCCTGGTTGTGCACAAGTGTGATTGATATGAACAGTTGGAAAATTCGTGGTCTGCAAGCACTAAATATTTTTCACAAACATCAAGTTTTAAATGGTGGTAGGTAAGCTTTTCCTTTTTCACTCTTTTTTCCCTTTGATATCTCACTAATTGTTTCTTTCTATTAGTATTCAATATTTTCGATCCTGCTTATTATTTTGAAAAGTTGTTTCACACTATATAATCCTTTAAAAAGGGGGAAAATTGTCTCAGTCTAAGCTCTGCATGTTTCTCTTTTTCAACCAACAAGAAAATTGCATGAAAGCTCATGGTGCCATGTGATGGATATATTCAAGTATTAATAAACAACGGGCAAAATAGATATCTAAAATAATTTGGCATCTCATAAATATCTCGTGATTTTTATTTTCAATTTTCAATTTTTTGAATTATATTCAGTTATTTTTTTCTTCTCTTTTCCTTTTCTTTTTTTTTTAAATTTTCACTATGGCCAACGTCAGCATGGTTGTTGGCGTCACCCTCATCTAGTTGAATTGGCAAAACGTGAAATAAAAGAAGAAGAAGAAGAAGGAAACAAAAAGAAAAAGAAAAGAAAAGAAATAATTTAAGAATTGCAAAAGAAGACCGCTTGTGTAGGTGATTTACGGTCAAAATCAGCTAGAGTACGAATTTGGTAAAAATGCATAATTGACATAAGTACAAGATAGATTTAGGACTTTTCTTTTTGTTAATTTTCTCGTTAATTATCTAATGCATCGAGTGAATTTCTGAGTGATGGGCAAAATTCATATGTTTTATTTTTTTCTTTTTCTTAAGATAGATGATCAATTGGTCATAGTAAAAGGTTTGGGACAAAAAATTGAATTATGAGACCATCGATTATTAAGAAATTAGAAACAAAAAGTCGAAGTGGATTGAATTATTTTGATGGGTAATCCCAATAATAGAATTATTCGAATTTGAGCACAATTTAACAGGAGTAATTTGTTTCAAGCTAACAAAACAAATAATAAGTAATTAAATATTGCCTCCCCGCCTCCCCCCCAAAAAAAATGGAGGTTTTCTGCTGTGTTTGGCCGAGGGGAAAAATAATTTTTTTTTTTTTTTTTTTTTTAACGCGACGCTCATCTAATTAATCACGCAGGATTCAAAATGTCTGCTTAAAGTAAAAGCATATTGTTTTTTTCCAGTCTAATGTCGGTGATTTAATTGATGTCCATTTTAATAATCTTACTAACACTAATTAATGCAGGGATATTGTCGAATATTTTAAAATAGTTCAAGCCTTCAGTTAAATCTATGAAAGTGCAAGTACAAAATTATGTGGTATTAATCGAAAATTCCCGGACCGTCGGCATCATTATCTATTTCCCAATTAAATTGAATTTCATGATCTCCCCCGTAATTTTGGAGCTATTACCGTTGCCTCGGGAGAGACCGGCATGCTTCGTGAGAGAGAGAGAGGGAGACCCCGAGCGATGAAGCCGACGAGTCTCCGCCCTGCTTCTTCCATCTTCCTCCTCCTTCGTGCGCCGACCGCGAGCTCCAGCCAGCCATCATCCCATTCCATCCTCCATCTCTCGTCTCGCTGTTGTCGGAGGGTTTGTTCGATCCCCGCCCCTCCTAATTCAGACGACCCGGACCAGGTCTCGAGTCACGTGAGGAAAATTTGCAGAGCTGGTCGTGTGCTTTCGAGCTTCGGTACAATGATGAAGACGGACCCTTTGCCGTCTTCCTCTAGGGATTTCAGTTTTCTGTTGGGTGCCAGTGAGGATGAAGCAGTACCCGACTGCCATCCGCTTGATTGAGCAGCTGCATTCGTTAGGAGTTGAAGATAATCATTTTTGGCTGAATATTTCGTTGAATTGCTTCTGTCGGTTAAAGCGGGTCGATTTGGGTTTGTCTATCCTGGGCAGAATCTTGAAGCTTGGGTTTCCCGTCGATGTGGCGACAATGAGCACCCTAATTGATGGTCTGCTTAATCAGGGCAATACTGATCAGGCGTTGAGGTTCCTCGATGATATGGGACGAAATGGGCCCGAACCTAATGAGACCATGTATGCATCAATTCCTTCGCATACGGCATGGTAATAGATAGTCTTTGCAAGAAGGGATTCATCACAGAGGCGTTGAAACTCCATGGCATTATGAGCAAGAAAGGCATCGAGCCAAATTTTTTTACTTGCTCCACAGTCTCTACGATGTAGGCCAAATGGAAGATGCTCTCGTACTGTTGAAAAAGATGACGAGCGAAGGCATCTGACCTGCCATATTCATCTGTAACTCCTTGGTTCATTGCTTATGAAACCTAGGCCAATGGAAAGATGCTACAGTTTTGTTGGAGAAGATGATTAAGGTAGGAATCGAGCTGGACGTCTCTACTCATACCTCTGTCATTCAAGGAGTTTGCAATGCCGGCCATTGAAAGAGGCTCGAAGACTGCCGAGTCATATGGTGCAAAGCAGAGTCATGACTAACGTTCTAACCTTCAGTATTGTTATGCGTGGATTGTGCAAGGGAGGACGCATGGAGAAAGCATATCAGCTGCTAAAAGAGATGGAAGGAAATGGATGCTTTCCCAATGGTGTCACTTATAACACAATACTCCAATGGCTTTTAAGGAGCAACAAAAATACGAGAGCAGCGCAACTTGTCGGTGAAATTGTCGAAGGGGGGTTTTCAGCAAATGTCGGGATGATAAGAGTTGTCGGTTAAGTATCTCGTGACGGATGGAACTACTACTTATTCTAGTTGAACTCTACATTGTCTCTGAGATTAGTCCACCTTTTCAACTGAAATGTGATGAAGAGTAAACCAGACCGATGGTAAGTTTTCTTCCACACATCATCTCATCGAGTCCCTTATCCCATTAATGAAGTTTCAAGTCAGGGAGAGGTTTTCTCTTGCTTCATTATGAGGCTTTTTGAGGGTGGAAGGTGAAATTTATTATCAGTTCTCTTAGTAGTCTCGTATTTAAGCTGGTACATGTACTCGTCGATCGGTGCTTCCGGTGCCTAATATTTATCGAACAGTTGAAATTCATGCAAATGTGCCAGCAGTGTGAGGATGCTCTTGAATTAAACAAATGCAAATAGCAATAAGCTTACTATGTACTAAAGTGATGCAATTCTGACATAGACAATTTTTTTTTTTTATATTTTGCATTTATTATTTTTCTTTTCCTCTTTTTTTTGGGCAATGCCACATGAGGGCCATTGATTATTTTTGCTGGCTGCAAAGGGCTTGCCCTCGGCCAATGTGGCCACAAAATTCTTGGGCAAGGTCGTTTGGGCCTTGATGAGCGGGTGATCAAGCAAGGGCCTTTGCTGCCTCCATTGGCCACTGGTGAAGGCCTTCACAACCACAAGCAAGGGCATGAAGGCCCTCACTAGACTAGGCAATGGCTACCTCACCTGCAGCTGAGGATGGCCTCACTTAGAGCCTTCGCCCACTCCAGGCATGGCCTTTGTAGCTAACTAAGTTCATTGGTGACCCTCATTGGCAGTGGAATAAAAAAGGAAATAAATATTAACAAAATATTAACAAAATCCATGTCCAATTAAAAAATTAATTAAAAAATCCATGTAAGATTATGATACTTTTACTATTCTTATCTCTAGCAGATGTTAAGTTGATCCCATTATGTGGGAGCTAGAAAAGTTGGAAGATAGGTTTGAGTACGCCCATAATGGGTTGATGCAAAAAACCCAACAATTGGTATATGTAAACACTACTGTCCTTAAACCAAGCCATTATCATGGCTCAAAGTAGCAGGTAGGTGGATATGAGAGACAAATGTCTTTTATTTGCATTAAAAACGTTTTGTCTAATGTTGAAAAAGAGGTAGGGCATGTTGCTCTTCGGGAAGAAAAAGTAATGCGCTTTCTTCTTCTCGAAGATTCGAAGAACAATATGTCCTACCTCACTTACAACAATGTTACATGCAAGAGTAACTTGAATTCAACAAATGAAGTGGAGAAATCGGCTCTAGAAACTTGGACGTTGAACGATTTGTGGTTGCATCTTTTATCATGAATAATACGTCCATGTGTGAGATAATTTGGAAGACTTGAAAGGTATGATTACACTAACCCTAAAACTTGACAGAATTGGACTGGCTAGTTTAGTTGATTGGACTAGCATTTGGATGACGGTCGGGTCCAATTTTTCTCAATCACCCAGTTTGGTCAAGATACAGTCAAAATTGGTGTTGACCTTATTCAACTGGTCATTCAGTGATCAGTCAACAATTTCACCAGGCCTTTGACTTTGTAAGAAGAAATTTTAGGGATGACGCAACGTGGATCAACATCTTGGCCACTTGGAAGTGCAAGGCTTGATTATTCCGTTTGCTGAAAAGTCATGTTTATCATAGACTTACTCAATAACTATAGTATATATTTGTATTATCCAACTTATTGATCCGACGGTTTAATGAGTCAAATGATTGATGCATGAACTGGAAGTCTTTTTTTTTTTTTTTTTTGGCAACAGCATGAACTGGAAGTCAAAAGGTTATTTTATTAGTGTTTTCTTTTTTTTTTTGTTGGTCAGAAATTATTTGATTAGTGTTAGTGTCCATTTATTTCACAAAAAAAAAAAAACAAACATGGTTTGAAAAATATTTTCATGGACATGATTACTTGTATCACTTAAAAAATATATAAACGAAAAATATTTTCATCGTCAATGATAAAATTTAGGCACAAATTATTGTCATTAACAAAAATAGTTTTTGTTTGATAATTATTTCGAACTATATAATCGAATATTTTTTAGGAAAATATTTTCAAAATCGTTCATTTTTCTTGAAACAAGTCAACTTGATTTAAAATATAGTGCATTAGATATCGTGAATTGCCATGCAAATAGATTTTCGAGCTTTGTATAAACTCCTTTTGAGGCTGGCTCAAATAGTTAAGATTTTCTTAGTTCTTTTCAAGTCAAGTTAATTAGCTTGTGTTCGAAATCTTCAACTTAATTAGCCCATAGAATACATTCAGTAGAGTTGGAAACATGCATGTAGTTCTTGAGATGAGTATAAGGGACCTCTTCCTCAAAATGGAAATAAAGAAAAAGTCACACCAATAACCTAACTAGACTCCAGGCGACGCTCCAAGATTGAACGCCATGTCCTTAGGTGGTTCATTTTTATTTTTATTTTATTTTATTTATTCTAAGTTTTGTTATTATTGTTTAAGTTAGAATGTGGTTTGTCAGAGTTAATATTTGTGCATTTTGTAGGCATTATCCGCAAGGATTTTGTCCGGAATTATTATAATTATTAATTTGATCCGAAAGACATTAGATTATTATTTTTAATTATATTAATTTTTGGGCTTTTTGGTAGAATTTTAATTGTTAAATCATTATAATTATTAATTTGATCCGTTAGATTTCGGATAAGATTTTTAATTATTTTGAAATCTTTGTCGTGATAATTACGGTTAGAATAATCGTTAATTTGACCCGTGAGACAACAGATTATTTTTTTGATTATTTTAATCATTTATCTTGTTGATAGTTTAGATTTAATATTTATTTAATAATTACTTATCTTAAGAAACAAAAATCAAAAAATCAAAAAATCCAAATTCTGCATAAGCATATAGGTTTAGTAAATCAGACATGTATGTTTAATAAATTAGAAATTTTTAGAATTAAATTTTTAAGATTGCATTTTTAGAAATAACTTAGGGTTGGACCTAAATATTTTTTTTTTTAGGGTTTTAGATAATGTTCGCACATTTTAATTATCTCATCTTTCCAAAAAACAGTTTTCTAAGATAGGATATGGTTTAAGTCAAATTAATCCCTAGAATAAATTAGAAAATTATCCCTTTTTAGATAGTTTAATTAGGGTTTTTATTAATTCTGAATTTCAATAAAAAAAAAAGTACAAAAATACTAGGTGCATGTTAACTAGTTTGCATAATAGGATCATTTAATTAGAATTTGTTCATTAGTGAAGTTAGGTCATGAGGTGCATAATAACTAGTTTGCATAATAGGCCCATTAAATTATAATTTGCATATTAATAAGATTAAGTCATTTAGTTAAAAAAATGCATTTTTTTTTTATAAAGAATTCTAATTTTCAAAGAAAACCCAAAAAATTGTTTGCTTTGTGTGATGCAATTTATTTATTGAATGTTTGAGCATCTATATGATCACCCCATTGCATTATAGTAATTTAGGTTAAAATAAATCCAAACTGATTGTAAAAATATTTTTGAAAATTAAAAAAAAATGGTACCGAAAGGGTATTAGAAAAATCTAGTGTAACCAAGTCATCGTACTCTTAATCTCTGGTTTGTAGGAGTAAAATAATTCTCCCATTATTTTATTTAGGTGTCTAATCGACCTATTATAAACTGATTAGTAGCGACTCCAAGATAAAATTCATTTGCATGTTAAATATTTGAACTTTAAGTTGCAATTTGATATGGGCTTGAGAGAGCCCGAGCTAAGTTTAAAGACTTAACAGTCCATTAACCTAGTTTTAGGTGGTGCACACCCAAAAAAAATTAGGTCGTGACATCGATTAGAATTCTAATCAATCTGAAATTCATTTAAATAGTTATATGCAAAGTAAATACTATCTTAATTCTCGGAAAATTGATTGCGGATAGCTCCCTAGTTGGAGTGACTCCCATATGTATTATATTAATTAAACATATCCTAAAGTGCGATGCATATCATACATTGAAATTGGCACTATTAGTATATTACACTTTCGCATCGTTGACATTTAAATTTTATCATTTTATTTAAAAATTAATTGCATAGAAAATTAGGAATTAGTCTAAAAAGAAAGAAAAGAAGTAAAAAGTAAAGTAAATAATTTTCATTGACATGTATCATGTTTTCATTAAATTGCATTGCATATAGACATTAGGGCCATTTGCATTATTAGTATTAAAAAAATAAAAAAAAATAAAAAAATAAAATATTAAAAAAAAGAGCAGCCGGGCGGGGCTATGGCCAACCTTAGCCCAGCCCCTCCTTCATTTCCCTTTTCTTTTTCCCCACTTGGGTCGGCCCAGCCCACTTCTTCTTTTTCTTTTTCCTCGGCCCGGCCCTCTCTTCTTCTCTTCTCTATCTCTGCCGTTGGCTGCTGGCTTCGCGACCAACAGGAAGAATAGGACAAAAGGGCAGAGGCGAGGACGGATGAACAGATGCGAGGCTGTGCGCGACGCTCGACTGAGATATTGTCGTGCGATACGGGTCTGTGAAAGGCAGTTGTCGTCGCTAAAAGACAAGGGAGAAGAGCTGAAAAGGAGGGGAGGCAGCGTTCAAAAAAGGGAGGGGGGGTCTTCACCACCACCCCTCGTGAGCATAGGTGCCTTGTTTGTTTTGGGGGGGCGTCGTGCTGGAGCTCGCAACCAACCAAGTCCGCGCGAGTTTTGGTCCCGTCGGTCGTCTGTTAAACCTACTGTGTGATCTAGTATGCATGTTAGGAAGTATCGAGTTCGAAATCCAGCGCACGCCGAGTGCTTGTGAAAATGTTTCTGTCGGCTCCGTGACCACCTCCTCTAACTTTGGTTGGCTCCTGAAGTGCTAGTCATTGTCTCGTTTCTTTTCTTCTCTGAGGCCCAGTTTGTACAAGTCCTGACCCCATCCATGTAGCGCTATTCTCTATTTTACTTTTACGCATGAGTTGTCAACTATGTTGGTGCGTTTGGAGTCTCGGTCGGTCCCTTGTCCTCTCTTCGTTTGATGCCTATTAGGTGTTCGCTAAAATATCTGACTGAGCTTGTGTGGATTTTCTTTGATTTATGCTTGCTTCTGTACATCGGCTTGCCATTTGATGCGGCGTGTCCATGAGGTGGTGGTTGGCATGTGCTGATGGCGTAAGGTGTTAGCCGAAGTGGGCACGATTTTTTTGGTTTTGGGTTGATGAAGGAGATGATCGGCAAAGGAGGCATATGGTTTGGGTGAACTTTGGTGAAAATGTTTGCAGAGAAGAAGGGGCTTCGAGAGGGGGTTGAGTGTGGTGAAGGAGAAAATATAAAGTGGTTGCTAACCATCAGGATCAGGTCAGTGTCCTACGTGGCGTGCGTGAGCTGAAGTAGTTCCATTGAAAGGTCGACACGTGGCCTTAGACTTGGACCGGCTGCAAAATAGAAAAGTCTAAAAAGTGGGTTTTTTTTTTTTTTTTTTTTCTCTTTGCTCTGGCCGACTGGCAGAAATGTCAAAACTCCTACTTAAAAATTTCTCTCTCATCTTTTCAATTATTTAGGGATTTTTAGGTTCTCTCTTAAAGAAGAACAAGCTAGACGCTTCTCTCTCTCTAGTGCGTCCAACCTCCGCCCCCGCCTTCACTTGCGCCTCCCCAAAAAAAGAAAGCCTCGTTGATTGCAACTGCTTCTCAAATATGCCTCCTGCACGTCACCTCTCTTAGGAGCCTTGCCAATCGTAGTTGGCCCTAACCTCCGCTGTTGCCTCTCGGAGCCTCATCAATGGCTCCAACGAGCTCAAGTTGAACCTTACGCTTGCTTCGCTCCTCTCTCTCACCTGAGTTTTGGGAAATCAAGCGACGAAGAAGAAGCTTCTCCATTTTATTTTATTTTTCATTTTTATTGGCGACATTTCTTCTTGTTTTTGCCCAACTCGTATCTCTGTTTCGGCACCGCCATTTGAAAAGCTCCTCTGCCATTTTTTTTTTAACAAAAAAGCTCATCTGCCGTTGGTGAGCTCAAAATGCTCTTGTTCTTTTATTACCACATTCTCTGTTGAAGTTCGTTTCTTTTGAAACTATACAAACACTATTGTTTTCTTTTCCCTCTCCTTCACCCAGTTTTGATTTCGAGTTCAAAAACCCCTTACTTTCAAACCTATATAAGCTCAAGATGCTTTACCTTTGTGAGCTCAATCGGATTCGTTCGCTCTTGCATTTTCCAGATTATTCTCTGAATCTGCTCAGTATGTGGGTAGGTTAAATTTCGGTTTTTACTAGCTACGTAATTATAGTACTGCATAGAGCTACTGAGAGAAGCATTTGGAGAGCAAAAAGACTGCTTTTTCTCCGTGCTGGTTAGCTGAATGAGGTAGAGAAATATGTGCTTTGAGATGAGTTTTTGAATTATATCGTGTTTGGAGCTAAGTAACTTATGATGGGTCTGTTTGTGATAATGGGTAAATGAGCTTAATCACAATGACAAGAGAAATATGTTTTGGGCAATGGACAGGGGTGGTTGTGCCATGTATTGTTGTCATGTCGTTTATAGTGTATGTTAACTAAAGGGGCTGCAAATAGTACAACGAGTTGATTCTGATGCAATTAGATTTTAGTCTTCAAGACGAGTGGTTCTATAGGTTTGGTGTGATGTCCTACCATATCTATGTAGCTGTAGGTTTGAATGAGGTTTGGTATTGTTTTCACTTTATGCCGTAGTGGATGGCAATCGTTGCTCTAGAAATCTTCATTTGGTTAAAGCAAAAGTTCATAATCATGCCGATTCAACCACAGGTTGCAGGCCTAACGATGTATTTTCCTGCATTGTTTTGTGCAATGAAGGTTGGGATACCAGAGTTTTTGCAAGGTATTAGCAGAGGGGTCGAAGCCCATGTTGCCAAGCTCGACTCTAAGATTGGCAACTTCAATAGTTTATTTGTTTCCCGCACACTTAAGCTCAAGAAAACTTGGCATTCCTTGCAAATATGTAAACCGTCTTTGCCTGGATCATTGCTCATTCATCTTTCTAACAGTGCCGTTTCTCTTGTATATGCAAAAGTGAGGACATGGCACTACTCAATTTTCGCCCTTCATATGACTTTTGAGGCATTTTCCTGGTAGAAGATGATGTTCTGGCATGTTTTACGCATTTATGATGTGGAAACAAGTCATTATATATGTGAAGTATTGACTAGGTTCATAGTCTTGCTCTAGAGTCTCCCCATATATAGTTTTTTCATCTAGAAAACTGGAACTAATTTGTTTTGTAGATTTTACTTTGATGGCTAGTCTTTTTTATCTAGGGAGTAGCGATACCCAAGGAAAAAAATACTTTCTACAGTGACTATGGTCTATCGAATAGGCTAAATATGTTTGTTTATTTGCATAATGGTGGGAAGCCAGACATCTATTGTATTTGTGAGGCATGCTTTGAGCATATATTGATAGATGAAATTGAATCTTTCAACACTATCGAAAATTAGTGCATCTTAAACGAATCTTTTTACTTTTGAACTTGATTGGAAATTTTCTAAGCTCATTGTCAAGTGTGCATGTAGTAGTAACTTTATTGGAAACTTTTTTATTAAGATTAATAAGGAGAATAGTTGCTCCATCCACTAAGTTCTATCATTGGGTTGATCTCAAATGACACCACTTATAAGGACATTCCACTTTTTTTTGTGAAGAGTTCCTAAGTTCTTGTTTGGTTTTCCAGAGGAAGCTAATATTGAAGCATGCCCACAAATACAGGGTTGGACTATTGAGACTAGAGCTGCACCAATGAAAGCTTAAGAGCGGTTTTGCAAAAATGGAGATCCGGCCAAGGGCCTTTAGTGGCCTATTGCAAGGTCGTTCTCGAATGCTGCCTAAGTCTCCTACTTCTGTTGGGATTTTAAGGGAACCAAACCCGGGATTTTGAGAAATATTCAACTATAGAGTGCATTTCTTAATTTGAATTAATGGATCCAATGGATGTTCTGTTCTTTAACTTGCGTTTATATGTAGGATTTAATCTCTTGGGGTTTCTACCGCAATTTATATATATTTCTTTACTTCTTCCCATAGTTTGACACCTAAGAATTTCGATATTTTTCTGACCATTAAAAAGAAGAAGAGAATTTGAATATTTTACGTTCTATTCACGTACGTTCAAAACTCGAAAATGAAACAGAAGGTTTGAAGGAGTCAACAAGTGCCTCTTACAAAATAATATGCTGATATCGAGATATAGAACAACACTGTGGGCCTCAAAGTCAGATAGAAAATTTTATTACTTATAAATTAAGTTTAGGGATAATAGCACAAACCATAAAATTTGACTCAATATGTGATGTAATCCTAAACTTTTAATTTGTTAAATATGATTTATGAATTTTTAGTACATGTTCAATATAATTTCTAACTATATAAAAATATTCAATATAGTCATTATATTAATTTAAGATCAGGAACAATATTAAATATTTGTATATAGTCTAGGGATTACATTGATTAAATTAAAAGTCCATAGATCACATTATATATTGGATTAAAGTTCAGAAATTATATTGAACAAATTAAAAGTCTAGGGACCAAGTTACATATTGAGTAAAAAATTCAAAAACCATTTGTATCATTTTCCCATAAGTTTAAGACTAAGTTCGAAGTCCATTGGAGTCTAACTAGTTAGGATACCCGGCTCTTGCCCGAGATTGTCCCGAATTTGAGTCCCGGCAGCAGAAATTTCCTTTTTTTTTTTTTTTTTTTTTATAAACAAAATTAATTTTCCTCTTCGGCACAATTTTTCAAATTTCTTTTTCCCTGAATTATTTTTCTGCCTTCGCTCGTCTTCGTCAGTTCAGAGTCCCCCGAGCATGCAACTTCTGCTAGGACATCTCTTGCTGCTCATGCTAGTTTTGGCTACAACGCGTTGGCGTGGAGTGTTTTTCTGCGCGGCGAAGATGCAGTTCTTGATTCGTGCTTCAGTTTTGGAGGGCGCCCTCGCTTGTTCTCGGGGCTTAGAATTTTGGCTAATCGAGGAGCAAAAGAAGAGGACGAGACTGATCTGAAAAACGACATTGAGCGAGGGAGGATTTTGCTGTGGTTTGAATCTTCATTCTTGGGAGTCTGAACGGGTGTCAATACATCAAAAATGGAGTGATCACTTTAAGGAAGTTTTTCCCTTCTTTACCGCGGTTTGGCGGTCGTGGGAGTTGGGACTTCTGATCAAGTCGGGAGCAAAGCTAGTCGAATAGAAGGTCGATGCCGTCGACATTCCTTTCGAGCATTTAATGGGGATTTTTTTTCATACCCTCAAATTATCCGGAAGACCCTTTTTCACCTACTCATGTTTTAATCTTCTGACAGTGCACATAAGTCGAAGAACTGTCGAAATATTAGATCATCATAGTTTAGTAAGTAGCTCTTTCAGGCTGGTCTCTTAGTGGAGGAAACAGAAAATAAATAGGGAAGGTACGCGTGCACATGTATGAACATATCAGAACCTCTACGTTGAAATAGTAGCCTTCCGCCTGTAACATGCGTGACTGCTCAAGCTTTTGACTTCTCTGGTTTTTCTTATATGCTGGATCTTTTGTGCTCTGGTTTTAGTGTTCAAGTACCAAGCTTTTGCATTTTTCACAGCATAATCTCCTTACGAATGCCTTGTTGGAAGGATATGTTCTAAATTATGGTAAACTTTTTTCTGTTGTATGCAGATGGACAAGAATCGAGAACAGGATCAGCTTATAGAACCTTATTTGGAGAGCATAGTCTCACCCCTGATGTTCATTATTCGCTCCAGAACAATCGAATTAGTAGCATTTGATCGATATAATCAAGCCCACATGCATAATCATATGTTCCCTTGTCACCGTGTGTGGTTACAAGGCTGTGATCAAGTTCTTCCCACATCGAGTTTCTGATTTGGAACTTGCAGTATCTCTTTTGGATAGATGCCATAAAACAAACTCAGTAACCTCACCGTGACACAAAAATATGGTAACCATGTGCCTGTGCTGTGGAATTTATGGTATAAGACGCATTTTGAGTGCAAATGGCCTGAATTTGACGTGCTTTGATGTCTTCCTGGTTTGTGAAGCTTCATTTTGGGGTTTGCATAGTGTGATCAGATCGATTGTCATCATCGTCGTCGCTTAATGTTGAGTTGGAAGTGGCAAAATTCCTGCAGAAGCTCATTCAAGAACCAAAGACGAGCCTGCAAAGCTGGCTACGAAACTCTGGGTAGTGCTTTGTTGTTCTTTGTTGTTCACTGTTTCCGTTGTTCCATTGAAGTGCTTTAATCTTCCCTCTTTGGTTGAACCTATTGACTGCAATTAATTACTTAGATATTGCAACACATGGAATCGAGCGAGACAGAACACTTGATGTCGTATCAAGTAATATCAAGGTGACACACTGATATAGCTAGTGCTAGTACCTAGAGGGGGGGAATAGGTATATAAACGATTTTTCGCACAATACTTAGATAATTAAGGAATTGCAACAAATAACATTCAGTCGTAAGACTCAGTGAATGAAAGAGAAAAATTAAACACGCGGTTTATAGTGGTTCGGCTTGATTCAAGCCTACGTCCACTCTTTCGCACTGACGTGACCAATCGGCTGGATTCCACTATGAACAAAGAGATGTTACAGCGTTGATCTTCCTTGATTTCTGGGTGTAGATGAACTACCACACTCACTCAAGGTATCACCAAGTATAGACACTCTCGTATACAATTTCCTTTCCGCTTTGTATCGACTAATAATCAAGGTGCTTGGACTCTGAAATTTCTCTATCTATCACACTCGTTGAACAACGTAACGTCTTCCTTTTATACTCCTTTATGCCATCATAACCGTTAGCACTTACCAAAGGAATTCCTCCAATCTACCGTTGGACGGAATCAATCAAGAAGATCATCCGAGCTATTAAAGGAATCTGACGATAGCCCATCAATCCTGTTCGCCCATACAATCAGGATCTTGGTTTCCATGAATAGAACCTTCCAAGAATACTTCGTTGATAATCGGATCTTCAATTGATCTAGATACGAATCAAAGAATCCGTTGTATTTGTCCAGCCAAAAGATCTTCTCCAGAGATCAAGATGAAATCCTTAATCAAAATCCTCGATTTGGATTTCCTTCGACACTTGGATCGATAGGCGTCAATGAGAATAATTTTGAGTCTTAAGTCTTGAGTCTTGAATCTTGAGTCTTGAGTTATGAGTCTGGAGTTATGAGTCGGTGGTCGAAAGTCTTCGGACGCAAATAACCGGACTAGACCGACGTGGAAACGTTTTGTCGGCTTCAAAATCTTCTAGAGCGATTTCTCCAACAATCTCCCCCTTTTGATGATGACAAAACTTTCCCGTAGATTTGAACAACCTTGACCCGCAAAAACACTTCTCAAGCAATATGGCTATCTCATAAAGATTTAATAAAACAACCAGACTCGCATCCACAGAAAATTTGTTAGACTTTCATGAGTAATACCATATAACAACACTCAATATAAATTGCCAACAAATCAAGCATCACAATCCACAGCCAAATTCAGTCCATACTCAAGTTCACACAAGTCATACTCAAAAAACTTAAAAAAAAAAACTCACAACCACAAAAACAAATTTAAAATCAATGTTTGAAAAAGATGGTTGGTTCAAATTTCTTCTCCCCCTTTTTGTCATCAGTAAAAAGGTGAGAAAAGAGTCATGTCTCGTTTGGGAATGCGCACGATCCGGAATTCTCCCATGGACTGTACTATGCCTTCGAGCCTCTTCAAGTCTTCCCTTAATTTTGCTACCTCTTCTCCTTTGGCATTGGCTTGAATCTGCGGAGCGAAGTCTTTCATTCTGTCTTCCGGGGGTAATCAAGATGCTTGGCCAGCATTCTTGATGGCTTGAATTTCATAGTTCGAGCATAGATTTGGCCCCGCATTTCCATAAGAATATCAAGAATACGATGAAAATCCGCTGAATTGTTTTGTCGCATACTAGCATTTACTTTCTCGGATGGAGTAAATGCGGACGATGGTGCTTCGTATGACCTTGCAGATTTGATGATGTATCATGATGTTCTTCAATCAATGGAGACTCTTCTGGAGCAGCATGAGGTGAGGATTTTTCTTGCTCCCCAACTTCCCCTGTCTCTAAGACATCAAAATCTTGCTCGCCAACTCCCCTATCTCTAAGACATCAAGATGGGTGGAGTGAATATCATGCTCTTGATTCTTTTTCTCGATTCATCAGCAAACTTTTCTTTCTCTTCTTCTCCTTCTTCTTCTTTTTCTTTCTCTCTCTGCTCTTCTTCTTCTTCTTCAGCTTCTATCTCTTTCTCTCTCTGCTCTTCTTCTTCTTCATCTTCTTTTTCCTTTTCTCGCTGCTCTTCTTCTTCTCTTTGCTTCGATTGAAGTTCTGTTGATCGAGATACAGAACGTCTAGTCCTTACCAGTGCAGGAATAGAAAGATCTTCATCGTCTTCTTCATCCTCCAAGATGAGAGTTCTTCTCTTTTTGGATGGAGTACCAATGGGCTCCTTCCCTTTTCTCTTTGATGCAGAAGAGAGCGGAGTTTTCACCTTGAACTTTGCCATTTCCTTGCTAAGTTCTTTCAGACGCATCTTCGTCAACATATTCAAACCTACCACCATTTTATCGCACGGTCTAACACGAGAGTGTGTGGCAGTTCGATATTCATGTGTCTGAAGATTTTTGTCACAAGATTTGGGTAAGGCAATTGTCCCTTGTTCTTCGACATTGCTCTGTATATATGGAAGAGAATAGTATGAGGCAGAGAGAACTTCTTCCCAGAGTTGATTGCATACATCAATTTGGCTTCCGAATTGGATACATCAGTCTTTGATGTAGACTTTGGCCTGATACAATTGATCACAATTTTGTGCAGCACAATATTGATGGCATTCATCTTCGAGTAGGTAATCTTCGCCCGTATCTCGTTTTTGACAAGATCCGAGTAGCACGAGCAATCGAGACTTTGATTGGTTGATAACGTCCTCGTTCAACACCAATTATGTCCGCTAGCATGTCCACATCTATCACATAATCTCGATCTCGAACATGAATGATATTCTATTCGCATCAAGAAAACTTAGATTCGAATAGAAATATGCGATCAAGTGAGCATAACCATCGTGGTATCGGTGCAAACTGCTCAAGTTGAAGCAGTTCGAACTCTTCCCTTAGGTTCACATTAATTGCATCCAGGAAATCAAAATCAACACTCCTGGGGTTTATCACTCCTCGTTTCAACAGACTGAAGAATAGCTTCTCCTGTTCATTCGATCTAAACAACTCCATCTTCTTTCCCTTCACCTTTGCAGCAATGCCCATTCTCGGTTGAAAATCACTAAACATTTTATCATCTTCGATCCCCTCATTAGGAATCGGTCTGAAACACGAGGGTCACTTGGAATGTTCGCAAGTGACTCTTCAGCCTTACCTTTGGGAGCAATTCCCAATTCCTCCATTCGCTTCAAAAATCTGTACTCATTCCCATAATTCTTATCTTTAAGGAAGGCATCTATATAATTCGAGAGGAGAACCAGAAACTTTCAACGCACGATAGAGCATGTAAATAAATGAGGGTTTTTGTGCTCTCACGGGTTCAACGTCCTCTAGAATGACTTCCTCTGATGATGACCCGCACCTTGTGGGGTAGATGGTGAGTGATGAGGTGGAGAAGGAACAGGACTCTGTTCTTTGTCTCGACAAATCATCTTCCTCGGTGAGATCGAAGTGCGTCGGTCCCTCCTTCATTCTTTGTGGACCCCGCTTGCGATCCTTGACGACTTTCTCGAAGAAGACATCTTTTCTTGTCAATGGAAGATTCCTTCACTTGCTTTCCCAAGGAAAAACGACAACTTTCGAGTATGAATACGAAGTAGAAAACGGGGTTGAGAGAAGAATGCCTTTTAGGGTTTTGAGAATCGAGTAAAAAGAAAAAGCGTGTATATATAACTCGGTTTTGAAAAGGAAAGAGCAATCGTTACGAAGAGAAGTGAACAGTCGTCTTTCTTTAAAAATAATAACTGTCATTTTAAAAGAGATTATCCCTTTTGAAAAAGGCATGTTTTCGGAAATTAAAGATTATATCAATCAAATATAACGAAAGATCGTACCTTTTCGAGATTAAAAGAATAACTTACAGTCTATACAATGAAGGTCTGAGTCTGAGAATTCAGAGTCTGAAAGATAGAGTCTGATTGATGGAAATTCATCAGACTTTAACTTCTTCAAGCTTCAAAATGTTGAGTCTGGTACGGATGAAATCGAATTGATTTTTCTCCAATGGCTTTGTGAATATATCCGCTAGTTGACTTTTTGAATCAACAAATTGAATTGAGATTTCTCCATTTTGAATATGATCTCTAATAAAATGATGTCGAATCTCTATATGCTTTGCTCTTGAATGAAGGATTGGATTTTTGGTGAGATTGATTGCGTTGGTGTTGTCACATCTCGATCTCGGTGCATGAGTCTTCAATCCCAAAGTCTTGTAGCTGTTGTTTTATCCATAGAATTTGTGAACAGCAGCTTCCAAGTGCTACATACTCGCTTCGTTGTAGAGAGAGCTGGTGCTCTGTTTCCTTGAAACCAAGACACATCCCCTTCCAAGCAAGCGGCGGGTTCCTGAAGTACTCTTTCTATCGACTCGCAACCGGCTAGATCAGCGTACGAATATCCCTTAAGATTAAAGTCTCCCTCCTTAGGATACCATAGACCGATGCTTGAAGACGAGGCGACGTATTTAATAACACGTTTTGCAGCCTTGAGATGAGATTCTCTATGATCCGATTGAAACCTAGCACAGATGCAAACACTCAACAAAATGTCGAGGTCTAGAGGCGTAAGATAAAGAAGTGAACCGATGATGCTTCGTACAGCTTTTGATCAACTTTCTTCCCTTCTTCATCTTTGTCTATTTTCAACGAACTTGACATTGGTATGTCAGTCTTTTGCAATTTTCCAATCCAAACCTTTTGACAAGATCATTAGCATATTTTTCTTGATAAATGAAAGTTCCTT
This sequence comes from Eucalyptus decipiens, assembly GCA_014182575.1. Classification (NCBI taxonomy): domain Eukaryota; kingdom Viridiplantae; phylum Streptophyta; class Magnoliopsida; order Myrtales; family Myrtaceae; genus Eucalyptus; species Eucalyptus decipiens. The sequence goes on along the minus strand of CM024616.1, from coordinate 6,835,946 downwards.
CCTTCAATTGCTTTACTTGAAGACCAAGAAAGAATGTTAATTCTCCCATCATACTCATTTCAAATTCATCCCGCATAGACTTTGAAAATTTCTTGCCTGAGACTTTCATTTGGGGATCCAAATATGATATCATCAACATATATTTGAACAAGTATAAAACTTTTGTTTTCCTTTTTAATAAATAAAGTAGTATCAACTTTACCTTTGGCAAAACCATTCTTTAATAGGAACTTACTTAGTTTGTCGTACCAAGCTCGAGGTGCCTGCTTTAAACCATACAGAGCCTTTTTCAGTCGAAGACCGAGTCCGGGCTTCTTTGGGTCTTCAAATCCGGAGGTTGTTCCACGTAAACTTCCTCATGGATAAATCCATTTAGGAAAGCGCTTTTGACGTCCATTTGGAATAACCTGAAATTTTTATAGCAAGCAAACGCAAGTAATAGACGAATAGCTTCTAACCTTGCCACGGGAGCGTAAGTCTCATCATAGTCTATTCCTTCTTCTTGCGTATATCCTTTTTGCCACGAGTCTTGCTTTGTTTCGTATGACTTTTCCTTTTTCATTCATCTTGTTTCGAACACCCATTTGGTTCCGATAAGTTTTACCTTTTGGTTTAGATGTCGATCCCGCACGTCATTAATGTTGAACTGCCTCGAGTTCTTCTTGCATGGCTTCAATCCAGCTTTCATCGATAGAGCTTCTTCTGTGCTTTTTGGTTCAATTTCAGAAATAAGAGCTATAGCACTAGACTCTTCACGCCTTTTTTGGATCAGTGCAGATTCCTTCATTAATTTCTCCAATAATGAGATCTTTAGGATGACTGGATTTATGCTTCCGATTCTTTGGTTGATTTGACTGGTTGAAGATCTCTTTCTTTATCCGAGTCTTCTCGAGTAGCTTGATGCTGATCTTCAGTCCGAGAAGCTTCTTGAGTTGTAATCTTTTGAGGGTGGAGCGAGGTTCGGACTCTTCATGCCGAGTCCGATTGGATTCATTTTGCGTAGAGTCTTGGAATTTGACATTCATTGACTCCTCCACAGATCGGCTCTTCTTATTATAGACTCGTAGGCTTTGCTTGATGTAGAATATCCAAGGAAGATGCCTTCATCGATCTTTCTTCGAACTTACCAACTTGATCTTTTGCATTTTTCAATATAAAACATTTGCATCCGAATACATGAAAGTATGAAACAATAGGCTTCTTTCCTTTGAATAACTCATATGGGTTTTTCTTTAAAATAGGTCTTAAAAAGACTCTATTAATTATATAGCATGCTGTTGAAACAGCTTCAGCCCAAAATCGAGAAGGAATTTTGCTTTCAATTAAAAGAGTTCTAGCCATTTCTTGAAGAGATCGATTCTTCCTTTCCACCACTCCATTCTGCTGAGGAGTATATGGAGAGGAGAATACATGTTTAAATCCGAGTCATCACAAAACTTTGTAAAATTTTGATTTTCAAATTCACTTCCATGATCGGTTCTTATACTTGATATAATACATCCAATTTCATTTTGAATCTTTTTAGCAAATTTTTCAAAATACGAGAATGTTTCAGACTTATTTGCAAGAAAATATACCCAAGTAAAACGGGAGTAATCATCTACAATAACTAGGCAATATTTCTTTCCTCCAATACTCTGGGTTCTGGTTGGTCCGAAGAGATCCATATGCAGCAGCTACGGTACATGATTAGTAGAGACATGATTTATAGACTTGTATGAATTTTTACCTGCTTTCCCTGAATGCAAGGAGTACAGTTCAGTCTTTTGATAAGGCAATGCGGGTAGACCACGAACAAGCTGCTTTGACGAGATTTTGGCTAATTGCTTCATATTAATATGCCCAAGCTTTCTGTGCCACAGACTTGCTTCGTCTTGAATTGAAATTAAGCATTGCGAATCTTCTGGTTTCACATCTAGGAGATAGATATTTCCATGCCTTCAACCTTTGAAAGGCGAGTAGAGTCTTTACCGATTCCGAACATGTTCCTTCTTGGAAGAAAATCTTGAATCCAAGTATCACATAGTTGACCGATCTTTGAGAAGATTGTAATTGAGTCCTTCTACTAGAGAAACATTGTTTATTGTGAGATTTCCAATTTTGACAGTTCCAAATCCCACAATATTTCCTTTGTTGTTTCCTCCAAATGAAACTTTTCCTCCGTTCACTTGAGTAAGCTTTATGAAGCTATTTGAGTCTCCTGTCATGTGTCTTGAGCATCCGCTGTCAAGATACCATTTTACCTTTTTCTTGACGGAGACCTGCATTCAAATGAAAATCTCAAACTTTCTTTGGTACCCAAATTTTCTTGGGTCCTTTGGTGTTAGCAGAATAATCATTATAAGGCCATGCTTTCTTAATGAGGCTTCCAAATCATAGGACACTCTTTTTCAAAGTGATCCTTACCGTTACACTTTGAACATCTTAGAGCATTTCGACCTACTGATTTTACAAAAACTTTCTTGAAATGATTTTTGTAAGCCTCTTTCGATGGTCTCTTTTAATTCTTTCTTTTACTTTAGGAAAATCAATCAAGAGAATTGTTTCGCTGTCATACCTAGACCAGATTTATTGAAGTAAGGTCTTTGAACCGAAAGAACTTTTTCAAGTTTTCAGATCCTATAGAAAATTTCCTTGAAATATTTGATAAGTCAGTTTTTAGAAAAGTATTGTCTTTTAAAAGATTATCTTCTTTCTCTTTAAGAGTCGAAACATTCAAATCTAAACTTTTGATTCTTTCTTCTAAAATGTTTTCTTTTTGTTTTAAAGCTAAGTTTTCCCTTTTAGTTCGGAAACTCTTTTGAGAGAAGTCTTAAGACTAAAACACAGTTCATCAATATTTTTAGAGACTTTGACAGGAATTTTAAAATCACTTACCTCAAATTCACTTTCGAGTCGATCCAGAACCGAGTGCGAGTCCGATTGTGCCATCAGACACGATTGGCATATTCATCCTCACTTTCTTCACACTCGTATCACTCCAAGTTTCGGCTTTGAGTGCTTTTGAAACTTTTCAGCTTTTCCTTTCTTCTTCTTCAAAAGAGGAGGTTGGGTCTTATGTGTCCCTTTTTCTTACATTCGAAACAAACTACATCCTTGTTTGGTTCCTCATCATCAACAGACTTGGATTGCTGTCTTTGAAAATTTTGTTTCTTGGAGTTGAACCTTCTTCCTTTTCTATTCAGTTTTCTGAACCTTCTTATCATAAGAGCAAGCTCCTCATCGTCCAGATCATCTTCAGAATTTGCATCATCATAATCATCATTTGATTTCAATGTAATAGATTTCTTACCTCTTGGATCTTCGTCTTCATTGATTCGTTCCACTTCATAAGCGAAGAGTTCCAATCAGCTCATCAATGAGATAGTGGCATAATTCTTTGCGTCTCTCTTATTGAAGTCTTTATATGATTCCAATCCTTAGAAAGTCCACGCAGTTAGCTTGTTCACTTTCATGGGATCGAGATCTTTTGTCCTTGGTTCTCAAGACCATTGACAATATCTCGTAAAGCGACTAAAAATGTCAATTATAGGTTCTCCTGGTTTCATTTTGAAGGATTCATATTGACCAAGAAGAATGTTGATTCTGGTCTCCTTCACTCGTCTGTTCCTTCATAGGTGATGTGTAATTTGTCCCATACTTCTTTTCTTTGTAACACAAGAAGATATTCTGTTATATTCAGTTGGTGACAAAGCACAATATAAAGAGTAAATTGCTTTTGCATCGAGTGCTTGTCTCTTATTGATTTCTTCCCGAGTCATTCCACCGGTCTCAATTGTTTCTTTTCATCTTTCAGAAACTGATGCAGCAGTAGGAGTGATCCCTTTTTCCACAACGTCCCATTCCAGAGGATCCTTTGATCGCATAAAGGCTTTCATCTTGTTCTTCCAGATGTTGTAATCATTTCCATCAAAGTAGGGAGGTCTGGTATTGCTTTGCCCTTCCATTAGCCCTGGTGCCAGCATACTAGCCATGGATCTTTTACTGTGAAGTAAAACACTTCAAATAAAGTAAGAACACGAGCTCGGATACCAATTGATATAGCTAGTGCTAGTACCTAGAGGGGGGGAATAGGTATATAAACGATTTTTCGCACAATACTTGGATAATTAAGGAATTGCAACAAATAACATTCAGTCGTAAGACTCAGTGAATGAAAGAGAGAATTAAACACGCGGTTTATAGTGGTTCGGCTTGATTTAAGCCTACGTCCACTCTTCTGCACTGACAACCAATCGGCTGGATTTCACTATGAACAAAGAGATGTTACAGCGTTGATCTTCCTTGATTTCTGGGTGTAGATAAACTACCACACTCACTCAAGGTATCACCAAGTATAGACATTCTCTCGTATACAATTTCGCTCGATCGTATCGACTAATAATCAAGGTGCTTCGGACACTGGAATTTCTCTATCTATCACACTCGTTGAACAAGCGGAACGTCTTCCTTTATACTCCTTTATGCCATCATAACCGTTAGTACTTACCAAAGGAATTCCTCCAATCTACCCGTTGGACGGAATCAATCAAGAAGATCATCCGAGCTATTAAAGGAATCGACGATAGCCCATCAATCTGTTCGCCCATACAATCGGGATCTTGGTTTCCATGAATAGAACCTTCCAAGAATACTTCGTCGATAATCGGATCTTCAATTGATCTAGATACGAATCAAAGAATCCGTTGTATTTGTCCAGCCAAAAGATCTTCTCCAGAGATCAAGATGAAATCCTTAATCATAATCCTCGATTTGGATTTCCTTCGACACTTTGGATCGGATAGGACTTGTCAATGAGAATAATTTTGAGTCTTAAGTCTTGAGTCTTGAATCTTGAGTCTTGAGTTATGAGTGCAGGTTATGAGTCGGTGGTCGAAAGTCTTGGGACGCAAATAACCAGACTAGACTGATGGAAACGTTTTGTCAGCTTCAAAATCTTCTAGAGCGATTTCTCCAACACACACACCTATTATACTCGTTTTAATGAGCACATGTGGAGGATTATTCAAATAGCAAAATTTGAAATACTCTAGACTTGCCTGTGGGGTAGAATTACCTCTATGGCGTGCGGATATGCTGACTGTAATTGCTAATTGTGTTTATCGACACGTTTCTTCAGTTTCACGTCTTACTTGACTGCCATCATGTGGATTTGGTTTAAAGAATACATGCCAATAGGTCTTCAATTTCACATTTCTTTGTGAAAGCTAGTATGAGCACCTAGAGGGGGTGAATAGGTGTAAAAATAAATTCCCATAGGTAAAGTGTGCAATTTAAATCAGCAATAGATTATGAAAAGGAAATTAGACCCTTGTAAACAAATTGAGTTATGATCAAAGTAAAAGAGTGTAGGGAAGAGAATATGAACACAGAGTTTATAGTGGTTCGTCTTAGTCCAAGCTTACGTCCACTCTTCCTCACTGACAGCCCACTGGCTGGATTTCACTATGAACAAAAGAGTTGTTATAGTAAAGCTCTTCCTTGATTCCACAGTGTAGAGACTCTACTACACTTCCTCAAGATCTCTCAAAGATATAGACTTTCTTTTGCATACAAGATTTCGCTCAACAGTTTAATTGACTAAGAACAATCAGCTTCAGACTTTGGAATTCTTCTATCGCGCACACACTTGAACAATTGGAATGTCTTCCCTATATACTCCTTTATGCCATCACACCCGTTGACACTTATCAAATGAATTCTTCCAATCTTCCCGTTGGACATAATCAATTAGGAAGATTTTCGAACTATTTAAGGAACATAACGATAGCCCATCAATCCTACTCGCCTATACAATCGAGATCTAGGTTTCCATAAGTAAAACCTTCCAAGTATACTTCACTAATCAACGGATCCAAAATCTCTGAATCAATCTTGATTGAATAATGGATTCCGACATGCTATATCCAGCCAAGAGATCTTCTTTAGACGACATAATTAAATCCTTAACGAAATACTTCATTTTGGATAAGCCTTCTTTGACGGTCTAGAAACTGTCAATGAGGATAAACTTTGAGTTTTGAGTCTGGCAGTTTGGAGGTCTTCAGACTTTGATGGAAGAGTCTGCAAGTCTTCAGACTAGACTGATGAAAACGTTTTGTCAACTTCAAAACACTCAAGGAAGTTTTCTCCAACATTCTTGACCTACGGCATCTCCGTTACAATGATCGATTATGCTTTTTATGCTCGAATATGAGGTTTTCTTTTTTGGCTTATGGAGAAGGAGAAGTTTTATTTACCAACTGCATGAGAGTGCTATCCTTGACTGTGGATATAGCCTAATGATGGTTTCGTTTGGTTTTGTAATATGTATCTTATGGCATTGTGTAAAGTGGTGGCTCAAAGCAGGAGGCTATTGAATATGTCTGAATTGTATTTTTGCCAATTCCCTCTTCTTGATCTAATTTCTCTCACATACCTTCTTCTTTTGTCCCCTTTTCTCCTAATGGGCTATGGAGACTGTCATTAATCAACATGGTCTCGATATTGAGGCCTTGACGTCCTCGCGCCTTCCTTTATCAGGGGGAAGTCAAACGGGAGGATCCATCACACCTACACAAGCCGATAAAATCTGCTGTAAAAATTCATTATCCTCACGTGGGAAAAATTACTTTACAAACTTGATATGGCACTGGCAGTGAGTCACCTTTGCTCTTTGCTGAACTTTGTTGAATGGAATATGATATTTCGGGATCTTCATAGGCAAGCCTCCCTACCACAGCTTATGGACAAGAAAATAGAGAATTTTGGGGTGTCAGATTTTGACGCCAAATTTTACGCACTAAACAAAACAGTGGAGTTTTAAAATGGAAGTGCGCAAAGTTTGATGGGTTGATTTCGAATACATGACCATGTACAAATATTTTACTGAGATATTTAAGTGTGAAAAATTGTCAAAGTTGATTATTTAAAAATGAAATCTTTTATTCTTGGCTAATTAATGGCAATAAGAATTGGTTTGATTGTTGGTGTGCTTGTGTGGTTATTTAATTGAACCTGTCACCCAACGGAAGTTTAGAGATGATTCAAATGCCTAGCAGAGGTTTGGATGCCAAGTCGCGGTTAAGGCCGGACTAATGTTCCTTTATGGAATGCCGTCTAGGCAAGAGGTCTAGATGATTCCATGTTCGATAGGGCGGAACGATATCCAATTATGTCGGAAGACTGCCAACTCGTGTGTTGACCGTGGCCCGAGAAGTCGTAATAATCAGAACACATGTGAATAATTGTGATATATTGTACCTGATTATAGGATAAAACTATGAGGCACGGTATGAGATGTTCGAAAGTGGATTTTATCTTATAATCAAGACTCGTATGGATGCTTGGTGTATGAAAGTTATGTGTTATGAATATTGAATATGTTTGTTGCATTAGTGTTGGCATATCTGATGTACTAATATGGAGGGATATGTCAATGTGAGGTAAGATTGTATGCCATTGCATATTTAGACTACCTCCAAGGCAAATTAACTTCCTAATCAAGGTTTAGGAAGCTGACTCGTTAAGATTTTATCTCACCCCATTATTGTTGATTATTTTTAGGCCTGTAACATGGGACGTCATCACGTGTAGTTTGGGCCAAGACGCAGGCATGCCTAGCATCGCTTTTGGTTGACCTCACGCTAGAGAAGTTAGGTTAACTCTAATCCTAGTAGGTTTATGAGTTAATCGGTAGGAAGTTGCCCTTTGGAATGAGCTTGTAATTATTAAATTTTTAGGGTTAACGGTTTATAAATGAAAGGGTTGTTTTGAGAATGTTGGTTGTGTTTTTCTACTGTCCTTATTATTTGTTGGTTGATTGTGTGTTTATATTAAGTGCTTCTGTGTGCATTTAATTGAAAGATAAAAAGAATGGGTCGGTGACGCATCCTGAGGTGTCGTAATTTAATCAACCGTCGTTGGATGTTCGCGAGCTCGAGATTTGGGGCATGACAATTAATTTCCGACTTATCCATCTAAATTTCATAAACTTAATTAGGGCATTTACATTAATCATTATTGTTGTTGGAAACGGAATTGGGAATTTAAATTGGAAATAAAGCGTCATAAGGAAAGCATCGGAACGATCTTACCAACTAGTTAAACAAATTATGGCAAACACAACCACATGTCACATGAAAACTGTGAGGTTCGATACCTAAGGTGAGGATTTTAAAGGCTTATGGTTCTCATCTTAATTAATAAAAGAAAGTTTACTAACCACTACTATCATTAGACAGTGTATCTTTTATTAACTAAGATGAGCAGATTTAACACCGAATTACCATGAGCATTTCACTCACGTGATCCACTACTAAACCCTCCTAAGAGTCCCTTTTGGGGCGATCGTGATTTTAGACCACGATTGTAAATGCTTATGTTGTGCTAAAACTAGTAACTATGCATTTTAAAATAAACAACAAGCACTTCAATATAATCATCTCATACATGCCATACATCCAATCTCCACCTGTAAAACAAGGGTTAACATACACGTCTCCCCTTATTTTTCCCACCTACAAGAACATTTGACACCAAGTTAGCGACTAACCTCATTTTCGTCGTGACTTTGACACGCAAATGATGTTGCATAAGACTACGTTAGATAACAACCAACTCATTTTTATTGCTTCAAGTCCACTTTAGTACATATGTCCCTAGTAGAGTCACCAAGCTTGTCTCAACTTAACCCTCCAAGCTTTAAGATCCCTGTTCGTGAAATTCTAAACGCAAATGCACGTATCGAACAAGTAATATAATGATGAGATAAAGTATCGTCCCACGGAGATCGATGATTAATAAACCAATTAAATACTAAAATAGACTAATTCTAAAATTTATCTAACAAATCAAAATATAATTAAGAATAAATTAAAAACGAAATTTGTAGACTAAATGCAGTTAATCGATCAGATAAATATGTTAGAGCATCCGATTTCACCATAACCACTAGATATGAATTTCAGATTGTTGTGAATACAAGAACGATATCAAGCATGTGATAGCGGAATTTCCTAATTTATTTACTATCATATCTCTAGGTATAGCAAACCTACTCAGTTTATTAATCCACTATATCTCTATGTGAATTAAAATAAACATGAATGCATTAAAAACTATGAATATTCCCGGTTTACAATGAGTCTTTTGGATCACCTTATCATTGAAAGCTACACAAATAACGCGGTATATTTCTATACACGTTTAATTCATAGTTATATATTATAATGATCAATTGCATATTATCACCTCTCAGTCTCAAACATGCACATCAGATCATTCAAGTGGTGGCCAGTCACTCAAAAGTAGTAAACGCAATAATATATAACTCACATGAATGAAATCAATTGTAAAACATAAAAATCATGAAATTCATATCATCATGGTTAGGCTACATCGTAGCCCTAACAAAAGAAAATTAGAACATAGTAAAATAAGAAATAAAAATAAAAATATAGATCAAACCCAGCATCTTGAATCAAAGGACAAGAATTCTGTCACCACTTTTGTTTCTCTTCAAAATACTTGAAAAACTCTCAGAAGAATGAAAACGATCTAAAAAAAAAACCCTAGCTGCTCTATCTTCCTATTTATAGGAAATCTAAAATATCTATCTCTCAATGCTTGCAGATAACATCGGGGAACAAAATCAAGAATTTTCTGATTTGATATCCATCTTCCACTGTTGCTTTTATTTGAATTCCTAATAACTGCCATTCTTTTCCTTATCTTCTCCATATCTCATTATTCTGCATAAATAAGGAAAATTTAAATAATCAGAAGGAAATCCAAATATTTTCCTATAGATAATGCATTAATTAATTTGCCTAAAATAGGTCAAATAACTCTATTTTTATAGAGTTATCAAACCCCCAAACTTAACATTTTGCTAGTCCTCGAGCAAAAGTAAGACATAACACATACTCAACCTAACAACCTTGTCTATGACATCTTTCCATAATTGCTCAAATTCACAATTCAAAGAAAAACATAAATTTCATCCAAACATTGAAATCAATTTATAAGTTAAGACCAATTCTAACTATATAATCCAAGTGTGTGTGAGAGTCCTCATCTTTTTCGAATTATATGCAATCCAAATAAATTCACATTAACATGCAACCTCTAAAAAATTCTCAATAATTATGACCAAATCTCATAAGTTTGCTTTTCATTCCTCACTCCACTAATGTAAGCTAATTATCCAACCAAAAATCAATAGGACTTTTCTCGGGTTGTAATGCAAGGCTGGGCTAAAGGTGAGATAACGGGAATTTTAAGCTCAAATCACCCATCAACACGTTGATTTCTAGGATCTAATTAGAGCCAATGTCACTCCAATTTCATTTCAAGACTCCTTCAAAATAATTTTTCTCTTTTCATATATCATCATTCTCTTTTTTTTTTTTTTGAATTGCTTTATGGTGGAGTTTCTCCCAAAGTCCCTCCTAATATAACATGAAAATTTCCAACCCATTGAGTATCCAAAATGCTCACTCAATTGAAAGTTAGATAGGGAACCATAAAAGCAATTTTTTTTTTGACAATACACCCCAAACAACCACTGCAATAACTTTTTTTTTCTTCTTTTTACTCCATCATTCCTCCCGAATTTCTATCAAGCTCAAATAATTTTTTTTTTATCCCAAAAGAAAATCAACGTGTTCATAGGGCATGGGATAAGGATATAATTTGATCACGGCTAGGCTGAACATATATAGGTGCCAATGAAAAATTGGGTAATAATTAAGGCTCAATGGGGTGACTAGGGATAAATAAATAAGGTTGGCTTGAAAGGCTCAATCGATCCAAGAATTGCCTATATCATTTTCTCAGTTAGATTTAGTTTAGGATTTCGCCTCAAGAGAAAATCAAACAAATTCTATGATTTGGGTGAAATCTAAGAAAATCACATATTTCACATGAATGTTCTCTAGATTTACACATAATTCAAAAAGTAAGGACTTTTAGTGCTCAGTAAGTGGATCAACATAATTAGAATTAAGATTAACTCACACCTCAATTGCAAGTTTAAATAAAATTTAAATTTTCCTAAGAATCGCAAAAATTCACAACCAGGAAAGCAATAATGATAAAAAAAAATTATCCAAAAATTTGTCGCCCCCCCAAACTTGAATGAAGCAGTGTCCTCAATGCGAAAAATATAATAGGAAGAAGAAAACTTCCCTGGTTGTAGGATAAGTCCATAAATGATCTTGATGATTAAACTCTTGAAAGGTGCTCCCTAAAAATTAACCTGGATAAAACAGAGAAAAGTTAATCTTTTTTTATTTATTTATTTTGCAAAACGTAAACTTAAAAATAAGTAAAAACATATTAAAATGCTTGGGTTGCCTCCCAAGAAGCGCTTGCTTTATAGTTTTCAGCCAAACTATCTTAGATGTCGCTATTCGAAGGATGAAGTTCAATGGTAGTCTGCACCTACAACTTCAAACGTTGTTGTAACCACCTTCAAAGTAGGGCTTCAAACACCTTTGAGGTTGGATAGTGGGTTTATATTGTTCCTCCATCAAATCTGTAATAGAAGAAGATATAATTGTCGGTAAAGAAGAAACTCCATCTAAATAAGCATATTTCAAATGCAAAGGTAAGGGTTTGAGTCCTAGAATTGGAGGTTCTTCAATTGATGGTTTAGGCTTTGTAATTCATTGTCCCAACTCCTCAAATTTAATTGCCTTTTGCCTTGAATATGGTGGAATTGCCTCCATGAAATTTGCGTACTCCTTTATCTCCTCATTCTGAATATCTTTGTCCCTTGGTTGAATTAGACATGCTTCAAGTGGATCTTCAAAAATATTTTCCTGAAAAACCTTATTCACCAACTTGTCAACTGTCTCAACTCTAAAACAAGAATTATCATCGATGGATATTTCATTGCTTTAAAAATATTAAATGAAACAAGATCATCTTGAACTCTAAGGATCAACTTCCCCTGTTGTACATCAATAAGAGCTCTTCCTATTGCTAGAAAAGGTCGACCTAAGATAAGTGGTACCTCAAAATCTTCCTCCATGTCAAGAACTATGAAATCTACAGGAAAGATAAATTTGTCAACTTTTACCAAAACATCTTCACAATACCTCTCGGATATTTAATTGATCGATCGCCCGGTTGAAGTGACACTTTGTGGTTGCTTTTACCTCGCCCAATCCTAATTTCTTGAAAACAGAATAAGGCATCAGATTAATACTTGTACCTAAATCACATAATGCTTTTTCAAAGTAAGAATCCCTAATAGTGCAAGGAATAGTAAAACTCCCTGGATCTTTTAATTTCGGAGGCAATTTTTTTTGTAGGATGGCTGAACACTCCTCATTTAACTTCACAGTTTCATAATCCTCCAGTTTCCTTTTGTTTGCCAAAATCTCCTTCAAAATTTTGCATAACTAGGCATTTGCGCTAAAGCATCTGCAAAAGGAATGTTAATGTGCAATTTTTAAATACATCAAGAAATTTAGAAAATTGCTTATCTATTTTGTGCTCTTTGAGTCGCCGAGGGAATGGAATTGGTGGCACATATGGCTTGGGATTATCTGGAAAAAGTTTACTCTTACTTGTCTCCTTTGATTGTTGATTAATCACCTCTTCTTTGTCTCTGACAATCTCTTCTTCTCCCACTTGTTTACCACTTCTTAGGGTAATAGCCTTTATGTTTTCAATTGGATTTTTCTCCGTGTTGCTCGGCAAAGAACCCTATTGCCTTCCTGACATCATGCTTGCTAACTGACCCACTTGCATCTCTAGATTTCTGATTGAAGTCTCTTGATTTTGAAATCTCACATCCATGCTTTTAATGAAGTCATGAGTTGTATTAGCAAGTTTGGTGACTATGTCTTCCAAATTTGACTTTGTCTCTTTTGATTGTTTGAACCCCGGTGGTCTCATCACATTCTGATTGTTCCATGAAAAATTTGGATGATTGCGCCATCCCGAATTGTATGTGTTGGAGTAGGGATTATTTTGCAACCTGTTAAAATTCCCAACAAAGTTAGAATTTTCATGAGGTTGTTTAAAAGTATTACCTACCTGACACTCTGTGCTAACATGTCCTCCACCACAAAAATCACATGTCAAATTGTGAATTTTCATGGCTGAAACACTCATATTATCTAGCTTTTTGTTGAGTGTTTCAAATTGTGCAACAATTGCAGCAAAAGCATCCACTTCATGAACTCCGCTAACTTTTCGCATTGGTAGTCTCTCCGTAGGCCACTGATAACTATTGGATGCCATCTCTTCTAATAAATTGTAGGCTTCTTCTGGTGTTTTATTATTTAAAGTCCCCCCTGCAGCTGCATCAATCATAGAACGAAGATTTGCATTAGAGCCATTATAAAAAGTTTGTACCTGCATCCATACGGGTAGTCCGTGATGTGGGCATCTCCTAAGAAATTCTTTGAATCTTTCCCATGCTTCATATAATGATTCATTATCCATCTGCATAAAATTAGTAATATCGTTACGCATTTTCGCAGACTTTGCAGGTGGAAAGAATTTACCAAGAAATTTCTGAGCAATATCATTCCATGTAGTAATTGATCCTGCAGGAAGAGAAGAAAGCCAACTCTTAGCTTTATCTCTAAGAGAGAATGGAAATAATCTCAATCTAATAGCATCATCTGTAACTCCATTATATTTAATGGTGTCACAGATTTCAAGAAAAGTATCGATGTGAGCATTTGGATCATTGCTTGGTAGCCCACTGAATTGCACCGATTGTTGAAGCATTTGAATAAGTGACTGCTTAATCTCAAAGTTGTTTGCTTGAATTGCAGGTCTTCTGATACTTGATGTGGCGCCTTGAACTATTGGCGCAGCATAATCTCTTAAGAGTCTACGTGGATTTTCATTATCACCGTCTGCCATCTTAGCGTGATTTCTTTGTTCTCTTAGTCGCCTTTTGAATGTACGCTCGATTTCTGGATCAAGTTCAACAAGTTCCCCTTGTTGGCTACGTGTCATAAACCGATGTACACCATGAAAAACAAAACGAAAGCTAGATTAAACTTAGAATTATCTGGTATCAATATTAATTAGTATTAAACAAACGGTCCCCGGCAACGGCGCCAAAAACTTGTTCGTGAAATTCTAAACGCAAGTGCACGTATCGAACAAGTAATATAATGATGAGATAAAGTATCGTCCCACGGAAATCGATGATTAATAAACCAATTAAATACTAAAATAGACTAATTCTAAAATTTATCTAACAAATCAAAATATAATTAAGAATAAATTAAAAAAAAAATTTGTAGACTAAATGTAGTTAATCGATCAGATAAATATGTTAGAGCATCCGATTTCACCATAACCACTAGATATGAATTTCAGATTGTTGTGAATACAAGAACGATATCAAGCATGTGATAGCGGAATTTCCTAATTTATTTACTATCCTATCTTTAGGTATAGCAAACCTACTCAGCTTATTAATTCCACTATATCTCTATGTGAATTAAAATAAACATGAATGCATTAAAAACTATGAATATTCCCGGTTTACAATGAGTCTTTTGGATCACCTTATCACCGAAAGCTACACAAATAACGCGGTATATTTCTATCCACGTTTAATTCATAGTTATATATTATAATGATCAATTGCAAATTATTACCTCTCGTCTCAAACATGCACATCGATCATTCAAGTGGTGGCCAGTCACTCAAAAGTAGTAAACGCAATAATATATAACTCACATGAATGAAATCAATTGTAAAACATAAAAATCATGAAATTCATATCATCATGGTTAGGCTACATCGTAGCCCTAACAAAAAAGAAAATTAGAACATAGTAAAATAAGAAATAAAAATAAAAATATAGATCAAACCCAGCATCTTGAATCAAAGGACAAGAATTCTGTCACCACTTTTGTCTTCTCTTCAAAATACTTGAAAAACTCTCGGAAGAATGAAAAACGATCTAAACCCCTCCAAAAAAAAAAAAAAAAAAACCCTAGCTGCTCTCTTTTCCTATTTATAGGAAATCTAAAATATCTATCTCTCAATGCTTGCAGATAACATTCGGGAACAAAATCAAGAATTTTCTGATTTGACATCCATCTTCCACTGCTGCTTTTATTTGAATTCCTAATTGCCATTCTTTTCCTTATTTTCTCCATATCTCATTATTCTGCATAAACAAGGAAAATTTAAATAATCAGAAGGAAATCCAAATATTTTCCTATAGATAATGCATTAATTGTTGCCTAAAATAGGTAAAATAACTCTATTTTTATAGAGTTATCAATCCCAAGGAATAGGTTTAGACATGCTTGTTGAAGAGACAATCCTCAAGATGCATCACTTCAAGAAGACCCGAAAGCATCCTTTTTAATGTTCATCCAGGAGGTCCATCAATCAAGAATGTGGATTATGCCAAATCCGTATCTCACATGACAGTGATCCATTTTAAGTTTTTGGACAATGCACATTATTAGGAGTCGCCCTAGTCTCTTTGTTGGGGGTTGGCTAGCAACCCAATCAAGGGTTGGAAGACTTCCCTTAATTTCCACAGAACCAGAGATTTCATGGATTTGAGGATTTCGGTTATGCTAAAGATGTCTATTACAGATGATGCAAGTGAAAACATTTAGCAAAGAGGTTTTTAGTGAAATAGGACTTTACAGATGATGCACGGTTTACAAGTGATTAACCTAAATAAACAATTTGTGAATTTTATGCATGACCTAGAATCAAATGTCGTGGTCAATGTTCATTAAGACATCCAATCCAAAATCATTATGCAAAAACTCATGAAGAATCATCAAACCGAATAGATCAGTTAGCCAATTCATTACAGTAAAATATGCATATTCTAAAAAAAATCACTGCACTTCGGAATAGTTTTTGACAGGGTAGATGAAGTCTAAATCATGCGTACAACATGCCGTTGGAAAGCTTGTGAAATCATCTACAAATCATATGAGACATCAACATCAAACAAGATCATAGCTCATTTCAAGACGTTAATCAAATCAGTCCAAACTAGCAACGATTTTCCAGAAATAGTAATCACACTCAATCAAACTACCAACTAATAATTGATCATCATAAGCATCCTATATTCGAATCCTAGCCCTCGCTATGTAGTATAGCCTCGCTTCATAGGATTTAAGTATGAGAATATGTACCTTGTTACTACCTTCGTGAAAAGCTTAATCGAGCTAATCAAACTTCACTTTGGGAACTAGAACATATCTAGGGACATCGATACTAGTTGAGGGACTTCAATGGACCACCAATGGATGCCGGAATGGCCAGCAAACCATTGGGACAAAGAACCAGTGACAAACACGATACTTGAGCTAATAAGATAGCGTCAGATTGAGGTGTTCCAGTGAAGATTCAGCTATTTATGGTAACCACGAGCTCGGGAACTCATCTAGGAATGTCATCGCATGCTTCAAAGGGGAAGGAAACACCGTTGAATTGCTAGATTGGCGATTGGAACCGCTAGATGAACCTTCTAGCAAAGAACACATCCCATGTGGCTGAATGAAGATGGAGCTCGATTGGTGAGTTCCGATGAAGGAAATCGCTGACGAATGTTGCAACTAGCGAGGGGGGTCGTCAATGCTAAGTCTAGGTGATGGTGGCTCACTGAAAGAAGCTCGGCATCTGGTGGTTGAGGGCGGTAACCGAACAAGTGTGTGTGTGTATGAGAGAGAGAGAAAGATATATATATATATATATATATATATATATATATATATAAGAGAAAGTAAATCTAGAAAAATGGGGCCCCCTTTTGCATTTTTGGAGGGAAATTTGAACTTACACTTAGCCTCAAAATCAAATTTGAGCCCTTGAATTGATCCAAGAGCTCAAAATTAACCCTTCTTAATTAAGGCTTAATCCTATTAGTTTAAAATTGATCTCATGGATCAATGATATGTCAAGATGCACAATTAGGATTAATTGTTGAACGATGGCTGAGATTAGATGCTTCATCACTAAGCATGTCTTCTAATTGGATTAAACCTAAGGATTAGGATTAGCAACACGGCACTTAGGGGCATTTCGGTAAATTCACCGAGGGAATTTTTGTAAGTTTTGTGCAAGGGGGACTTGGGAAGGTCGACCAAACCTCAGGCTGGTCAATGGTGGCCACCGACCACTAGTAGCTTGCCAAAAAGCTAAAAACCAATCGAACCAGTCCAAACTAATTTTGACTAGTTTGGTCAATTCTAGTCGCCTTAGCTAATTTTTCCAAACTCTTATGCAGATAAGTCCTTGAAAGACCTAATTATAAGGAATTCATATCCAATTATAATATTAAAAAAAAAGGTGTTAATTTGCAAAGGAACGGTCCAAAATCATTGCAATCGAACCGATTAAAACTTTCAAAAGCATCTAAATTGATTTCAATCAGTTGAATTAACCCAATAATCTTTAAAATTATGTTTAAAATCAATGGGCGCATGAATTTGGAATTTCTTGCTAAATTGTGTAATTTGTGCAATCCCCATCATCAAAAGCCAGATTGACTGAAATTGAATCTAATTAATACAAAAAGATATCAATTGGTTTAATTACCCATGTTCATAATGACTTAATGCATCCAAATTGACCTTAGCAGGGTTGTAAGGAATTTATGCCGAGATTAGACTAAGGGTCAATGATGAGATTGAACCTTAACCCATCACATTAAACCTTAATCTAGATAGGTCAACTTGAATTGCACAAATTGAAGCTCATCAACTTAACTTTCCAAAGTTCAAGCGAGCTAAAACTATCAAATTGGAAATTTCACAAGTAAATTTGCATTGATTCCATATTTGAATTCAATTTAAGAAAATGAGTTGAATTGAAGTGTAAACTCGCAAGTTATGAAGAATCAATTTAGATCCATGATTAAGGCTAAAAATAACAATTTTCATCCCAACAAACCAAATCTCAAAATTGGTGGCACGAGTACTCTCGAAATAGTCTCTGGATAAAATCTTGTGAAAGAAACCCAGTCAAAATATGAAAAGAATAAAAATAATTTTATTTTTGGTCGATTTTGAAACTAAAATCGAAAAAATTTGTAAAATAAGGTATCGATTTTTGCAAAATTTTCGATGCCAAAGTCAAATTGAAGCTAAAATTGATTTGAGGGTTTTTACATTTCTCAATTTTTTTGATCAAATTATTGACCTTTAGTTGACTTTTTTACTAAAATGTCAATTTTATGATCAAAACTTTCAATTTTTTAAAAATTTTTGTGGCCAAAGTGAAACTAAAACTAATTAGGAACTTTTTGTTTTGACCCGGGGTTGACTTTTGATTAAAAGATTGACCAAAAAATCAACTTAAAAGTCAACTTTTTGACTTTTTGAGTTTTTGTTAAAAATGAGTAGGAAATTACCTCCAAATGATAGGCCAAAGAAAAAGAAATGAGATATTATATTTTGGTTCAAGAAACGAGCTTTGTCGCAATCAGAAACTCTAATTTCAAACTTTTACATTTAACAATGCATCGTCTAAAATTCAAGTGTAAACAAGTCTCACATTCAATGTTGTATCTTTCTCAACACATCTTGAAATATCCTATGGCAACTTAGGTCCAGTAGTAGAGTTGTTTGTGCCATAGTGTAGTTCTGAAATATTAGAGCATGCACAATAGCGTATGAATAAACATATAATTGGCATTTATTTATGTACTATGAACCCGCAAAATATCCAAGTTAGGGAAAACATTCAAGCAAGACATAAAGGCTTAAGTCCACAAAAACAAATCGTCCCAATGGAGTCGCCAAGTTATTGCGACCTCTATCCCTCGTGGTAGCAATGGTGGACCGCCTCAAAGTTTAGTGAATGGATTGCTAAGTTTAAACCTAGCATGAGCTCTCCAAGCCTATTAATTCTCCACTTATTGATTTATGGTGAGTCGATTATAAATCCAAATAAAATATTGAAAAAAATATTTTAATTCTATGCAATCAGAGAAAATAAGATTAAGGATTTGATTACAAAACTTAATCAACCGATGCCCTTCTAGTTTCTAATTTCGATTAAGGATTTTTTCTTTGAAAACTACTCAAAAATTATTTTTCTTCAAAAGAATCAGAATTTTTGGGTCGGATCTTTGCCTCCCAAATCGAAGCCAACCCGAGCCCGCCGGCTTGGGCCCACGGCTGGATAGGACTCAGCGAATGAGCCCAGTCTGACCATAACCCCTGAAATAGTAGAAAATGAAACAAACTCAGCCCACATCCTAGAGAAGTTGGGTCCATTCTGAACCAAAAGCCCATACCCTCTAAATTAAAATGAACCTAAGCCCAACCCACAAATTCTATTTGAGCCCAGCCCAAGAACAAAGACATATTGCCCAACCCGGCCGTCCCGAGTCACGATCTTTCACGGCCACAGCGCAGAGGACCGAGGCGAACGGCGTCCCTCATCTTGGCCCAGCCATGCACACGTCGCCACGTCACCTCGCATGCCCGGGCTACGAGCTCGAGCTCCGCCCACCCAGCCATCGCCACCGACCATCGTCGCTGGTCACCGCAACTCCAGCTACGACCACCAGACGGTCGCGAGCTCCGACCCGTCATGCTCGAAACAGGGCAAAAACAGAGCCTGGCTTACCGGAGCTTGGCAAGGGGAAGGAAGTACGGTGGCAGGTCGTCAGTTGCGACACAGGTGTGGTTGCTGGCAGTCTCTCCCCCCAACTCTCTTTCCTCGCTCGAACTCTCTCCCACCGCCCTCTCTCCTTTTCTCATATCTCTCTCTTTCAGCCCCCCTTATCCCCCATTTTTTTTCCTCTCCAGCAACCGTGCTCATGGCCCTGGTGTTTATCGGTGAGGAGCTCGGTCGACGGAGGTGGCTCAGCCGCAGGATCTGGGGCATGCCGACCAGCCGTGCTTCGGCCAAACCGGGGTCAAATCCCTCGTCCAATCCATGCGGCAGGACTGCTCTGCAGGCGGCTTGCAGGCGTCTGCCCAGCCGTCCCCTCCGTCGCTGTCCGCCTGCTCTGCTCTGCATTTGGCGCCCTTCGTGCGCGTGAGGCGCAGAGAAGGAAGGAGGAGGGAGTAAAGGAGGAGCGAGACGGGCCGGGCCAAGGGGGGAGCTAGGGCAAGACGGGCCGGGCCATTGTGGGGAAGAAAGAAATAAAAAAAGGGGGCAAGGCCCCAAGCCCCTTTCGTTTTTTTTTTTAAATAATAAAAAATACCTAGCCAATGCAAATTATATCACCGTCCACGCGATGTGTTATTCAGTGTAAATATTTTTGGGTAGGGCTAGATTGATTCCTAATTCTCTATACAATTTTAATTTTAAATATTTAATTAAAAGTTAAGTGTCAATAGCCATTTAGGTCCCTCGGATTAAATCCCTTTAATCCCCCAATTAGCTGAAGAACCTCCTATAGCATTTGAATCGACTCCGTCTATCTTATGTAGATTGAATGACTTTCCAAAATGCTTCCAAAATGCCCAATCTGGTGTCTTACAACCATGAGACTAACATCATAGAAAATCGACATAATATCATGTCCATTTCTTTTTCCGCACTCCCGTATTTGTACCAGCTCATTGAGGCAAAATTAGCCGGAAGCAAAAATTTTGTGAGAGGATGACTATCAAGATCCCTGGCGGCTTGATCACCTCTTTTAGCTCTAGTCCAATCTCTTCTTCAACACAGAATTCTTCATTATCTCTAAAGACCTCAGTCCCTACACTTGCCAATTTAGTGAAAAGGAAATCTGTGAATTCAGTGTGAGTATTTGGACCTCTAAAACTCAAGAATACTTCATATTCGATAGAGATAGTTGCTGCTCTACCTGCTTTAGAGTAAATTTTTCATGAACAAATAGGCTTCATAATGCTGAAATTAACTTTTAACATACAATATGATTTCATAATTGTTATTCTGCTGAAATATGTCTAGGAAATTCTCCCATTTTCTCTAGGTCGTTATTTTTGGCATGTCATGATTCTCCAAAATGATTTTGAAAGGTTTTCTCCTAAAAAAATATTTTCATCTTTCAAAACCCTTATTTTATATGGCGAATAGGACGAAAATACTTCTATCCAAGAATGAATAGGCAAAGCACACAAGTAATATAGATAAATCCCATATTGAACAGTCATCAATCCCACACCAAACAGACATAAATCCGACACACATTTGTGCTAATGCACAATAAAAAAAGAAGTCAAAGATACTCCTAAGAATTGAAGTATTGCAATTGGGGCGTGCCTCACCACCTCATCAACTAGCACGTGCCCCATGTGGCGCCCCGTTCACTGCCGATGGTGGTGCCGCCGGCGGAACTCCACTACGTTGCCTATGCCTACACCAGCAATAGTATAGGGCGAGGGCGAGAACGATGAGAGCAGTCGCAAATGAAAAGGCCATTGCCGTGATGGCCAACACCTTATACTTGTGGTAATTTGTTTCCACCCTATACCGTGGGGTCGAACAGCATTTTGAA
Source organism: Eucalyptus decipiens (assembly GCA_014182575.1). Classification (NCBI taxonomy): domain Eukaryota; kingdom Viridiplantae; phylum Streptophyta; class Magnoliopsida; order Myrtales; family Myrtaceae; genus Eucalyptus; species Eucalyptus decipiens. Next base: position 6,814,522 of record CM024616.1, on the reverse strand, counting down.
TATCAGTTAAAAACCTTGACAACATCTGTAGGAGAGAAAATAAGATATGGGGGTTTCAGAGCAAGACGAACAAACTCCACACAACACATTCATGGGACACAGAATATAAAATAGTCGATTATAGCCTAAAACAAATAGAGCTTGAAAAGATAGGCAATAGATTCTAATCAAAAAATGATTGTTTTTATTCTATTTTCAGGAATAGATTCTGAGTAAAAGAACGCATTTGATAACGAATAAAATTTCTGATTCTAGAATAGAAAAATAACAGGTAACGAATAATTGTATAAAATTTATATTCCAATTCTTTTTTTAATTACCTTTTTAGATGAATGTAAATTTGATATTGAATTTTCATAAACCATTCACTGATTAATTATATTTTTATACTAAGTAATAAAAAGGGAACTTTCCTACCATACAAGTGAACATGCAAGCTCTAATTGATCTTTGGTCATGGTAGTTCACTCCATATAATCAACCAAAATATTTATCGAACAACAACTGACAACAACTTAGATACATGAATGAACTACGAAAGAGCTTCAGAACAACAATTGACAACAACTTAGATACATGAATGAACTACGAAAGAGCTTCAGAACAACAACTGACAACAACTTAGATACATGTGTCACGGGCCGATCGATTGGGATCGTGACCGCGCGGCGACTCGGGCACTTTTGGGATCGGATTGGATCGCCGAAGCACCTAAGCCAAGTCTTACTCGGTCGAAATGCTCACACACTCGCCTTACCCGGATCGTTGAGAGAGAAAGTTAGAGAGAGAAGCTCTGAAGGGAATGAAGCTTTGATGTTACTGAATGGAAAGGATTGGATGATTACAAATGAAGGAGGACACCAGTTTAATGTTGAGAGCCTCGGATTACATCCGTTGATCTACTTTTCATCCGACGGGCGAGATCGCACCGCCTCAACTACCGACATAATGTCTAACTACCGTCTACCGACATAAATAAAAGGAACAGACTCCCGTAATCTAGCTTAATGACAGCTTCGCCCGTTCTTGCAATTCGGGGAGAAGGCTTGGTGGGAATCCGAGTGACAGCAGGAGGTCCACGGGCGAGTTGGGGTCGACTCGGGGAACCCTCTCGGGTCGTCCATCTTTTGGCCCGTGACATTCTCCCCCACTCAATCGAGCGACGTCCTCGTCGCTCTCAGCTTGGCGGGCAGCCTTGCGGGCTTTGGCATGAGCTTTCTTGTTCTTGTTTCTCTTTGCTCGGACGCTCATGAACGAAGGGCCGCATCCTTCTATGATGAAGTCGGCTTTGGTACGCGGCTCGGTCTTTGGCTTGGACAGAGCACACGACGCACACTCAACCTCGGGGAAGAGTGTTTGGATTGGCATGGCATGAGTCGGAGTCGGATCCAGCTTGACCTTTGGCTTCACCTCGGACAACTTGTTGATGCGCATGACGGCCTTCAAGCTCTTGTCGAGGCGCCGGATCGACGCGATGGTCTTGGTGTCAACCACCCCTTTGATCATGGGGATCATCGACGGGCACTTTTGATCGAGGATCATCAGGCACTTGGTCCTCATGTCGATCATGGCTCCCACACTATCGAAGAATTGCATGCCAAGTATGAGATCGTAATCGTCAAGGGGGATTACCTCGAACGCCATTCGTCCCTTCCATCCGCCGATCTTGACGTCCACGTCGGGTGTTGATCCTACGCCATGGAAGTCGCCCGAATTGATCAGCTTGTACGACTTCTCGGATGGCTCCACGTGAAGTCCCAAGGCCTTTGCAACCTCGGTTGACATGAACATGTTGGATGCGCCAGTGTCGACCAAAGCGTAAAGCGTTCGGCCGCCCACTTCAACTTCCACGAAGAACATGTCGGTGTTTGGAGCGATTTCTCCTTTGGTTGGCGATCGGGCTTGGACCGAGTTGATCATCTTCACAGCTCCGATCCGGATCTGCCGCTTGTCTTCTTTGATCTCCTCCTTTTCTTCCTCAATGGCAAGGAGGGTATTGATTCGGCCCTTCTTCGGGCACTTTTGGGTCCAGTGCGGACCTTGGCAAATGAAACAAGGAGAAGGTGGGGGTTGATCAAACCTACTCGCGTAGTCTGTCGGTGGTCGACCCCTTTGGAAGGATGGCTTGGAAGTTCCTTCTCCCCATGATTTGGCTCAGCCGCCTTGATCGGGCGTGCCTCAGGGAGTGCTTCGTGCTTCATCCTCGCAAGGTCGATCCAACCTCCAATCCCTTGGTGGACTCCTTGGTTCGGTTCTGGTGAGGTCGACGAGCGACTCGGCCACGCTCAGTGCACGCGCTAGACAATTCACGTCCCGCCGCTTTAACTCGAGCTGTGCCCATGGCTTCAGTCCATCCATGAACGCTCCGAAAGCCTCCTCTTCGCTTAGGTTGCAAATCTAGAGTTTGAGCTCCGTGAATTCCTTCACGTACTCTCGGATCGCGCCTCTTTGCTCGAGGCGATGGAGCTTGCTACCGGCCTCTTGTCGAGCAAACTCGGGGAAAAAGTAGTCCCGGAACTCGCGCACGAAGTCGTCCCATGTGTATACGGGATCGGCGCCGCGTCTAACCTCATCACACCTATTGCGCCACCAAAGCATAGCCGTATCAGACAGGAACATGGAAGCGGTTCGTACCTTGGTCGACTCGTCACAGATGTTGACGGCGCCGAAATATTGTTCCATGCTCCACACGAAGTTGTCCACGTCTTGCGCAGACCGGTTGCCTTTAAACTCCTTTGGCTTTGGCACCTCGATCTTGGGCACCGCTTGGGTAGACATAGCACCATTGGCGATGCTTAGCTTGCACAGGGCGAGCTCGGTCTTGAGCTCTTGGATCTCGGCCTTCATAGCTTCGACCTCGTCCCTACGCGGAGCTTCTTCTTCGACCACTTGGACGCGCTCCTTCAACACATCGACCGATGCTTCAAGGGCTTCGTCCTTGTCGTGCAATGGTGCGGTAGCTTCGTTGAGGCCGGTCGTGAAGTCTTCACGGAGCGAACTCTCGACCTTCATGATCCGGTCTCGCACATCGTCAAGACCTTCCATGAGTTTGAGCACGGCGCTCCGAACCTTCCCGATCTTCTCGTCGAACGCAGCTACGACATCCATTGAGGTGTCTCTTTTCTTTGCACGGCCACGGGTCTCCTTGACTTGCGCGGCCTCTCCCTCCACCATAGCTTCTTGGCTCGACATTCCTTCGAACAGTTGGCACTCCTTGATCTCTTGAACGGATCTCTCTTTTGTTCTGATACCACTTGTCACGGGCCGATCGATTGGGATCGTGACCGCGCGGCGACTCGGGCACTTTTGGGATCGGATTGGATCGCCGAAGCACCTAAGCCAAGCCTTACTCGGTCGAAACGCTCACACACTCGCCTTACCCGGATCGTTGAGAGAGAAAGTTAGAGAGAGAAGCTCTGAAGGGAATGAAGCTTTGATATTACTGAATGGAGAGGATTGGATGATTACAAATGAAGGAGGACACCCCTTTTATAGTGGAGGGCCTCGGATTAAATCCGTTGATCTACTTTTCATCTCGGGTGAGATCGCACTGCCTCAACTACCGACATAATGTCTAACTACCGTCTACCGACATAAATAAAAGGAACAGACTCCCGTAATCTAGCTTAATGACAGCTTCGCTGTTCTTGCAATTCGGGAGAAGGCTTGGTGGGAATCCGAGTGACAGCAGGAGGTCCACGGGCGAGTTGGGGTCGACTCGGGGAACCCTCTCGGGTCGTCCATCTTTTGGCCCGTGACACATGAATGAACTATGAAAGAGCTTCAGAATAACTGAGAGTGCTTGACATTGCAAGAATATATCCAAATTCAGTACGATTAAACCAACAAGAAACATAGGCACAACTACCTCATCGGCTTCACAATTGCTACTCGGAATCGCCATGCCGAGCGACCCCTCGGCCCGAATTGGCGGGCACCCTCGCTGAGCTGGCGTAGGGGTTGCTCGCCCTTGGCGAGCTCGGCAAGGGCGCCTGCTGAGTCGGGCCTAAGGGTCGCTCGGTGTCGCTCACCCTTGGCTATCTTGGCGAGGGCGCCCGTCAAGTTGGGCCCAGGGGTCACTCGAGCGACACTCGACCTCCGCCAGCTTAGTGAGGGCGCCCGCCAAGTCGGGCCCAGGGTCGCTCGGTGTCGCCGACTCGAGCCCAGTGGCGCTCCCGCCAGCTGTTGCAGACGACGAACAAATTTGGGTAGGGAACTCACCTTGAAGAAGTAGCAGTCGCCGTTGCCGTCGTCGTTCTTGAGGAGGGAGAGAATGACTAAGGAGAGGAGACGAGAGGAGGAGAGAGGAGAGGAGGAGAGACGAGAGACGAGAAGACGAGAGACCTTATGATTCTTTTTTTGATTCTTAGACCGAGAATCACATTTATTATTATTTTTTATTTTTTATTTAGTAAAGGAGAGTCGCATTTTATTTATTTATTCTCAATTCTTGTTTAAAACTGTTACCTGGAACAAATTTATTTTCGGGAACAAAAAATTTACCTTAAAAGCTGCACACCATGCAGACTCTCCCAAGAACGAATTGACACGAGTAAATAAAGAGACTGCAAGAGACGGAGGAGAGGGAATGTACTGAGGTAGGGCAGGCACTGGTTGGCTTCGCATGGGAGAGAGGTTCAAAGTCAAAGAAACAGGGGAGAGAATATTAAAGCTTGTCTCAGACCAAATCTTTCCATTTTGGGCTACAAAATATTTTATTTTGCTGCAAACAAATAAAAAACAAAAAATCCTGGGAATTTATCAAATGTACAAGTTAATTTTTTTTTCTCAGTCAGGGCATTGATAATCTCCTCAGTTGTTGAAATGCATCATGTATGATGCAGATCACATGCATGTTGATGTTGTATTGATGGTTAACTTTGGAAGCAAAAATAAATAAGAAAAAGGAAAATGGTCTTTGAGTTACCATTCACTTTTGGTTCGATTCGCAGGCTATATCCAAAGGGGAATGATCTCGTTTTAAGGTGTTTGGGTTACCAACCCGCATATGAAAAGTGAATGCGGGTTCGATTCGCAGGCTATAAATAGCAATCCAGGTGATGCAGATCACATAAATTTATGTGGGTTGATTTTTACAGCACAAGTAATAAGCTTTTTTTTCTCTTTTTTGTTATTCATTTTGGGCTCTTCAAATTTGCTGATGAGGCTATAAATATAATTGTTGAATCTCGCACTTCTCATTCATCTAAGGAAAGCGTGGGTAGGATACTAGGAGCTAAAAGAAATTAATTTCGTGAAGAAAATATTTATGACATTCGTAATTTTCGGAAAATTAAAAATAATCGTACACGCTCGTAACAATTGTTTGTACTCTGGTCTTATTTTTATGCATAATGACCTTGTAATGTGGGTATTGTGAGCCTAATTAACAATTGTTTGTATTTATTTGTCTTTTCTTTTTACTCACGAACTGCCGAATGCCGCCGCACGACTGCCGCACTCAAAACCAAGCTGAACACTCCATTTCAACAGAGCCAAGCCCATCCCCCTCGTCCACAACGCCTCGCGGAAGATGAATCGGTAGACAAAAGATTAAAAAAATATATAAAAGAGGCAAAATGGCGAGAAGAAATGAAGGCAACGCACCTGCAGCAGCGGCGGAGGCGCGAAAGGAGAATCGACCGGCGAGCTCGAGCGAGCGGAGGAGAAGACGGAGAGAGATTACCACCGACTCCATGGGATACGGAAGATTTCAGCTATAATTCGAGCTCGAGATCGTCCAATTTCCCAATCCCACAAAAAGCCCTAATTCTCTTGACTTCCCCCTCTTATATGTGCCATGGAGGCGCGGTGGCGGGTTGGAAATTTCCCGCCTTTTGTGGACATCGCCTGAAATGGGGGTGTCGTCGTCAACCACCTTGTGTCGTTGGAAATTTTTTGCCAAAAGCAGAAGGAGAACCTCCGTGGAGAAAAACTGTTTTATGGGTCCCACGTCGCTAAACAGGTTCTAATGTAATTTATTTTCCCTTTTATTTTTATTTTTTTAATTTTGCCCGAAGCCAAAATAGGGAAGAATCCAAATTAGGGGGTGGAAGGAAAGTAAACACAATTCTGTTTTAAGTATTGGAATTTCGCCATAACGATATTGGAATTTTAGTTATCATATCAAATTGAGAATTAGTGCATTTCCCACGAATTTAAATACTCATTTTAGAGCTTTAAATATCTCTCTATAAATAATTTTGTAATTTCAAACTCGTTACTTTTTATAGTACTCTAGATAAAAGATGAATACATAAGGCTATCTTCGATTGTGTCCCCGAAATTTTCCTTCCGATTCTACTCTTTTTGCGCGATAAGGGTGGAGTTATCGTGTAGACCATTTAATTGATTATATAAATATTTTAAGAAAAAATTATACAAAAAATAAACACAATTCTGTTTTAAGTATGGCAATTTACTTGTTGTATTTACTAGAAGTGTCGTTGTAAAAGGGTTTGGGTGCATTTGGGAGTGGCATTTGGAAGCCACTTTGAACCCCCAAAGCTCCTTGGGCTAATTGGGGCGCGCATGACAAAATTTTTGTTTCTCGATTTCTCTGTTTCTCTGTTTTCCGGAATAGGTTTGCAACAGAAATCCGTTTGGTAACGCAATTTGATTTCTCTATTTCTGAAACAGATTTCTATTCTAGAAATAGAGAAATTGAAGAAATAAAAAGCTGAAATTTTTAACTTCTCAGTTTCTGAAATAGAAATCAAAAACTGAAATCAAACCATATAAAAGAACCTTGCGTTTTCTTGTTAACTTAATTCACTTATAACCCAAACTTCACAAATTATTGCTAATTTTCTTTTCTTATTTTGCTCGTGTGTTTTTTTTTTTTTTTTTTTTTTTTTTTTTTTTTTTTTTTTTTTGCATTTTCTTTTATAACTTCCTCTTTAGGATGAAAGGCAATCGAATGGGTCCCCAATTTTCAAAAACGACCAAAGTTCTTAAATGCTTACTTAAAAACAATAGGGCTCTTTCCTCCTAAAAAATGCACGCGCATGGCTAGTTGAAGAAAAGTTCTTATGTAATAGATGAATAAAAAACGTGCCTAGAAATTTAACCTTATTTTTTACGGATTCAAAATTCTTGCAAAATCAAAATAATTAGATTGTTACACAATCTTGAATTTTAATTTGAAAGGAAGAGATTCAAGAGAATCTCTCTCTTTGCTATGCAAGGGCCATTACGGAGTTCATTGAGTAACAATAAAAAAATTATGAATGAGCAAGCTGGGTGATTCAATTCGAGAATCAAAATAAACCGACCTTCCCCCGATTGATTCCTAACCATAAACGTTACTTTAAGGTAGAATTCTCATATATTCCTTTACACCATTAATTTTATTTTGTTGATAATTTTGTATAATACTAGTTTTTGATAAAATGACAAGGTTGTATAGGCGCCATTAATGGCACCCATATTCATGCTTCCGCAGACTTGTACAACCTACGCAAGATGAGCTTGCAAACAATACATTGACCGAGGAGGAAACCAAATAAACACGCTTAGGAAAACAATTGCTAATAAAATGGCAAGGGATAATAATATGCCGGAAATTTCATGAAATTATATTTTCAACTTTTGTAATATATTAGTATTATTTCGACTATTATTTTGTATTTGAGGATTTCCTATGTTGTTTTCTAATCAATATCTATTCCTAGAAATAGAAATTTTGTTCTGTTATCAAATGGATTTCTGTTTCAGAAATAAAAATTTTGAGTCGTTATCAAACGGGTTTCTTTACTCAGAAACTTATCCGGGGAATAGAAATTAAGAAATTAATTTTTGGCTAGAAATCAATTTCTATTTCAGAAATTTTGTCATGCGCAGCCTTGATGAGTGTTTAGTAAAAATTTTCAAGCTCCATTTGGGGAATGCCAAGCCTTCTCAAGGCTAAAAGCCCAAGGCAGGTGGGGGGCTGCCTTGGGCTTTCAGCCTTCTTGGCATGCTGAGAGCTGAGCTTAAAATAAAAAATTTTCTTCCTAAATTGTCCTCGTTGATTTTTCGTTTTTCCTTTTTTGTCCTGACTGTTCATCTTCTTTTTCTTTCTTCTTCATGAGCGGTTACCAATGAAGGGCACGCATTCGCCGGTGACTGTCGCGCCCGCCACGCTGACCCGCTGTGCCACGACCTCCGCCGCTGCCGCATGGCCCTTCGACGAGGGTCGCGTGACCCCACTCGAGAGGTCGCCGCGGAGGTTGCGACTTTCAGGCGACCTCCGCGGAGGTCGCGACCACGACCCATTTGGTCACAGATCTGGTTGCCGGCCGCGACCTTCACGCTGCGACCAGATGGGTTGCTGGCCGTGACCTTCACGTTGCGACCAGATGGGCTGCTGGCCGCGACCTTCGGGCGACCTTCGTGGAGGTCGCAACACAGATCTGGTAGCGACCAGATTTGCATCGCCAGTCGTGCTTCAGGCGACCTCCGCGGAGGTTGCGGCCTTCGTCTTTGTGACTAGATGGGTTGCCGACCGCGACCTTCGCTGAGGTCGTGATGCAGATCTGGTAGCGACCAGATCTGCGTCGCCGGCCATGCTTCAGGCGATCTCCGCGGAGGTCGCGACCTTCGCGCAACCCATCTGGTCGCAAATCTGGTCGCGACCAGATGTGGTCGCCGGCCTTCGACCTTCGTGCGCTACTAGATGGGCACGGCCCACCCTCGCCGGATCGCCTACCCATGGTCGACGGTGACCGGTGAAGCCCTTGGCCAGAGGTAATACGAGAAGCCTTGGCCGGCCAACGTTCATTTGTCTTTTTTTTTTTTAATAATAAAAAGCCTTTTTGCAAATTTAATTTATACAAACACTATTTTGTACAAAGATATTTTACAATGGACTTTCACAAATAAATTTACCAAACACACTTTGCATTTTGAAAAGCATCCTTAACTCAGAGGCCTTTACATTTTCTTAAGGACTTTTCCCAAAAGTCTTCCCAAACACACCCTTTGTATGATAACTATTTTATTCCTGATGACAATTGCTACCCAAAAATAATTTTTTCCGCTTCTATTCCATGGACGGGTTTTTAAGCATTCAAAAGCGTTCGGTAACTACGCAAAATTTGTATTCTTGAAATAAATACATTTAGTATGACCCTCAAATTTTTTTTATAATTTAAACTTTCTTTTAATTTTTAAATAATTTCATTACATTTGTCTTTGATATAGTCCATAAAACCAATTCACCCCCAAGATGTAATTGTTATAGAGGGATTGGGGGCGAGAGGCGGCTGTTTTATAAGGGGAGGGCGAGGATGAGTGTGGTTTCGATCTCGTGGTGTTGGCTTGTGAAGAAAATGTAGCATTCGTTTGTCGGTACTACTCGTGGAAGCTTCGTTTCTTTTCTTCGCTTCGACTGGTCACTTGAAAGACCAGGAGCACGTGGGAAACAACATCCCCCAAGGGAGTCGTTAGTAGTGATAGCGTCGATTGTGATGGCAGTGGCATCACCAGGTGGAGAGAGCCAAAGACCATAGGACTATCATAGTTGCGTGCAACCTTTTAGGTTTTACACGTGTAGGTGATGGGAGAATTTTCAGTTGACCCATCACCTTTTGCAAAATCATTTCTTTTTGCCTTCATTTGATTTTGTCAGGGGTAATTGCGAAAAAGTTCAAAACCTATTTTCCAGTGATTTTTTTATTTAATCATCAACTTTTTTAATTAATCAATTTAAGCTTAAACCATTTGATTATTAATTAATATAACTAGCTAAGTTTGATTGGAAATTGGCAGTGTGGCCATTAGTTGTCTTATGTGATACAATCGGTAGATTAATGCCATCAAGAAAGTATTTACAATTCTTTTAAAATTTTCTAAAATTTTTAATGATTTTTGCTCGTCTTAGTTGTTGCCGGTATGGCAACAGCTGATATGGTGGTCCGGTGTTAGTCAGAGTAAGGGTGCATTTGTTTATGTTTCTATGCAAAAATTGTTCGAGGGAATAGAAATAGAAAAACTATTTCTATTCCAGGAAATAATTTTGAATAAAAACGCGTTTGATAAACTTATTCCGGGAATAAAAAGAACGAAACACGTTTGGTAAATTTGTGTTTTTTTTTGTTTCTTTTAATTTTTTAATATTTTTATTTATTTATTTATTTATTTATTTTTTCTTCTTTTGGCCGATCGCTAGTCTCGGCCATGGCCGACGACCGGCCGACAAGGGCGGCAGCCTCGCCTAGCCACGGCGAGGCTTGCCGGCCCTCGGCGAGGCCGAGCCTCACCATGGTTGGGCAATGCATCAACAACGGATATGAGTTAGGGAAAAAGGTAATTAGCTGCACTTTGAAGGAGTTTTAAACAATTTTCACATCGTCATGTTATTTTACAAACTTGTCTGTGAAAACAAGAAATAGTTATTGAAAAATGGGGTTACCTACCCCTCTTTCCAGCATGTTAGTGAACTTAGTTGGAATTCGCATTGTGTGTGGATTGATTTTTACCCAACAAATATAAAAAATTCTCTAACGGCTATTTAGCAATTGACTTCACTACAGGATGGGAACACAAAAGATTGGTGGTTATTAGTGTAAATGGATAACGTCGATGTAAAAGTGGGCTATTAGCCAGTTAAATTGCTCCCTCAGTTGACGTTTGGCGCCAAAGCACTGCAATACGGAGGAGCGACACACACGGCAAGGCCCTTTCCCACCAATGGGAAGGGGATACTCTCTGGTAGGGGTGAGCGTGGTTCCCGGGTAGAACCGGGAACCGGAGAACCAAATCGAAGGTTCTAGTCCGGTTCTCGGTTCTAGGGAGGCCGGTTAAGTTCTGGTTCCCTTTTCGGGAAGCGGGTTCTCGGTTCCGGTTCCGATTCCATGAGTAATCGGAACCGGGAGGCCGGAACCAGAACAGTTAGGGTTCCAACCTAAACCTAAAAAGTAAAAGCCCTCTAGTCTTCACGCTTCAATTGTTTTACCCATCTCCTATTCTCTGCCCAACCCCAGTCCCCGACGCCACTCGCCTCATCCCTCTGCTGGACGTCGCTAGTCGCTGGTCATCTCTCTTCCCTTCACTGGATGTTGCTTGGCCCCAAATGCTCGCCCTTGATGCTGCTCGCCTCGTCCCGCCGCTGGTCAGCAGTTGTCGCTCGTCCTCTACTGGACATCACTTGCCCCCAGACGCTCGCCCTCGATGTTGCTCGCCTCGTCCCGCCGCTAGTCACCAGTCGCCACTCATCCTCCGTTGGATGCTGCTTGCCCCTAGACGCTCGCCCACAGTGTCGCTCGCCCCCAGATGCTTGCCCTTGACAACGCTCGCTTTGTCCCACTGCTAGTAGCCGCTCGTCCCACCACTAGACACTGCTTGCCCCTAGACGCTCGCCCTTGACGCCGCTGGTCACCGCTCGTCTCGTCCCACCGCTGGACAGCACTTGTACCCCCAATGGACGGTGCTTGCCCCCCGATGATGCCCTTGATGATGATGCCCCCCTTGCTTCCCTCGACGTTGCTCACACCCCGCTTGCATCGCTGCTGGACGACACTCGCCCCTTTTGGACCCGCCCTTACAACTTGGGTAATCGGTTCCTTCTTGCTCTCTTCTGTTATTGGAATGGGTTGTCGGTTGTTGGTTGTTTCTATGCTTCTACTTCTACTGGTGCAAGTTTCTTTAAGAAATGAGTCACAATGAGTAAGACTCAAGAGGCCACTTTAGCAACCCATGTTGTTACATGAACATGATCACTTATTTTTGTCAACTTAAGGTTGATTTTCTTTAATTTTGTGTTAACATAAAACATGGGAGATGCTAGTAGGGCCAGCCAACATATTTTTGTCATTAGGAAGATTTGTCCCTAGAATTTTAAAGAGGACAGTAAGCGTTTGCAGGGAAAGTAGTTTCCCTAGGAGGATATGGTGAAAACTGAAAAGCTTAATATTGTAAGTCTAGAGCTTTCCCTAACATGCTCGAGTATTGCTTTTTTCACCTTTTCTGAATGATAACTCCTAATATGACATTATCATAGGTGTCTTTTCTTTCATCAACTATTGCCATGCTTTATATCAAGGCTCATGTCTAATGATTTTTTCTTCAATGTCTTGTTCTCATTGTCAAATAACGTTAATAATTGCTTCCTTCATCTATTGCCAATAATGGAACAAGTCTATGGGTCTTGCAATTGATTCGAACTTTGATGGCTTGCATTAATTTAAGATCTGTTTCAAGAGTCGCAATGGAATTTAACAATTGTTCTCCTTTTCTCTTCATCTTCTCTAGTGGAGAATATCTTATCATGTAGGCTATCTTCCTTTGAAGATTTGTCGTGTATTCAGATATAATTCTTGCATTTTTGCAGTTGTTAGCAAATCAATTTCCTTTTGGCTTAATATGAGTAAAGAAAAGACTTCTCTCTTTCCATGATTTATGATCAATTTCCCCTTTGCTTTTAGTTTTGTTTTATTATCTTATGATGTATGTATTTCATGAAAGGGCAGTTCTTTCCAATGAATGGAGACATAAGTTCATGACAGCCAAACACAAGGGCAATTATGAAATGGTTGAGAGAGATTCATTTCACAGCATTTGCTTCCTTGCATGGATACTAAATTTAGCTTTTCTTTTTTTGTGCCAGATCCTGTCATGCTGGCAGGGCCTTTGATGACAACGCATGATTATATACTTGTTTATTGATGCATGATTTACACTTGTTTATCACCCCCCTCTGCCTCCCATGTGTAATGTGATTAAAATTTTAAATATGAAGAATCATTTGAACAATGAATGTAACGATGCGCATCCTCTTATAATTTCTCAAGGTGCCCTAGTTGCAAATTATCCATGGGATGGAACGGAGGACAAGAGGTGATCATCTGACATTCCGATTCATATGGTGAATTCGTGGGCCACTTATCTTGATAATTTGCTTGATTTCCCAGCCTGCGTGCAGAGCCTATTGTCACTTTGATCTGTGTTGTCCTGCATGTTATGCTAGATGTACTAGGCATTGCTTTTTCATTGATCAGTTGTTCTTTCTCTATGTTCGTGAATTAAATCTCCAGCTAATATGTAGATCAAAGGTCTGCTTTGATCTCCAGTTTGCAACATGTCCAAAACCTTTTCTATATTACTCCTATGTTAAGTTAAGTCATCCTTTCATAGTGACGAAAAAGTTGAAATCATTTAGTTTTAGAGGGACATCAGAATATAGAAAGGTGCTGCACATTAATCGAAGTTTACATGTGATCTTTTATTAGCCTACTTGATTTGTTGTTTATAACTTTTCATAAATTACTGTAGTAATTATACTTTTGCTTTCATATCCTATATTCTTAATGACTATTGGCAATCCTAAATTGCAGGAGACATTACTTTGCCAGCCCTAATGATGAAGCCTTTCGGTTCATGGCAAGTATATATAGTCGCTCTCACCATAACATGTCATTGAGTAAAGAATTTGAAGGAGGAATTACGAATGGAGCAGCTTGGTATGACGGTTTTGAGGTAAATCCATTGTAGCTCATAATATAGGAAGTGCTAATCTTTTCAGTGTTTTAATCTAATACCTTTGTGAAGTGAACCGTTGGACTTTGCAAAAGAAAAATAGTTCATATTCTATAAAATTAAATGCTTATGAGTATTATAGATTGTGTTCGTGTCGTATTCTCTTTGATGAATGACAATTTTATTTAATATTGCTGAATTCATTTCCATTTACCAAAAAAAAAAAAAAAAAATTGTTCGAACTCGGAATCGACCCGGAACCTGTGACGGGGGTAGGTTCCAGGTTCTTGGTTCTGACGGGTAGGTTTCAGGTTCCAAAAAATGAGGAAGCTGTACCCGAGGGTAGGTTCTAGGTTCCAAGCAGAACCTGTAAGGAATCGGGAACCGCTCACCCCTACTCTCCGGACAAGTCATACATGCATGTGTCACGGGCCGAGAGTTTCCTTGGCCTCGGAACGACCCGAGGGCACCTGGCGAGCGGAATTCACCAGGCCTGCCTTTTTTTTAGCTGTTCCACGAACGATACGGTGAATGATTCTTCGTGCAAGATCCTATCACGCCCAGCTTCGCTCGGACGTCTAGTCCATTAAGTAAGACAGCAGTTCTCTTTAGGCATAACAACTACTTTCGGCCTGCCATAGCTTCGTCAGGAGAGCGGCATCAGCTCCCGACCAGTTTGTGCATGGGAGGCCTACCCCGTCTTCAGAGCTCCTAAGTGATATAATCCTTCTATCCCAGAACTCCTAGCACCAACCGTCCTGACTTCACTCCCACGGACCAGTTGTGTTCTACCCTTCTGCCTCACACTCTTCACCAGATAACCCCAAGCGCCACTCACAAGTGTCACGAGTATGGGAGGATTCACGGACCGTGACATTCTCCCCCACTCAATTCGCAACGCCCTCGTTGCGATCTGTTCTGTCGCTTCCTTGCATAAGTTAACCATTAATGTGCCACTTTTGGGAATTCACATCGAACGGTCACGCTCACCCAACAAAATAGGTTTTGCTCCATCGGTGGCATCTTTTGATCTCAGCCGCTCAGCTATTCGGTCACCTGCGCTTTCCGGCAAGTGTGGCATCTTTCGCCAACCGCATCTTTTGGCAGCACCATTTCAGCCTAATCAGCATCTTGACCCCAGCAGACCAATGGAGGTTCTTTTCTTGTTGAAAATGTGATAGTAGACCTCTTCTTCAAATTCACCGATCGATCCAAAAACGTTATCCCCATTCAGTAAGGGTTTGGTTCTTCTCGAACTCCCTATCGGCTCGGCGAGGAACCGACTTGTCCTAGTACCATTGCCATCCTAAGAGCAAAGAGCACATCTTCGTTCGAGCATCTTTTGCCCCGGCCATTCACTTTCCGCTGCGCTAGGACCGGACCAGGCACTCATCAGTTCAACGCATTAGAGCGAGAAGCTCAATTCTCCGACTTGCTCACTCGCTTACTGGAGGGATTTCTGCTCTGATACTACTTGTCACGGGCCGAGAGTTTCCTTGGCCTCGGAACGACCCGCGGGTGCCTGGCAAGCGGAATTTGCCAGGCCAGCCTTTTCTTTAGCTGTTCCACAAACGATACGGTGAATGATTCTTCGTACGAGATCCTACCACGCCCAGCTTCGCTCAGGCATCTAGTCCATCAAGTAAGACAGCAGTTCTCTTTAGACATAACAACTGGTTTCGGCCTGCCATGGCTTCGTCAAGAGAGTGGCATCAGCTCTCGACCAGTTTGTGCATGGGAGGCCTACCCCATCTTCAGAGCTCTTAAGTGATATAATCCTTATATCCCAGAATTCCTAGCACCAATCGTCCTGACGCCACTCCCACGGACTAGTTGTGTTCTACCCTTCCGCCTCACACTCTTCACCAGATAACTCCAAGCGCCACTCACAAGTGTCACGAGTACGGGAGGATTCATGGACCGTGACACATGCGTGCGTTTTCAGACAAATCCAATACTCGAATGCTCGCACACTTGGAAAGTGCCCAAGTCTTGGCGGGGAACACCTCACGCTAGTGCGAAACAATGCTATGATGTCACCCTTGACAATTCCGATGACTTCATGGGCTATAACTTGTTGTTTGGGGGACCTGGTGGAGATGGTTGTGGACCTTAAAAATAAACAGATAGATATAAGAATAAGATCCATTATAATGTCAACTTCTAAGATATAAATATCCTTCTTTTTATCTTCTTAATTTCACCAAGCTTTCCTTTAATATGTTACATTTTGAGCCCTCTTCAAGGTAAAGCCATTCGTGTAAGGGCCAATTAGCCGACGAAATCTAAACAAATAATTAACCACACTATAAAATTTAGAGCAACTATTTCTTTTCACCAAAATAAATAACCTCCAACTTGACAAGCATTCAACGAAAACCAAACAATTATTCAATCTTGTTATATAGCCTGCATTTTGCGTAAAAAATCTATATGAATATATTTAAATTGTTCATTGCCAGGAGTATAAGAAAAGAAATCGGGCTTACCAACTTGGACTATAGTGTATTATGCAGGGAAATGTGTATAGAAAACATTTATCCTGGATAATCTCTTGTTGTTGATGACATTGACTTACGATATGAATAATTCTAGATCCCTTTCTCTAGCAAAGCATCACGTTTCTAAATCCTCATAAGTCCCCCTCAAATTAATCCAAAATAACTTACCATAATAATAAGCATAGAAAATCAATGATGGCGCTATTTCCACCCCCTTGCTAGCTTTTAATACCATTTTTTACATTAAATTGACCACACTAACCCATGTAGGTCTCACTCGAGATTTAAGATTATTTCTTACCTTTATTTTTTCTTTTTATCATTTGTTTCATTTTCATTAGAGACAAACTAC
The DNA here is from genome assembly GCA_014182575.1 of Eucalyptus decipiens. Taxonomy (NCBI): domain Eukaryota; kingdom Viridiplantae; phylum Streptophyta; class Magnoliopsida; order Myrtales; family Myrtaceae; genus Eucalyptus; species Eucalyptus decipiens. The sequence continues at coordinate 6,798,214 of CM024616.1, read as the reverse complement.
CCATGCCCATCTCAAATAATATTTATTACTACTAAATGTGGGGTCCACTCTTAATGTAAGATTTGCCTTCATTTCTTCTTTTTTGAGTCTTTTTCTTTCTCAATTTGGAACAAAATTGGTGCACCTCTTTTTGAAAATAGCTTATTTTAGAGATAGCTACCTAGTTATTTAGTTTTGGGCAAAAACATAATTATTTTGTTAATGATTTTTATATTTCTTTTTTTATATTAGGAAACAATTATTGAAAAGGTAATTTAATCACTAGTAAGAGGATTGACTAAATTGTGTATAATACATACAACAACCACAATATTCAATCTTTGAGTATATTCTCGTAAATTTTGTACTGAAATTCAAAGTGAAAAAATTCACGATCATGAGGATAATCTATGGGAAAAAAATAAACAAGTTGTAGATAAAATTAACATTTCTTTACTCCAATATATAATTAGTGCATGCCTAAGTTATGATAAGGGAGAGTAATATTTGAAGAAGATAAACATGAACGGAATGTTGAAATGTAACAGGTGTGAAAGAATCGAGTTAGGGTGAAAAAAAAAATTGTTTGAAAGTGATATGGGTAAGTTTTTCTTTTAGTAAAATTGAAAAGAAGAAGAAGAACAAATGATAATGAGTAATATTAAATGAAAGGCGGGACTCTATAAGTGATAATGTAATTAATTCAATGTGATAGGAGAGTGTGAGGAGCCAATATTAAGATGAAAATGGTAAGAAATAATCTTAAATTAAGAGTGGGACCTGTAAAGGTTAATGTAGTCAATATAATATGATAAGGGGTGTCGGGAGCTAATAAAAGAGTGAAAATAGGGTGAGCCAAGACAAAACCGTGAGTAATTATGGTAACTTGCTGAAAAATAGAAAACAAAGAAGTGGGGCCATCACATTACACTAGAATTGAATGATTCATGGTAGTTTTTTCTTTTTAGTATAAATGGGGGTGGATTTAGTTATTTAGAGGGTGGAAATAGTGCTGCCCAAAATCAAACTCCAGAAAGAATTTGCATATTTGTTTGTGGAATTACCTTCAAATCTATTTGCTCGAGTTCTGATTTACTCATATGGTGTTTGTAGAATAACTTTTACTTTTTTTCATGTAAAAAAAAAAATCTTATGGCTTGTACATTTTTAAATTTTAATGAATCAAAGTACCTAAGACCTTCACAACACACGAATATTAAAAATAAATATGCATACAATCTAAAATCGATAATTTAGGTCATACATATTTATGTTATAACTATCTTGAGGATCTTGGTTTCAAGACGCCAAATAATTGAAAAGTTGGAAGGAATGGCAATGGCATGCATTGGAGAAACTAAAAAGTAGGACGTCCTCTCTCTAGGACAAAATGTGGAAGAGGGTTGGGTGTTTGTAAAGTGCTCTCTTTTTAAACCCATCCTTAAATGCTACATGAATACAGAGGAGGAAAATGCTCTATGATGCCAATTTCAAAGGATCAGGATCATCACATTCAGACTCTTATTGAGCCAAAAAAACAAAAGATTTTCCTTAGGCACCGGGGAGAGAAAGTTGTTTTTTACCCTAATAACTTCATAATATTATTCCTATTAATCAAGTTCATTTCTTCACCTCAACATTCTATGAAAGTTAGACATTCGATAAAAAGCGATTACCCTTGAGCTTTTCCAAAACCTTTAACAAGGATTGAATAACCAACTAAAAGAAAAAGAAAAAGAAGAAGACAGAAATCTAATAAAAGTGTAAAGAGTTAGAAGTAAAAGGAAAAGTAGAATCAGCTTTAGCTTTAGGAAATATCACAAACAGAAAAGATAAGTCGATTTTTTCTTTATTACTTCCCTATTTCAATGATAATGCCCTTTCTATTTTTCAGGAGTCTTCATAGAGATTTTGGCGTTTGAGGATAAATTTGACCATTTGAGATACAAAATTTTAAGTAGGCTTAATATCCCAAGATTCCTAACAACCTCTAGTTTTATCTGTTGTCCTAATTTTACCTTTAGTTTTATAAAATACCTCAAATTTTAGGTGTTGTTCCAAATCTATCATGAACTTTTCTTTCCCACAAAAAAAAAAAAAAAAAAAAAACCTCCAACTTTAAGCCTAGTCTCAATTTTATCCTAAACTTTTTTCTCATAAAAAACGCTCAACTTTAAATTGAGTTCTAATTCTACTGTATTGACACCCCATTTTGCCAACTAGGTAAATCGTCTAGAATAATAATAGCAAAACTAGATGGTTGGGTAGACTAGCAAATAGTAATAGAACTTATTAGAAAAAAAGAAAAAGAAAAACGAAACGGACCCGAGCCAACCGCTTCTTCCTCTCTTTCTTCCCACCCTGCCCAGCCTCCTCCTCTTTTTCCTCGAGCCAAACCTCCTTCCCTCATTCTCTCCTTGGCCCAGCCTTGCATATCTTCTTCCTCACGCCTCTCACATCTGCTGAAAAAGCAGTGACGTATGAGACAAAGAGACAGGATATAGAAGTGGAGCAGGGAGTTGGAAGTGTGATCTTTGGGCAGAATCAGGTCAGCTGACAAGCTGATGGTGGCAAAAGCCATGCACGCTTGCCGCTGGCTTTAAAAGTGAGAGAGGGAGCAGGGATGAGGGGAGGAAAATAGAAGCCATTAAGAGAGGAGCCAAGAGAGATTGAGAGAAGGAGAGCGAAGATTGAACGGGGAGCGAGAGGGAGCCTTGGCTGACACCTCAGTCGTGTGCGAGCTCAGCTCAATGGCCCCTCCTGGTCGATGTCCCCAAGCCTGAACTAGTAACCCTTTGTTTTTGCACTTTTTTTTGGTTGGGACGCCAGGCCAGGGTTCGTGGCCATCTAGCACATGCGAACTCTAGCCACCGTAGGCCCTTAGCTAGGTTGTTGTGTGTTATTGTTTTTTTGCCGAGGATCTGGGCCCAAGTTTGAGTTTTGGTTGAGTCAGACACCCCTCGTTCAATGTTGCATGCCACCCACTTGATGAAATGCCCCTATAAGATCTAATTTCCATGTCCTCGCTGTTATTGAGTCGTTCGTACATGTTACATTCTATTGTTATGTTCCTACGATGATGACTGTTTGGTCGTTTCACTGCCCCCACCACTGGCATTGTTTCCTTTTTCTTGTGTTTCATGCTTGGTGGCCAATAATGGCAATCCGATGACTAAAGGAATTCGATAATGGAAGCTTAATGATGGGTGAGTTTTAACCATATGTGTTCATGTTTTTGGGCTTTGGCAATTGAACTATTTGAAGTTGTTTTTGGTTGGATTGAGCCATTTGAAGTAGGGGTGACCACAGTACTAGGATAGAACTTGAAACCTAAAAGCAGGCCAGTGAGAACCTTTTAGTTTCGGGTTTTTATAGCATGTAAGGTAGGTTCCAAGTTTTAAAAATTAGATAACTTGTTTCGATGTATAAGTTTTGAGCTTTGGATTGGTAAAATCTAGAACTTAGAACCTGGAACCTAAAACATTCTTTTTTTTCTTGGGTTTATGTCTTCATACGATCTACCTGTATTGCATGCCGTCCAATGATGAGTTATTTAATTTTAAATCATTAATTTGAGCTTCCATTTTATGATTGAGACTTTTACTTTATTAATATATATATATATATATATATATATATTTATTTATGTTTAACTATAAGTTGTGATAAGTGAATTATAACAGTAAATAATCGTTATTAAAAATAATAATTTACTGTAACATGTGGAACTTGTATATAATTAGAACCTGTAATAGAATACGTTTCAGATTTCAAAAAAATGAAAAATCTCAATAGGCTTCAAATTCTAGATGGAACCTATATTGTATTTAGAACCGGTCACCCCTAATATGAAGTTCTAGGAAAAGGATGCCAAGTGTAGTGGGTGGCAGGGGGAAGAGTCGGGGAAGAAAAAATAGAAAATTTAAAAAGAAAAAAAGAAAAAAAGAAAAAAAGAGAAGACAAAAAGGGGAGGAGTAAATAAGATGGGCTTAGTTTGCTTAATTAGGTTGGGCCTAGTTTAGTCTAGCTAGCTAGGTTTTGTTCGCGGTGACTTGAATTTGTTTCAAATCTAGTATTTTGGGTTTTGACTGACATGGGCTTGGAGGAGGATTTGAGAGTTTTAATTGAATTGGGCTTGATTAATATGCCCATTTGTCGTGTCACCTTGTGTAGCTCGAGTTTGGTTATTTTCATCAAGATTGGACCTAGAATTTGGCCCACATTCTTGGAGTCCATTCGACATTAATGCGGATATGAGCCAACAATATTAGGCCCGTGGATTTTGGGGGAGCTCAAATCTAGTCCATATTCGAGTTGGGCCTTAGGGTTTGGCACAAGTCCCTATTTTTGATTTAGAAAATTAATTTTAAAAAATTAAACTTAAAAAATATTTGAAGAAATAAAAAATTTATAAAAATTAGAAAAAAGCTTTAAAATTAGTTTTCAAGTGGCCTTTTCTTAAAATGTGTGAAAATCTTTGACCAAAAATTGAAACTAAAATTGAATAAGCCTTTGAGGTTTTACAATAAAATTTTTGAATGCTATCCTTTTTAGAGATAATTCTAGGTCTTTGTTTGTGTACTTCCATTTCAATTTTACTTGATTGTGTTTTTTTAATTCATTGATTTTAATTTTCACTTTTAGCATGGTTAGGTTAAATCATTAGGACCATAGTAAAAACTTATCTCCTAGATTTCTTAGTGGACAGGAATCTTATGCCTCATGATTGGTAAAATGGCTTCTTGGCCACTTTAGCGGACAAATGATCAAGTTTAGATACCTAAAGGGCATTAAGTAGACAATTAGTGTAATCAAGTGCTTAATCCCTAATCTTTGATTGCATAAAGAGTGAGGTATACTTCCATGCGTCACTTGATTTTTAGCCGATCCCAATATGCTAGTGTTGACTTCTCATTTGAAAATCCCTATAGAATCAATTTGGTTTAATAACGAGTATCCCTACGTTGCGTGAGATAAGGGCTTAAGAGAGCCCACATCTGATTGAGGGTCATAAGCCAATCTTTTAAGCAATACCCCTAAACCTAAATGCATTTTCCTCTTTGGATGGAGAAAGGTAGGTGGCGACATACCCCAAACTTTTTTGCCTCATAAAAAACTCTCAACTTTAAGTCTAGTCCTAATTCTAGCCTAAACTTTTTTTATTTCATAAAAGACCCTCAATTTTAGGCCTAGTACCAATTTTTCATAATTTTTTTTATAAAAAAATTTCTAGCTTTAAAGCTGGTTTCAATTTCATTCTATATTTTTTTATCTTATAAAAGATAACAACTTCTATTTGAGTCCCAAATTTGTTCTCCCTTAACTAATTTCAAAATTTTGTGCTTGTTAATTTCTCGTGCTTGGAAATGTTTCATTTATCACGGTGGGAGAGCTTGCCCTCTGGACACTCGAAGAGCTTGCACTTTGAAGTTTTCTATCTCTCATTGTCAACGAAAAATTTTGGATGAAGGGTTAGTGGGGGCAACTTTGTGAGTCAAGTAAAAGTTCGTGGTTTTAATGAGAATGTGAAAATTTTAGGGTAAAATTGGGACAAGACCTAAATTAGGCTTCTTCTTTTTTTTTGTAGAACGAAAAAATGTTTAGGGTATAATGGGGACATGACTGTTCGTGAAATTCTAAACGCAAGTGCACATATCGAACAAGTAATATAATGATGAGATAAAGTATCGTCCCACGGAGATCGATGATTAATAAACCAATTAAATACTAAAATAGACTAATTCTAAAATTTATCTAACAAATCAAAATATAATTAAGAATAAATTAAAAAAGAAATTTGTAGACTAAATGCAGTTAATCGATCAGATAAATATGTTAGAGCATCCGATTTCACCATAACCACTAGATATGAATTTCAGATTGTTGTGAATACAAAGAACGATATCAAACATGTGATAGCGGAATTTCCTAATCTTTTTACTATCCTATCTCTAGGTATAGCAAACCTACTCAGCTTATTAATCCACTATATCTCTATGTGAATTAAAATAAACATGAGTGCATTAAAAAACTATGAATATTCCCGGTTTACAATGAGTCTTTTAGATCACCTTATCACCGAAAGCTACACAAATAACGCGGTACATTTCTATCCACGTTTAATTCATGGTTATACATTATAATGAGCAATTGCATATTATCACCTCTTAGTCTCAAACATGCACATCAGATCATTCAAGTGGTGGCCAATCACTTAAAAGCATTAAACACAATAATATATAACTCACATGAATGAAATCAATTATAAAACATAAAAATCATGAAATTCACATCATCATGATTAGGCTACATCGTAGCCCTAACAAAAGAAAATTAGAACATAGTAGAATAATAAATAAAAATAAAAATATAGATCAAACCCAGCATCTTGAATCAAAGGACAAGAATTCTGTCACCACTTTTGTCTTCTCTTCAAAATACTCGAAAAACTCTCAGAAGAATGAAAAACGATCTAAACCCCTCCAAAACCCTAGCTGCTCTATCTTCCTATTTATAGGAAATCTAAAATATTTATCTCCCAATGCTTGTTGATAACAAAATCAAGAATTTCTTAATTTGATATCCATCTTCCACTGCTGCTTTTATTTGAATTCCTGATAATTGCCATTCTTTTCCTTATCTTCTCCATATCTCATTATTCTGCATAAACAAGGAAAATTTAAATAATCAGAAGGAAATCCAAATATTTTCCCATAGATAATGCATTAATTGTTGCCTAAAAAAGGTAAAATAACTCTATTTTTATAGAGTTATCAAACCCCCAAACTTAACATTTTGCTAGTCCTCGAGCAAAAGTAAGACATAACACATACTCAACCTAACAACCTTCTTCATGACATCTTTCCATAATTGCTCAAATTCACAATTCAAAGAAAAACACAAATTTCATCCAAACATTGAAATCGATTTATAAGTTAAGACCAATTCTCACTATATGATCCAAGTGTGTGTGTGAGAGTCCTCATCTTTTTCGAATTATATGCAATCCAAATAAATTCACATTAACATGCAACCTCTAAAAAATTCTCAATTATTATGACCAAATCTCATAGGTTTGCTTTTCATTCCTCTCTCTACTAATGTAAGCTAATTATCCAACCAAAAATCAATAGGACTTTTCTCGGGTTGTAATGTAAGGCTGGGCTAAAGGTGAGATAAAGGGAATTTTAAGCTCAAATCACCCATCAACACGTTGATTTCTAGGATCTAATTAGAGCCAATGTCACTGTCCAATTTCACTCCTTCAAAATAATTTTTCTGCCACCATATATCATCATTCTCTTTTTCTTTTTCCTTTTTTTTTTAATTGCTTTATGGTGGAGTTTCTCCCAAAGTCCCTCCTAATATAACATGAAAATTTCCAACCCATTGAGTATCCAAAAGGCTCACTCAATTGAAAGTTAGATAGGGAACCATAAAAGCAATTTTTTTCTTTTTTTTTCTTTTTACAATACACCCCAAACAATCATTGCAATCACTTTTTTTTTCTTCTTTTTACTCCATCATTCCTCTCGAATTTCTATCAAGCTCAAATAATTTTTTTTTTATCCCAAAAGAAAATCAACGTGTTCATAGGGCATGGGATAAGGATATACTTTGATCACGGCTAGGGTGAACATATATAGGTGCCAATGAAAAATTGGGTAATAATTAAGGCTCAATGGGGTGACTAGGGATAAATAAATAAGGTTGGCTTGAAAGGCTCAATCGATCCAAAAACTGCTAATATCATTTTCTCAGTTAGATTTAGCTTAGGATTTTGCCTCAAGAGAAAATCAAACAAATTCTAAGATTTGGGTGAAATCTAAGAAAATCACATATTTCACATGAATGTTCTCTAGATTTACACATAATTCAAAAAGTAAGGACTTTTAGTGCTCAGTAAGTGGATCAACATAATCATAATTAAGATTAACTCACACCTCAACTGCAAGTTTAAATAAAATTTAAATTTTCCTAAGAATCACAAAAATTCACAACTAGGAAAGCAATCATGATAAAAAAAATTATCCAAAAATTTGTCTCCCCCCCAAACTTGAATGAAGCAGTGTCCTCAATGCGAAAAATAGAATAGGAAGAAGAAAACTTCCCAGGTTGTAGGATAAGTCCATAAATGATCTTGATGATTAAACTCTTGAAAGGTTCTCCCTAAAAATTAACCTAGATAAAACAGAGAAAAGTTAATCTTTTTTTTTTTTTGACAAAACATAAACTTAAAAATAAGTAAAAACATAATTAAAATGCTTGGGTTGGCTCCCAAGAAGCGCTTGTTTTATAGTTTTCAGCCAAACTATCTCAAATGTCGCTATTCGAAGGATGAAGTTCAATGGTGGTCTTCTCGCTTGTTGTAACCACCTTCAAAGTAGGGCTTCAAACGTTGACTATTCACTTTGAATGTGCCCTCGAGTGTCATGCGCAACTTCAACTGTTCCATATGGGAATACGTATGGCGTAAAAGGACCAAACCATCTAGACCGCAACTTTCCTGGAAAAAGTTTAAGACGAGAGTTATAGAGTAAGACTTTTTGACCAATTTTAAACTCTCTTCTGAATATGTGCTTGTCATGCCATCTCTTTGTACGCTCCTTGTACAACTTAGAATTTTCATAGGCCTCATTGCAAAATTCCTCAAATTCATTCAGTTGCAATAATCTTTCTTTGCCTGCAAACTGCATATCAAAATTCAGAAATTTCAATGCCCAATATGCTTTATGCTCTAATTCCACTGGTAAGTGACAAGCCTTTCCAAACGCTAGCCTAAAAGGAGACATTCCAATTGGAGTTTTGAATGCTGTCCTATAGGCCCAAAGTGCATCATCAAGTTTTATTGACCAATCTTTCCTAGATGCATTCACTGTTTTTCTAAAATTCTCTTGATTTCCCTATTTGAAATCTCTACTTGACCACTAGTCTGAGGATGATAAGGGGTTGCAACCTTATGTGTGACTCCATACTTACTCAAAAGTGCTTCAAATTGCTTGTTGTAAAAATGTGTCCCCCTATCACTTATGATTGCCTTAGGAGTGCCGAATCGGGTAAAAATATTTTTCTTCAAAAATTTCACCGCAACTTTAGCATTATTTGTTGGTAATGCTACAGCTTCTACCCACTTAGATACATACTCCACAGCCACTAAAATGTATAAATTTCCATAAGAAGGTGTAGAGGGTCCCATGAAATCAATACCCCAAACATCAAATAATTCACACACAATAATGTTGTTTAAAGGCATCTCATTTTTCTTGAAATATTTCCAGTTCTTTGACACCTATCACATGAAGCTACATAGGAGTATGCATCTTTAAAAAGTGTAGGCCAATAAAATCCAGATTGTAAAATCTTAGCCGCAGTTTTTGTGGAACCAAAATATTTTTGTCTCTCCATCATGACAATGATGTAGAATGTTTACCTTCTCTTCGTCACGGAACACATTTCCTTATGACCTGATCTGCACATACTTTAAACAAGAAAGGTTCGTTCCAAAAATAATTTTTAACATCAAAAAAGAATTTTTTCTTCTGTTGATATGATAATTCAGGAGGAAGAACATTACTTACCAAATAATTTACAAAGTCAGCATACCAAGGAATTGACTTGATGGAAAAAATTTTCTCATCAGGGAACTCTTCCAAAATTGGTCTTACATCTTCCTTTGAATTTGGAATCCTTGATAAGTGATCTGCAATTAGATTTTCAGTCCCCTTCTTATCTTTGATTTCCAAATCAAATTCTTGCAACAATAGAATCCACCTGATCAACTTGGGTTTTGATTCTTTCTTTTCAAGCAGATACTTAAGAGCAGAGTGGTCAGAATAAACTATAACTTTTGAGCCAATTAAATAAGAACGAAATTTATCAAAAGCAAGTACTACCGTCATAAGTTCCTTTTCTGTTGTTGAATAATTCAATTGTGCACTGACAAGGTTCGGCGGCATAGTATATGATTCGAAAAATTTTATTCTTCCTTTGTCCCAAAACAGCTCCTACTGCAAAATCGCTAGCATCACACATCATCTCAAAAGGTAAATCCCAATTTGGTGCTGCCATAATTGGTGCTGATATTAATTTCTCCTTTAAAGTGTTAAAAGCCTGCATGCATTCAATGGAAAAATTAAAAGGAGCATCTTTTTCCAAAAGATTAGAAAGAGGTTTAGCAATTTTTGAAAAATCTTTTATAAATCGCCTGTAAAATCCTGCATGCCCCAAAAATCCTCTGACAAGTTTCACAGATGTTGGCGGAGGCAATTTTGCAATGACCTCCACTTTGGCTCGATCGACTTCTATTCCGTTTCAAGAAATTTTATGCCCAAGCACTATTCCTTCCTCAGCTTTCACTACTTCTTGCATCTTCGGGGTCAAACGCCTCTGAGGTTGGATAGTGGGTTTATATTGCTCCTCCATCAAAATTTTGTGCATGCAAATTAAAGGACTAATTCCCTTGATATCAGCTATTTTCCATCCAATTGCACATTTATGCTCTCTTAATACTCTGAGCAATTTCTCCTCCATCAAATCTGTCAAAGAAGAAGATATAATTACCGGTAAACAAGAAACTCCATCTAAATAAGCATATTTCAAATGAGAAGGTAAGGGTTTGAGTTCAAGAATTGGAGGCTCTTCAATTGATGGTTTAGGCTTTGTAATTCGTTGTCCCAACTCCTCAAATTTAATTGCCTTTTGCCTTGAATATGGTGGAATTGCCTCCATGAAATTTGTGTACTCCTTTATCTCCTCATTCTGAATATCTTTGTCCCTTGGTTAAATCAGACATGCTTCAAGTGGATCTTCAAAAATATTTTCCTGAAAAACCTTATTCACCAACTTGTCAACTGTCTCAACTCTAAAACAAGAATTATCATCAGATGGATATTTCATTGCTTTAAAAACATTAAATGAAACAAGATCATCTTGAACTCTAAGGATCAACTTCCTGTTGTACATCAATAAGAGCTCTTCTTGTTGCTAGAAAAGGTCGACCTAAGATAAGTGGTACCTCAAAATCTTCCTCCATGTCAAGAACTATGAAATCTGAAGGAAAGATAAATTTGTCAACTTTTACCAAAACATCTTCCACAATACCTCTCGGATATTTAATTGATCGATTAGCCAGTTGAAGTGACACCGTGATTGCTTTTACCTCACCCAATCCTAATTTCTTGAAAACTGAATAAGGCATCAAATTAATACTTGTACCTAAATCACATAATGCTTTTTCAAAGTAAGAATCCCAAATAGTGCAAGGAATAGTAAAACTCCTGGATCTTTTAATTTCGGAGGCAATTTGTTTTGTAGGATGGCTGAACACTCCTCATTTAACTTCACAGTTTCATAATCCTCCAGTTTCCTTTTGTTTGCCAAAATCTCCTTCAAAAATTTTGCATAACTAGGCATTTGCGCTAAAGCATTTGCAAAAGGAATGTTAATGTGCAATTTTTTAAATACATCAAGAAATTTAGAAAATTGCTTATCTATTTTGTGCTCTTTGGAGTCGCCGAGGGAATGGAATTGGTGGCACATATGGCTTGGGATTATCTGGAAAAAGTTTACTCTTACTTGTCTCCTTTGATTGTTTATTGACCACCTCTTCCTTGTCTCTGACAATCTCTTCTTCTCCCACTTGTTTACCACTTCTCAGGGTAATAGCCTTTATGTTTTCAATTGGATTTTTCTCCGTGTTGCTCGGCAAAGAACCCCTGTTGCCTTCGACATCATGCTTGCTAAGCGACCCACTTGCATCTCCAGATTTCTGATTGAAGCCTCTTGGTTTTGAAATCTCACATCCGTGCTTTTGATGAAGTCATGAGTTGTATTAGCAAGTTTGGTGACTATGTCTTCCAAATTTGACTTTGTCTCTTCGATTGTTTGAACCCCGGTGGTCTCGTCACATTCTGATTGTTCCATGAAAAATTTGGATGATTGCGCCATCCCGGATTGTATGTGTTGGAGTAGGGATTATTCTGCGACCTGTTAAAATTCCCAACAAAGTTAGAATTTTCATGAGATGGTTTAAAAGTATTACCTACCTGACACTCTGTGCTAACATATCCTCCACCACAAAAATCACATGTCAAATTGTGAATTTTCATGGCTGAAACACTCATATTATCTAGCTTTTTATTGAGTGTTTCAAATTGTGTAGCAATTGCAGCAAAAGCATCCACTTCATGAACTCCACTAACTTTTCGCATTGGTAGTCTCTTAGTAGGCCACTGATAACTATTGGACGCCATCTCTTCTAATAGATTGTAGGCTTCTTCTGGTGTTTTATTATTTAGAGTTCCTCTTGCAGCTGCATCAATCATAGAACGAAGATTTGCACTAGAGCCATTATAAAAGTTTGTACTGCATCCATACGGGTAGTCCGTGATGTGGGCATCTCCTAAGAAATTCTTTGAATCTTTCCCATGCTTCATATAATGATTCATTATCCATTTGCATAAAATTAGTAATATCGTTACGCATCTTCGCAGACTTTCTAGGTGAAAAGAACTTACCAAGAAATTTCTGAGCCATATCATTCCATGTAGTAATTGATCCTGCAGGAAGAGAAGAAAGCCAACTCTTAGCTTTGTCTCTAAGAGAGAATGGAAATAATCTCAATCTAATAGCATCATCTGTGACTCCATTATATTTAATGGTGTCACAGATTTCAAGAAAAGCATCGATGTGAGCGTTTGGATCATCGCTTGGTAGCCCACCGAATTGCACCGATTGTTAAAGCATCTGAATGAGTGACGGCTTAATCTCAAAGTTGTTTGCTTGAATTGCAGGTCTTATGATACTTGATGTGGTGCCTTGAACTGTTGGCGCAGCATAATCTCTTAAGAGTCTACGTGGATTTTCATTCTCACCATCTGCCATCTTAGCGTGATTTTTCTATTCTCTTAGTCGCCTTTTGAATGTACGCTCGATTTCTGGATCAAGCTCAACAAGTTTCCCTTGTTGGCTACGTGTCATAAACTGATGTACACCCTGAAAAATAAAACAAAACGAAAGCTAGATTAAACTTAGAATTATCTGGTATCAATATTAATTAGTATTAAACAAACGATCCTCGGCAACGGCGCCAAAAACTTGTTCGTGAAATTCTAAACGCAAGTGCACGTATCGAACAAGTAATATAATGATGAGATAAAGTATCGTCCCACGGAGATCGATGATTAATAAACCAATTAAATACTAAAATAGATTAATTCTAAAATTTATCTAACAAATCAAAATATAATTAAGAATAAATTAAAAACGAAATTTGTAGACTAAATGCAGTTAATCGATCAGATAAATATGTTAGAGCATCCGATTTCACCATAACCACTAGATATGAATTTCAGATTGTTGTGAATACAAGAACGATATCAAACATGTGATAGCAGAATTTCCTAATCTATTTATTATCCTATCTCTAGGTATAGCAAACCTACTCAGCTTATTAATCCACTATATCTCTATGTGAATTAAAATAAACATGAGTGCATTAAAAAACTATGAATATTCCCGGTTTACAATGAGTCTTTTAGATCACCTTATCACCGAAAGCTACACAAATAACGCGGTATATTTCTATCCATGTTTAATTCATGGTTATACATTATAATGAGCAATTGCATATTATCACCTCTCAGTCTCAAACATGCACATCAGATCATTCAAGTGATGGACAATCACTCAAAAGCATTAAACACAATAATATATAACTCGCATGAATGAAATCAATTATAAAACATAAAAATCATGAAATTCACATCATCATGGTTAGGCTACATCGTAGCCCTAACAAAAGAAAATTAGAACATAGTAGAATAAGAAATAAAAATAAAAATATAGATCAAACCCAGCATCTTGAATCAAAGGACAAGAATTCTGTCACCACTTTTGTCTTCTCTTCAAAATACTTGAAAAACTCTCAAAAGAATGAAAAACGATCTAAACCCCTCCAAAACCCTAGCTGCTCTCTCTTCCTATTTATAGGAAATCTAAAATATTTATCTCCCAATGCTTGTAGATAACAAAATCAAGAATTTCCTAATTTGATTGGAATGAATCAATAGTAAACATGATAATTAATGCCAGAACTCTATTATCAAGGCCAATCACATTTTTCAAAATTTTTTTTTTTTTATCTGTCCTGTTTTAACTCTCAACTCACTTTTAAACTTCTACTTTGTTTTCTTACAAAGCATGGGAGTTGAACTCCATACCTAAAAATAAATATCCCCAACCCTAGCCCTCCTCCACCTATCCAAAAAGATGAGGAATCGAACTCTCCACATCTCCCTTCCCACTACATGCGAAGGGTGGCCGCTAATTTGAACTTATTTAGCATATGTGAATTCCATACAATTTCAAAATCCAAATCACAATCACTGATTTATTAAAGGACTCATCATGTTTTAGGGTAATTCCTGCATATACTTGCAGCCCTCCTCATTAAATATTGATAGAGGAGCACATTTTCATTATCTATACTCTTCTATGAAGTGGATAGGACCTTCTACTGTTAAGGGATCATAATCTGTTTCTCCTTCCGCAAAATTTTCTTAACTCGCTATTTTAAAAAGTATCAATGGACACATATGTCAATTTTACCTCGCCTTGATGCATCCTTGCTTATAACAATTACATATGCCTCATGCGACTCATATTTGTCCCTGTATGACATGTATTCTTTTCCCTTTGAGGGTTTATGGTTGTTGTCAGCATGAATTATTGCTCTAAGACATCACCTGTCCTTCCATGACAGGATTTCATCGTGCAAGATGTCCGCCGTGTCCTTTATGAGAGCATTTCTTCCACGCGTGTCGACATGAGATGTAGGAAAGATGTGTTGAGGCTTATCGAGTTTTAACTGGCTGCTCTGCGAGAAGCTTTTAGGATCCCCTTGGAATTAGGCAAAGAAGACGCCTGCATCAGAGTTTCCGAGAAATTATTAAATTTGTACCGAACTGGGAGGCTTGGACATTTTACTTTGGACGACATCCCAAAAGACATTGATGTTCATGGTACTTCATAATCTTACCAAGTTCTTATTTTCATCTAGTTGGTGAGCTATACTTAAAAGTCTTTCTCCCAGCATTGCAAGTTTTATATGGTCTGTTCTTCAACCTCTTCTCTGATAACAGGAAGATATGAGAATGCTTTTAAGAAAAGGAATGTTTCTAACTTATCCAATTTACGTTGATGTATTTAGAGAATTTGTTTCATGGAGATATCGATGGTACGAGAGGGAATAGCAAATAATAATCACCATCGCTATTCATTACATGAAAACGAAGAGTATGAAAACGAGATGTTCATGTCTAGGCTCTTTCAGCACCCGACGAAGCACTTTTAAACATCATGGAAATATTTCAAGATCAAACTCCACAATTTGCCCGCCGTGCTCCGTTGAATCCTCCTGACTTGATGCTCAGCCCCTCTTCGTCTACCAACCAAGCTTCCTAGCCACTCCTGAATTGAATTCATCGGAAGTAGCACGCGGTGCCGGAACGATTTCTTGGGAAAAGTAAACAAGAATAAGTAAGAACACGGAGATTTACGTGGTTCGGCGAAAGATCCGCCTACGTCCACGGGAGAGAGAGAGAGAGAGACGATTTCTTATTTGAGCATATGTCAAGAGTACAAGGTACAATGCTGAATGCTGAAATTAATAGATCTTTAAATCCCCACTTTCCTAAACCTAGTAGGAAAGAAATTTCACCATAAAGATATTATCAAATTTGAAACCCAAATCTAGGAAATATATTAGGAAACAAATAGCCTGCAATCTTTAAGTCTTCCTAGATTTCCCCATTGAATTTTGTGGAATTCAAGACAACATCAGCAAATCTCCACCTTTGGCTTGAATAAACCACAAGCTTCCACTTGAACCAAGAAAACAAATATATCTCTCCCTCCAGCCTACCTTCACAAAGGTATGCCCGCACCTGGATCGGTGCGGCCTCCATCAACTTCAATGATGAGTGAGAGAAATCAAGTCCCTGCAGGACTTGAACTTCTCTGTAGTAACCGTCTTCGTGAGCATATTTGCGGGATTATCTTTAGTATGGATTTTCTTCAAAGCAATGCTACCATTCTCCACAAATTCTCGAATTTTGTGGTACTGAGCTTCAATGTGTTTCGTTCTAGAATGGAACACTTGATTATTCGTGAGATATATTGCGCTCTGGCTATTGCAATATAATGTAGCACTTTCTTGCTTTATACCCAACTCTGTGACCAAACCAGTCAACCATATTCCCTCCTTCACAGCCTCAGTTACTGCCATATACTCAGCTTCGGTTGTAGACAATGCTACAGTAGGTTGAAGCATTGCCTTCCACGAAACAACTCCACTGCCAAGAGTAAAGACATATCCCATGATGGACCTTCACTTGTCCAAATCACCAGCGAAGTCTGAATCAACATAACCTACTAAATCGATTGATCCTCCCTTGGAACTGAACATTAAACCCATTCCAGCAGTTCTAGCCAAATAACGAAAGATCCACTTAACAGCTTCCCAATGCTCCTTACCCGGATTGCTCATGTATCGACTGGCGAGACTCACCACATGAGCCAAATCCGGTCTGCTACAAACCATAGCATACATGAGGCTCCCTACTGCGCTGGCATAGGGTACTCGAGACATCTTTACAACTTCCTCATGTGAAATAGGGCATTGTTTCTTAGATAATTTGAAGTGATTTGCTAAGGGTGTACTAACCGGTTTAGCTTTACCCATGTTGAACCGCTCCAAGACCTTCTCAACATACTTCTTTTGATTCACCCAAAGCTTACTTGCATGTCTATCTCAAAAGATTTCCATGCCAAGGATCCTCTTTGCAGCACCAAGATCCTTCATATCAAACTCACTACTTAACTAAGACTTTAGGGAAATAATGTCTCTCATTTTTCTTGCAGCAATCAACATGTCATCAACATAGAGCATTAACAGAATAAGCGACTTATCATCCAAAACTTTGTAGTAGACACAAGAATCATGCACACTCCTCATGTAGCCAATACGAAGCATAAAAGAATCAAATCTTTTATTCCATTGCCTCGGAGATTGCTTCAAATCATAAGGTGATCTCTTGAGCAAACAAACATGATCCTCTTTCCCTTCCACCTTGAAGCCTTCGGGCTGCTCCATATAAATTTTCTCCTCCAAGTCACCATGAAGGAATGCCGTCTTCACATCTAGCTGCTCAAGCTCCAAGTCATACATGACTACCATAGCTAATAAAACACGAATTGATGTGTGTTTTACAACAAGGGAAAATATCTCGTCGTAATCAATCCCCTCCTTCTGTGCATAGCCCTTAGCAACAAGTCGGGCCTTGTATCTCTCTTGCTCTTTCTCCGTTGCTGCTTCCTTTCTTCAAAGAACCCATTTGCAACCAATGACATTCCGATCAGTCTGTTTAGCCTACACTCCACTAGAATTACTATGGACAGTCTGTTTCTGTTCTATATGATACATAGTACACAGGTATGATGTAAGTGGGGCTGGTCATTCTTTCTGTATGGTTTCTTGATCAGTTTGATTGTGGATTTCATGTGAGGGCACTAAGGAGGTGCAAACTCCTTTAACTACTGGGGAATAGGCTGCGGACTTGTACAAATACTTGATAGCAGATGATAAGGATGAAGAGGGTAGAAATAATTCAGTTTTCTTGCAGTCCCTTGCTATTAGTTGAAAGACTATTTCTTTTTGTGATATAGCCAATAAATAGAAATTTTGTACATCAGAACCTGGACTTTGCATGCCATAGTTACCCTTCCTATGTAATGTGTTATCGAATGTGTCTAATCTATTGAATTGTTTATCACTGGATGATTATTATCTTATCCAGTAACAAATATTGTTATTAGATCAACTGACTTGCCCTCAAAATGCTAGTTGTTAGAAGAATAAGAGGAAAGAAAAAACCATTTGATTTTGTCCTCTTTGTCTGCTTATATCCAAAAGTGTCATTCATTTTACAGTTTAAAGTGTGACTAAGCCATCTGTTTTCTTATTGAGGCTTATTTTCCTGTGTGGGCAAGAATAGCGTGGGTGGTGTGAATATGGTATGAATATAACCTTCGAACACTTCATGTTGCAGAATTTTTGCGACATTTTTAATTTACAGTAAACCTTTGAAGAAAGAAATAATTTCTTCCCATGAATTTATGCCGTTCCAGAAGCTGGTATTGCCATGAGATGCTTTTAAGTGTCTATGGGATTATATTGGTCCACTTTGCGCCAACATGTTCTTGGCAAATGACAGGTTTTGTTATGTCTCAAGGATGTATCTGCTAACATATGGAATTGGTGTGGGAGAATAGGAATAGAGTTGTTAGGACTTAGATGCTCTTAATTCTTGGTTCTGTGCTTGAAATTCGTTAGGCTTCTATTATGTTTTTGTTTTCAACCTTGTGCCATGCTTGAAAGAACTGTTCTTATGATTGTACTCTATTTCTAGTAATTGGAGTTAAAACTTCTTTGTATAGCTGCTTTCTGAAAGTTGGTGCTTCAATTTTCAGGAAGGGTCATCCCTGAGAGTGTGATTTATAGTTATGGGACTGTATTGCTGGATCTTTTGAGTGGCAAGCGTATCCCTCCAAGCCATGTAAGGACTTTAGATTCCATACTTAAGTTGTATTCAAAATCTTTTTGTGATTGAATTTTCCATCTTTCTTAGGTATCGTACAAGTTATGGGCATCCTTGATGGTTTTGCTCCAATATTTTATACTATCTGGAAATTAAATTTCCTCTGAGTGTATTGAAAATCACCCTAATTATAGAGGATGGACAGACCAAGGGTTCTCCTGAATTCGGGTAGTCCAGTAAGTTAAATCCAGGCAACGGGGCCTAAATCTTGCGGGAAAGGAATGATGTATGATGCAAATACTTCGTATCTGTGCTTAAGGAATCAAAGCTGCAGTGCACATACATTTTTTTCTCTTCATTTGCGAATTGGTGTCCTCTTCCCTAAGTCTTTGTCAGTTGCAAAATTCGCCTTACACTTTTCACCATCGGTTATGTTTTCGTGACTCCAGGCGTTGGATTTGATAAGGGGTAAAAATTCTTTATTGTTAATGGATTCATCCTTGGAAGGACAATATGTCAATGAAGATGCATCTGAATTGGTCGAGCTAGCCTCAAAATGTCTGCAGTATGAGGCCAGAGATAGGCCTGACGTCAAGTTCCTCCTATCATCAGTTGCGCCCCTCCAGAAGCAGAAAGAGGTGCAGAATGTCAAGTGCCCTTTCAGTGGCTTACCCCTAATTGAGCTGTAGATTTGTTGTGAGATGGTTCTTGATTCTGTTCATGGATGACTCTTTTCCTCGGCTAATATGTGCATTTTTCCACCAGGTGGCTTCGCATGTTCTTATGCGAATCACTAAAACTCCTGTAGTGCTTCCAACAATGCTATCACCGCTTGCGAAGGCATGTGTTAGGATGGACCTTACAGCTGTACATGACATTCTGCTTAAGACGGGTTATAAGGATGAAGAAGGTGCGGAAAATGAGGTGAGTTAGAGCTGTAGCTGTCATATCAAACTGGTATACAACACATTAGCACACAGAACTTATATTAAATCACATTGATCATCCGTTACTTGCATGCTGATCTAGCCAACTACAGCGAACTAGCTTTGAGCTGATAATTGTTTGTTGCATGTTTCAAGTATCCGATAGTCTTCAAAAGGAAGAGCGAAGTAAGAGAGAAAACGTAGACAGATGGGATAAAATGGACAATATCTATCTTTAGTTTGCTGTGAAAGCAATATGAAACAGTCCCATGAGTATCTTTAGGGAATAAGATGCCTCCTAAGTCCCTTTATGGGTTGGATTGCCCTCAGTTTCTCTTTGAGAGATTCTAGATAGTAACTCTGAAACTTGTCACTTCCTCCTGGTCCAATCCTTGTGTTGGGTAATGCCAACATTGGTGTATCTGCAAAATCCCCATTGTGTTATGGCTTTTGCTTATGACCTGTCTATATGTGGTTCTATATATAGCTCCCATATTTACATGTTTCTGGCTTTACTCGGCTTGTGTAATTTTTTATCTGTTATTCTCGTGAAGCTTTCGTTCCAAGAATGGACACAGCAAGTACAAGACATGTTGAACACAAAGAAGTTTGGGGATATTGCTTTTAGGGACAAAGATTTCAAGAATGCAATCGATTACTACTCAAAGGTACTGCTCTAAACATAGCAACTTCGATGTGAGCATAATATCAACTGCACTATGATTTCATTCAATGAGCTCTAGTTGATAATTCTTGGTCCTAGTTTGCTTGAAGGTGCTTGCATTCGAATTTTCATCTTTGCCCATTGCAAATGGTTCCCGACAAAATGTTATCATGTCAGGATTTGCTGACTGCTGAATTTCTCTGCTATTTTGTCACCCTCCAATATTTCCTGTAGCCGCCTGCACTGACACTAGCTCACTTTGATCGAAACACAGTTGGTATCGATGATGTCGGTTCCTTCTGGTACTGTTTTTGTGAGGCGGGCGCTCTTGTATTTGATGATTGGCCAAGCAGAGCTTGCTCTGAGAGACGCGATGCAGGATCAGGTGTGCTTGCCCGAGTGGCCCACCGACTTCTACATGCAGGCTCTTGCCCTCTCGAAGCTCGCAATGGAAACCGATGCACAGGACATGCTCAATGATGGTGCTTCCTTTGAGGCAAAGAAGCAGAACAGCTGGCGTGGTTAATTAATCCTGATGTGCAGAGTCATTTCTCTGCTCCAACTCATGCAATACAGCAAGGGGGGTCGGGAGACGGAGATTCCTCCGGAAAGATGCTCTAGGGGTTTGTTTCCGCTTTGTCGACTCAATTTTCCTTCTCTCCTGGATATAGTTTCATTGAGAACGAGGTGCCTGATGATAGTAGAGAGTCGAGTAGCCAAGTTTCTAGTTAGGGCAACTTAATGCTGTATCGTGCTGAGAAATGGGTACGAAGAGATTAGCTTTGTCCCATCACGTTCAATTTGCTGTGTGTTGAGCTGAATCTCTCCTGGCTGCATATCATCTGTTGTGGCTTCTCGGCCTTCATTTCATCGATCGTCCAATTATTATGCAGGATGATCTTCATTACAATTTAATGAATGTTTCAGTCCTGCTAAATGTCGTGAATTTTCGCGTAAACGAGAAGTTTGTGACAGTGATGTTGTGTCTGTTGTAGTTTGCTGTATTAGTCGACTCTTTCATATTCGTTGGGACGAATCAAATTTCATACATTGTGTGCGAAATTACTCCTCGTTTGAGTGGTAAGGTGTTCGAAAGAGTGGGATGAAACTATGGGCTCGAACCGAACTAATCCGAACCGAGATGTGAAAGCTTGGATTCATCTAGGATAAATTTACCTCAAGATCATGCTCTTTAATTTCTAATCATGTGAAGCACCGCAAAATTGCCCAAAATTGCTGAATGGAGATGCTAACGCCGGAGCTACCATGAATGAGGTCTGTCGATTGGAACGCTAGCAGAAATTTGGAGACTCGCCTCCTTCAGAGCAGTGCATCGTGCGGAAGTACATTTCCAAAGTTTTTAATAGGAGGCAGGACGCGAAGAATCGAAGAATTACATATGAATGTACAAAAAGAATTTCATTTTGTTATCGTTAGAGAAATCTTCGGACCAAATTGATAAAAGTACAAGGGTCAATTTGAAAAAAAAAACAGATAGAATAGGGGCGGACAACCTTAAATTTCTCGAGCGTTGAAAGTGTATTACTACACGAGAGACTAAGAAGAAACCGTTCGTCACTGGAAAACGACTTTAACCGTCACTCTCGAGGAGAGTCTCGGACCGTTGCTTCTAAACGATTTTCAAAACAACACAGAGAGAAGAAGAAGAAGAAATAGGCGGGGACAATGGAGGCGGCGGCGATGGCTGCTCTGGTGAAGTGGATAGGCACGGTGATCAAGAGGGCTTCCAAGAACAGAGCATCCGCATGGTGGTACAGCCCTCACATGGCCGCCGCGTCCCGTGCGATCGCAGAATGCCTTCCCCTCGCTGATCTCATCGTCGAGGTCCGGGACACCAGGGTATTGTATCCGCCGTATGACTTTCCCGTTTTCTTTTGTTGCCCCGTTATGCGAGTGAACTCCAATTGTTTGACGAAATGCCTCAATGATATGACCCTGTCTATGCGTGAGTCCTTTCGGTGAATGGTTCTATGAAGTGGCAGCTTGTCCTCACGTTCTCCGGTTGGCATTTGAGACGAGAAGATTGGAACAATGTTTTTAATATTTTCAGTGTGGAAAAGAGTGCTCTGTTCTCTCTCTGTGTCAAGCGATCGTATAATCTGCTGCTTTCCCTTTCTGGGTTGTCCAGGTTCCGTTGTCATCTGAGTTTGAGCTACTGAAGAATTGCCCATCTCCATCCAGGTGAATTGTGGTACTGAACAAGGTGGACCTAGCAAACAGTTCTCTTACCAAGGTAGGGCTTCTGATTTTCCCGTGTTGGTTTCTAACTTATCCAATTTACGTTGATGTATTTAGAAAATTTGTTTCATGGAGATATCGATGATACGAGAGGGAATAGCAAATAATAATCACCATTGCTATTCATTACATGAAAATGAAGAGTATGAAAACGAGATGTTCATGTCTAGGCTCTTTCAGCACCCAACGAAGCACGTGCAAACCTATGTAGCACCGACACGGACACGCGACACGCAACACGACACGACACGCCGACATGTCATTTCTTAAAAATAAAGAATTTCGACACGTTCCGACACTTTATATATTAATTATATTTTTATATATAAATACATAAATAAATAATAGCCTAGAATTAATTTACACGAAAAATATTAAATAATATTATTCATCATTTTAATTTGTTACAATAATACACAAAACTTAGAGGAAAAAACATTGTTTAAAGAAAAATGCTGAAATGATATTTTTAAATTTATTTATTTATCATATATAGCATTTTTTTATTACTTCTTTCATAGTAAAAAACTTTTTTAAAAAAATAAAACAATTCTAAACAAAACTGAAAAAAAAAAAAAAAAAGATGACCCAGTGCGTGTATATTTATAGCAATTTTATTATTTATTTTATTATTTATTTTGTATATATTTATATTTTGACCCCTCATGTATTAGAAATTTTTAAAATTGACTCCGTGCGTGTCGGAATTCTGGACTCGCGTGTCAGAGTGTGTTGGAAAGAGTTGACCACGTGTCTGGACGTGTCGGAGCGTGTCGGACACGTGTCGGGACGTGTCGGAGCGTGTCGGACACGTGTCGGAGTGTCGGACACGACACAAAAGCTTCCGGAGAGTGTCCGTGTTACATAGGTGCAAACACCATGGAAATATTTCAAGATCAAACTCCACAATTTGCTTGCCATGCTCTGTTGAATCCTCCTGACTTGATGCTTAGCCCCACTTCGTCTGCCAACCAGGCTTCCTAGCCACTCCTGAATTGAATTCATCGGAAGTAGCACGCGGTGCCGGAATGATTTCTTGGGAAGGTATCCACTTCTCATGGGTGGGGCGGGTTTGCTTTCGGTTGGGTACGTCCCGTGGCACCGGATTTGAGCTAAGCGAATAGCTTAGTTGGCTAGTAGCGCAAGTTGATGGTGTCATCTTTATATATCAACAAAAATCCTGTGTCTTTCGATCCCGTTGCAAAGTTAATCATCAGAAAGCCGCTAGAGAATTATTTAGGTGTTCTTGGAGCATGACATCCTGGTCGTGCACAAGTGTGATTGACTTGGACAGTTGGAAAATTTGTGGTCTGAAAGCACTAAAGATTTTTCGCAAACATCATGTTTTAAATGGTGGTAGGTAAGCTTGTCCTTGTTCACGTTTTTTTTCTTCGATTTCTCACTAATTGTTTCTTTTGATTAGTATTCAATATTTTCGATCCAAAGGCTGTTTATTTTGAAAAATTGTTTCACAATATATAATCCTTTTTAAAAAGGGGAAAAGGCTATTAAAAATCTCAAATTTTGCCCAAAGTGACAAATTTACCCCATTTTTTTTATGACATGAAAAATCCCAAAATTTGTTAACCGTGACACATTTATTCCAAACTTTTTTTTTTATATGACATAAAAAAACCTTGAACTTATATCCGTGTGACATATTTACCATGAACTAAAGGACATTTTCGTCTTTTACTCTTTTTTTCTTCTCTCTTCCCTTCGTAGGACACGGCGAAGGGAATCTAGTGTCAGGTGAGGGTGGCCCTCGGTTGGGTTGGGCGAGGGCCTCCCTCTCCAGATTTGGCGAGGGGTGCCCTTGCTAGGCGCTCGCTTAACTGAGCCGAGGGCCGCCCTCGCCCAACGTCAGCGAGGGCCTGGCGAGAGGTGCCCTCACCGGCATCAAGTGAGGGGTGCCCTCGCCATATTTGGGGAGGGAGGCCCTCGCCCGACCCAGCCAAGGGCTGCCCTCGACTGAGTTTGGCATGACTGATGGAGGGAAGAGAAAAGAAAAGAAAAAAAATAGAAAAAAAAAAGATGAAAATGCTTTCATGGGGTAAATGTGTCACGATTTATAAAGTTTGAGGTTTTTATGTCACAAAAAGTTTAAGGTAAATTTGTCACTTCAGGCAAAATTTGGAATTTTTGATGGTCTTTTTCCTTTAAAAAAAGAGGGAAATCGTCTCGGTCTTAAGTTCACACATGTCTTTTTGCATGTGAGGTGATCATGTGGGTGCGCAATCATTAAAATAACAACCATAGCTACCAAAATCCTAATTGCTATAAAATTAAACACGTGCAATTAAACATAATAGATATGTAAATTAAACACATGATCTAATCAACATATGAGCAAATAGAGGTCTAATTACACTTAGAATGCAAAACATAGTAATTGCCATTCAAACGCTATATTTTTTTGGATTTTATAAATATTTTTATTTTTATTTTTTAAAATATTAAAATATTATTTTAATATTATAATAATATAATATATTTAAAATGAACCGGGTCGGTTCCCCGGGTTGGGTCTGACCCGGTTCGGTACAAAAGGCTTGGGATCGGGCGGAGGGCCCGAACTCGGGACCGACCGGCCGGGCGGCCTAAGCCCGGCGAAACCCGTCGGGCTGGGCGATATGCGAGCCCGGTCCGGTCAAATTTTTCTTAAAATAAAGCCCATATGTAAAAATAGCCCAAGCCGAACTTAGGTATGCCCGACGCAATTCGTCCAGAACCCTATCTGATTGATTGCACTCGGCCTGACTCCCTTGACCCGGTTTGTGCCCTCTTCTCCAGGGCTTCTTCGCGGCGTCGAAGGAGGGCGTTCGGGGACGCGGCGACTCGGTGGCGGCGGCACGGTGGGCTGCGAACGACGGCAGCAGCGGCAGAAACGGTAACGGCGGCTTGGACGGCATCGGGCACGAGGGCGGCGGCTCGGCGAGGATCGTGAAGGGAGCAGGCGGCGTCGCGGGGACTCGAGATCTAGTGCTTGGGCAGACACGTAGGGACGAAGGTGCTGGATCGTGGAGGGCATGCATCGGCATTCTAAGGTGGCGAGCGGTCGGTGACGGAAACGATCGGGCGTTGCGGCGGTGGTGCTTGGAGGTGGGGACTGTTGTTGGGCAGTGTCGACGACGACGCGGTAGACGGTGGCGGCTAGGGTTTTGAGAGCGGCGGGAGTGATGGCGGTGGAGGCGAGTGGAACTGTTGGGCTAGCGTGGACGGTGGACACGGCGGCGAGTAACTTGACATGGCATCAGGGAGGATGGGCGGAGCGTCGGCTGTTGGCGTGGCAATGCTCGGTTGCGGGCGGCGAGCTCAGGACAGCGGAGCTTATGGCTGGGGGTGCTCGGCACGGCTCGGTGAGGATCAGCAGGCAACGCGTTAGGACGGAGGGCGGCGGTGGCGGCTCGGACGGCGTTGGGCAACGTCGGTGACGCCTCCTCTCTCCTCCGACCACCGCCCTCCTCCCAGAATCCTCTGTCTCTCTCTAGGTTCCTCGAGCTCTGTCCTTTTCTTCAGATCTGGGTTCCGGGGAAGATGACGGTGAACAACGTCGATTGGGTGGCTCGTTGATGACGGCAGCAGCACGGCTCCCTCTTCTCAAGCTCTCTCTTTGTTCTGGTCTTCACCCTCTGTTCGTCTCCCTCCTCACCCGTCTTCTTTTCTGCCGCATTAAGGTTTCACACGAAGAGGAAGCCGGCATGGGCCGGGCCAAGGCGAGATCCGGTCCGGCCTCTTCCATGTTTTCTTTCTCTTTTTTTTTTGTTGTTTTTGTTTTTGTTTTCTTTTTGTTTTCTTTTTTTTTTTAGTGAATGATTCCTAATTTTGTATACGATTAAGTCCTAAATAAAATTTTAAAATTTAGGTGTCAACACTCATGATTCTTTTTTTTTAAATATTTTATTTTTTTCAATTCTTTTTGTTCTTTTTTTTTATCCTTTTACTGTGGCCGTCGAGCCTTGGCGAGGCTCAGCATCATTGTTGGCCTTGCCCATATTTGAAAAAGAAACAAGAAGAAAAAGAAAAATGAAAGGAAAAAAATAATTTAAAAATTGCAAAAGAAGATTGTTCACATTGGTAAATTCTAGCTAAAATTGGATGGATTGATTGAATTAAGGTTAATAACAGAATTGATATAAATACAATATAGGTTTAGGACTTTTCTTTTTGCTAATTTTTTCGTTAATTATCTAATGCATCAAATAAAAATTTTGTGTGTTGGGCGAAATTCATATGTTTTGTTTTGTTTTGTTTTTTTATTCCTTGAGATAGAGGATCAATTGGTCTTCGTAAACGGTTTAGAGGGGAAAAAATGAATTATGAGATCATTGATTATTAAGAAACTAGAAACCAAAAAATCGAAGTGGATTGAATTATTCTGGTGAGCAATCCCAAAAATAGAATTATTCAAATTTGAGCTCACTTTGGTAGGATTAATTTGTTTCAAGCCAACAAATCAAATAATAAATAAATAACGAAAGGACATTTTCGTCTTTTATTTTTTAAATTTTTTTTTTTTTTTTTCTTCTTCTTCTCTCTTCCCTCCATCGGCCATGGCAAAGGGAAGCCAGTGTCGGGCAAAGGTGGCCCTCGGTTGGGTCGGGTGAGGACCTCCCTTGCTAGATTTGGCGAGGGGTGCCCTCGCCATATCTAGGGATGGAGGCCCTCACCCGACCTAGCAAAGGGTTGCCCTCGCCCGACGTTGGCGAGGGCGACGCTCGCCCGACGCCGATAAGGGCTGCCCTCGCCTGAGTTCAACATGATTGACATAGGGAAGAGATAATAAGAAAAAAAAGAAAAAAAAGAAAATGCCCTTGGTGGGTAAATATGTCACGATTAATAAAGTATGAGGTTTTTCATATCATAAAAAAAAAAAAATTGGGGTAAATTTGTCACTTTGGACAAAGTTTGGAATTTTGATAGTCTTTTCCTTTTAAAAAAAGAGGGAAATTGTCTCGGTCTTAGGTTTGCACATATCTTTTTTCAATCCTTAAATCTACAACAAGAAAATTGCATGGAAGCTCATGATGCCACATGATGGATATATTCATGTATTATTGAACAATGGGCAAATTAGAAATCTAAAATAATACGGCATCTCATAAATCTCTTGTGATTTTTTTTTTTAATATTTAATTTTTTTCAATTCTTTTTGTTGGGAAAGAGACGGTAAATGACGTTGGTTCCAGATGAAAATGGCCAACGAGATATAACAAGGCAGGTTTCATTTGGTCTAAGGGAGAAAGCCACCAAAAAATTCCAAACTTTTCAAACTCTAACATATTTATTTTAAATTTTTTGTGACGATAAAAAAAAATTCAAATTTAATATTTGTGTGATATTTTTATTCCAAATTTATTTTATGATGCCAAAAATCTCAATGTCTTTTTTTGTGATATAAAATTTTGGGATAAATACTTCACATGGATTCAAGTTTGAGATTTTTGTGTCACAAAAAAAAAGTTTGGGATAAATGTATCATAATATATAAGTTTGGGATAAATGTCAACATGGTTACAGGTTTGGAATTTTTTGGTGTCACAAAAACAGTTTGGGGGTAAGTGTTTGGCAATAGACATAATTTATGGCTTTTGGTAGCTTTTATCCTTAGTTTTTGGGCTCAATTATCCTTAATGAAAATTGGACTTCTGTTTTGGCCTAAAACAATATTGGGCTTAATGAGCTTTTGTGAGTTTGGGTTTGGCTTGGGCTTTAGAGGAATCGGACTAGGTTTAGTCACAAATGTGTTTGGGCTTAGTGTATTTAGTTTCAACAAAATGGGCTTGATGAGTTTTCTTTACGAAACGGGCTCTCTTTTAATAAGCCCAGGCGTGTCCATGGCCCAAGCTGGGGAGTCCAGGTTTTGTTTGTTTTCGGTTGGGCCCAAGGGCCCAGCCCAGTATCCCTTTTTTGGGATTAAAAATTGATTTTAAAAATAATCCGGCATCTCATAAATCACGGGCGGCGAGCGTGCAAACCATGGGCGGCGAGCATGCGAATGACGGGCGGCAGGCGTGCAAACGACTAGCAACGAGTGGCCAAGCAGAGCTTGCTCTAAGAGACGCGATGCAGGCTCAGGTGTGCTTGCCCGAGTGGCCCACCGCCTTCTACATGTAGGCTCTTGCCCTCTCGAAGCTCGGGATGGAAACCGACGCACAGAACATGCTCAATGATGGTGCTTCGTTTGAGGTGAAGAAGTAGAACAACTGGCGCGGTTAATTAATCCTGATGTGCAGAGTCATTCCTTTGCTCCAACTCATGCTATACAGCAAGGGGAATGGGGAGACCGAGATTCCTTTGGAAAGATGCTCTAGGGGTTTGTTTTCACTTTGTCGATTCGATTTTCCCCCTCTCCTGGCTAATTTTCCCACCCAAATACGACATCAACATGCATCTGATCTACATCATACATGTCCTGTTCCATTTTCTCTCATTCTCTCATTCTCTCATTCTCTCTTGGTTTCCATTTCTCTTATCTTCTCCACTCGCTCTCTCTCTCTCTCCCTCTGTGCTCCCCTCGCTCTCTCTGTGCACCTCTTCGCTCTTCATTGCGCTCCCCTCGCTCTTCACTGCGCTCCTCTCTGGCAGATGTCGTCAAGCATTCAAAATACGGATGATTACGGCAATATGGGGTGGGCAAGATTAACCACAAGATTAAGGTGTTGACCACCGTGGCAGTGACCTTTTCAATCGCAGCTACCCTCATTGCCGCCCTATTCTATTGCTGGTGTAGGCACAGGGAGTGCAGTGGAGTTTCGATAGTGGCATGAGCGGCGGTGGTGGCACAGGCGGCGGCGGCGGCGGAGGTAGCAGCGGCGGTGGAGGCAGCACCAGCGGTGGCAGCACCACCAGCGGCGGCGGCTTCGGGATGAGTAGCTCAGGTTTTTCTCTGCTAATGCGCACGCTATATGCCCACGTGGGATGAGTTTTCTTTACGAAATGGGCTCTCTTTTAATAAGCCCAGGCGTG
Organism: Eucalyptus decipiens; assembly: GCA_014182575.1. Taxonomy (NCBI): domain Eukaryota; kingdom Viridiplantae; phylum Streptophyta; class Magnoliopsida; order Myrtales; family Myrtaceae; genus Eucalyptus; species Eucalyptus decipiens. The sequence continues at coordinate 6,768,821 of CM024616.1, read as the reverse complement.
TCCATGGCCCAAGCTGGGGAGTCCAGGTTTTGTTTGTTTTCAGTTGGGCCCAAGGGCCCAGCCCAGTATCCCTTTTTTGGGAATAAAAATTGATTTTAAAAATAATCCGGCATCTCATAAATCGCGGGCGGCGAGCGTGCAAACCGTGGGCGGCGAGCGTGCGAACGACGGGCGGCAGGCATGCAAACGACTAGCAACGAGTGGCCAAGCAGAGCTTGCTCTGAGAGATGCGATGCAGGCTCAGGTGTGCTTGCCCAAGTCGCCCACCGCCTTCTACATGTAGGCTCTTGCCCTCTCGAAGCTCGGGATGGAAACCGACGCACAGGACATGCTCAGTGATGGTGCTTCCTTTGAGGCAAAGAAGTAGAACAACTAGCGTGGTTAATTAATCTTGATGTGCAGAGTCATTCCTTTGCTCCAACTCATGCTATACAGCAAGGGGAATCGAGAGACCGAGATTCCTTTGGAAAGATGCTCTAGGGGTTTGTTTTCACTTTGTTGACTTGATTTTCCTCCTCTCCTGGCTAATTTTCCCACCCAAATAAGACATCATCATGCATGTGATCTGCATCATACATGTGCCTATTCCATTTTCTCTCATTCTCTCTTTCTCTCTCGGTTTCCATTTGTCTTATCTTCTCCACTCACTCTCTCTCTCTCCCTCTGTGCTCCCCTCGCTCTTCACTGCGCTCCTCTCCGGCAGATGTCATCAAGCATTCAAAATACGGTTGATTACCCACAAGATGGGGTGGGCAAGATTAACCACAAGATTAAGGTGTTGACCACCGTGGCAGTGACCTTTTCAGTCGCAGCTGCCCTCATTGCCGCCCTATTCTATTGCTGGTGTAGGCACAGGGAGTGCAGTGGAGTTCCGATGGTGGCACGAGCGGCGGTGGTGGCACAGGCGGTGACGGTGGCGAAGGTAGCAGCAGCAGTGGAACCGCCGGCGGCGGCGAAGGCAGCACCGGCGGTGGCAGCACCACCAGCGGCGGTGGCTTAGGGATGAGTAGCTCAGGTTTTTCTCTGTTAATGCGCACGCTATATGCCCACGTGGGATGAGTTTTCTATACGAAACGGGCTCTCTTTTAATAAGCCCAGGCGTGTCAATGGCCCAAGCTGGGGAGTCCAGGTTTTGTTTGTTTTCAGTTAGGCCCAAGGGCCTAGCCCGGTATCCCTTTTTTGGGATTAAAAATTGATTTTAAAAATAATCCGGCATCTCATAAATCGCGGGCGGCGAGCGTGCAAACCGCGGGCGGCGAGCGTGCGAACGACAGGCGGCAGGCGTGCAAACGATTAGCAACGAGTGGCCAAGCAGAGCTTGCTCTAAGAGACGCGATGCAGGCTCAGGTGTGCTTGCCCAAGTCGCCCACCGCCTTCTACATGTAGGCTCTTGCCCTCTCGAAGCTCGGGATGGAAACTGACGCACAGGACATCATCAGTGATGGTGCTTCCTTTGAGGCAAAGAAGCAGAACAACTAGCGTGGTTAATTAATCCTGATGTGCAGAGTCATTCCTTTGCTCCAACTCATGCTATACAGCAAGGGGAATCGAGAGACCGACATTCCTTTGGAAAGATGCTCTAAACTTTTGTTTTCACTTTGTCGACTCGATTTTCCTCCTCTCCTGGCTAATTTTCCCACCCAAATAAGACATCAACATGCATGTGATCTGCATCATGCATGTGCCTGTTCCATTTTCTCTCATTCTCTCTTTCTCTCTCGGTTTCCATTTCTCTTATCTTCTCCACTCGCTCTCTCTGCGCACCCCTCCACTCTTCACTGCGCTCCCCTCGCTCTTCACTGCGCTCCTCTCCGGCAGATGTCATCAAGCATTCAAAATACAGTTGATTACCCGCAATATGGGGGGGGGCAAGATTAACCACAAGATTAAGGTGTTGACCACCGTGGCAGTGACCTTTTCAGTCGCAGCTGCTCTCATTGACGCCCTATTCTATTGCTGGTGTAGGCACAGGGAGTGCAGTGGAGTTCCGATGGTGGCACGAGTGGCGGTGGTGGCACAGGCGGCGACGGCAGCGGAGGTAGCAGCGGCAGTGGAACCGCTGGAGACGGCGGTGGCAGCACCACCAGCGGCAGCGGCTTCGGGATGAGTAGCTCAGGTTTTTCTCTGTTAATTCGCACGCTATATGCGCACGTGGGATGAGTTTTCTATATCAAACGGGCTCTCTTTTAATAAGCACAGGCATGTCCATGGCCCAAGCTGGGGAGTCCAGGTTTTGTTTGTTTCGATTGGGCCCAAGGCCCAGCCCAAGATATCCTTTTTTGGGATTAAAAATTGATTTTAAAAATAATCCGACACCTCATAAATTGCGGGCGGCGAGCGTGCAAACCGTGGGTGGCGAGCGTCCGAACGACAGGCGGCAGGCGTGCAAACGACTAGCAACGAGTGGCCAAGCGAGCTTGCTCTAAGAGACGCGATGCAGGCTCAGGTGTGCTTGCCTGTGTCGCCCACCGCCTTCTACATGTAGGCTCTTGCCCTCTCGAAGCTCGGGATGGAAACCGACTCACAGGACATGCTCAGTGATGGTGCTTCCTTTGAGGCAAAGAAGCAGAACAACTAGCGTGGTTAATTAATCTTGATGTACAGAGTCATTCCTTTCCTCCAACTCATGCTATACAGCAAGGGGAATCGAGAGACCGAGATTACTTTGGAAAGATGCTCTAGGGGTTTGTTTTCACTTTGTCGACTTGATTTTCCTCCTCTCCTGGCTAATTTTCCCACCCAAATAAGACATCAACATGCATGTGATCTGCATCATACATGTGCCTGTTCCATTTTCTCTCATTCTCTCATTCTCTCTCGGTTTCCATTTCTACTATCCTCTCCACTCGCTCTCTCTCTCTCCCTCTGTGCTCCCCTCGCTCTCTCTGTGCACCCCTTCGCTCTTCACTGCGCTCCCCTCGCTCTTCACTGCGCTCCTCTCCGGCAGATGTCATCAACCATTCAAAATACGGTTGATTACCCGCAACATGGGGTGGGCAAGATTAACCACAAGATTAACGTGTGGACCACCATGGCAGTGACCTTTCCAGTCGCAGCTGCCCTCATTGCCGCCCTATTCTATTGCTGGAGTAGGCACAGGGAGTGTAGTGGAGTTCTGATGGTGGCACGAGCGACGGTGGTGGCACAGGCGGCAACGGCGGCGGAGGTAGCAGCGGCAGTGGAACCGCCGCCGCCGGCGGAGGCAGCACCGGCGGTGACAGCGCCACCAGCGGCGGCGCCTTCGGGATGAGTAGCTCAGGTTTTTCTCTGCTAATGCGATCGCTATATGCCCACGTGGGATGAGTTTTCTTTACGAAACGGGCTCTATTTTAATAAGCCCAGGTGTGTCCATGGCCCAAGCTGGGGAGTCCAGGTTTTTTTTGTTTTCACTTGGGCCCAAGGGGCCAGCCCAGTATCCCTTTTTTGGGATTAAAAATTGATTTTAAAAATAATCCGGGATCTCATAAATCGCGGGCGGCGAGCGTGCAAACCGTGGGCGGCGAGCGTGCGAACGACGGGCGGCAGGCGTGCAAATGACTAGGAACGAGTGGCCAAGCAGAGCTTGCTCTCAGTGACGCGATGCAGGCTTAGGTGTGCATGCCCAAGTCGCCCACTGCCTTCCACATGTAGGCTCTTGCCCTCTCGAAGCTCGGGATGGAAACCGACGTACAGGACATGCTCAGTGATGGTGCTTCCTTCGAGGCAAAGAAGCAGAACAACTAGCGTGGTTAATTAATCCTGATGTGTAGAGTCATTCCTTTGCTCCAACTCAAGCTATACAGCAAGGGGAATGGAGAGACCGACATTCCTTTCGAAAGATTCTCTAGGGGTTTGTTTTCACTTTGTCGACTCGATTTTCCTCCTTTCCTTGCTAATTTTCCCACCCAAATAAGACATCAACATGCATGTGATCTGCATCATGCATGTGCCTGTTCCATTTTCTCTCATTCTCTCTTTCTCTCTCGATTTCCATTTCTCTTATCTTCTCCACACGCTCTCTCTCTCTCCCTCTGTGCTCCCCTCGCTCTCTCTGCGCACCCCTCCGCTCTTCACTGCGCTCCCCTCGCTCTTCACTGCGCTCCTCTCCGGCAGATGTCATCAAGCATTCAAAATACGGTTGATTACCCGCAATATGGGGTGGGCAAGATTAACCACAAGATTAAGGTGTTGACCACCGTGGTCGTGACCTTTTCAGTTGTAGCTGCCCTCATTGCCGCCCTATTCTATTGCTGGTGTAGGCACAGGGAGTGTAGTGGAGTTCCGATGGTGGCACGAGCGGCGGTGGTGGCACGGGCGGCGACTGCAACGGAGGTAGCAGCGGCAGTGGAACCGCCGGCGGCGGCGGAGGAAGCACCCACGGTGGGAGCACCACCAGCGGCGGTGGCTTCGGGATGAGTAGCTCAGGTTTTTCTCTATTAATGCGCACGCTATATGCGCACGTGGGATGAGTTTTCTATACGAAACGGGCTCTCTTTTAATAAGCCCAGGCGTGTCCATGGCCCAAGCTGGGGAGTCTAGGTTTTGTTTGTTTTCAATTGGGCCCAACGGCCCAGCCCAGTATCCCTTTTTTGGGATTAAAAATTGATTTTAAAAATAATCCGGCATCTCATAAATTGCGGGCGGCGAGCGTGCAATCCGTGGGCAGCGAGCGTGCGAACGACGGGCGGCAGGCGTGCAAACGACTAGCAACGAGTGGCCAAGCAGAGCTTGCTCTGAGTGACGCGATGCAGGCTCAGGTGTGCTTGCCCAAGTCGCCCACCGCCTTCTACATGTAGGCTCTTGCCCTCTCGAAGCTCGGGATGGAAACCGACGCACAGGTCATGCTCAGTGATGGTGCTTCCTTTGAGGCAAAGAAGTAGAACAACTAGCGTGGTTAATTAATCCTGATGTGCAGAGTCATTCCTTCGCTTCAACTCATACTATACAGCAAGGGGAATCGAGAGACCGAGATTCCTTTGGAAAGACGCTCTAGGGGTTTGTTTTCACTTTGTCGACTTGATTTTCCTCCTCTCCTGGCTAATTTTCCCACCCAAATAAGACTTCAACATGCATGTGATTTGCATCATACATGTGCCTGTTCCATTTTCTCTCATTCTCTCTTTCTCTCTCGGTTTCCATTTCTCTTATCTTCTCCACTCGCTCTCTCTCTCTCCCTCTGTGCTCCCCTCGCTCTCTGTGCGCACCCCTCCGCTCTTCACTGCGCTCCCCTCGCTCTTCACTGCGCTCCTCTCTGGCAGATGTCATCAAGAATTCAAAATACGGTTAATTACCCGCAATATGGGGTGGGCAAGATTAAGGTGTTGACCACCGTGGCAGTGACCTTTTCAGTCGCAGCTGCCCTCATTGCCGCCCTATTCTATTGCTGGTGTAGGCACAGGGAGTGCAGTGGAGTTCCGATGGTGGCACGAGCGGCGGTGGTGGCATAGGCCGCGACGGTGGCGGAGGTAGCAGCGGCAGTGGAACCGCCGGCGGCGGCGGAGGCAGCACCGGCGGTGGCAGCACCACCAGCGGCGGCGGCTTCGGGATGAGTAGCTCAGGTTTTTCTCTGCTAATGCGCACGCTATATGCCCACGTGGGATGAGTTTTCTTTACGAAACGGGCTCTCTTTTAAGAAGCCCAGGCGTGTCCATGGCCCAAGCTGGGGAGTCCAGGTTTTGTTTGTTTTCAGTTGGGCCCAAGGGCCCAGCCCAATATCCCTATTTTGGGATTAAAAATTGATTTTAAAAATAATCCGGCATCTCATAAATCGCGGGCGGCGAGCGTGCAAACTGTGGGCGGCGAGCGTGCGAACGACGGGCGGCAGGCGTGCAAACGACTAGCAACGAGTGGCCAAGCAGAGCTTGCTCTGAGTGATGCGATGCAGGCTCAGGTGTGCTTGCCCACGTCGCCCACCGCCTTCTACATGTAGGCTCTTGCCCTCTCGAAGCTCGGGATGGAAACCGACGCACAGGACATGCTCAGTGATGGTGCTTCCTTTGAGGCAAAGAAGTAGAACAACTAGCGTGGTTAATTAATCCTGATGTGCAGAGTCATTCCTTTGCTCCAACTCATGCTATACAGCAAGGGGAATCGAGAGACCGAGATTCCTTTGGAAAGATGCTCTAGGGGTTTGTTTTCACTTTGTCGACTCGATTTTCCTCCTCTCCTGGCTAATTTTCCCACCCAAATAAGACATCAACACGCATGTGATCTGCGTCATACATGTGCCTATTCCATTTTCTCTCATTCTCTCTTTCTCTCTCTGTTTCCATTTCTCTTATCTTCTCCACTCGCTCTCTCTCTCTCCCTCTGTGCTCCCCTCGCTCTCTGTGCGCACCCCTCCGCTCTTCACTGCGCTCCCCTCGCTCTTCACTTGGCTCCTCTCCGGCAGATGTCATCAAGAATTCAAAATACGGTTAATTACCCGCAATATGGGTTGTGCAAGATTAAGGTGTTGACCACCGTGGCAGTGACCTTTTCGCCGCAGCCTGCCCTCATTGCCGCCCTATTCTATTGCTGGTGTAGGCACAGGGAGTGCAGTGGAGTTCCGATGGTGGCACGAGCGGCGGTGGTGGCATAGGCCGCGACGGCGGCAGAGGTAGCAGCGGCAGTGGAACCGCCGGCGGCCGCGGAGGCAGCACCGGCGGTGGCAGCACCACCAGCGGCGGCGGCTTCGGGATGAGTAGCTCAGGTTTTTCTCTGCTAATGCGCACGCTATATGCCCACGTGGGATGAGTTTTCTTTACGAAACGGGCTCTGTTTTAAGAAGCCCAGGCGTGTCCATGGCCTAAGCTGGGGAGTCCAGGTTTTGTTTGTTTTCAGTTGGGCCCAAGGTCCCAGCCCAATATCCCTATTTTGGGATTAAAAATTGATTTTAAAAATAATCCGGCATCTCATAAATCGCGGGCGGTGAGCGTGCAAACTGTGGGCGGCGAGCGTGCGAACGACGGGCGGCAGGCGTGCAAACGACTAGCAACGAGTGGCCAAGCAGAGCTTGCTCTGAGTGACGCGATGCAGGCTCAGGTGTGCTTGCCCAAGTCGCCCACCGCCTTCTACATGTAGGCTCTTGCCCTCTCGAAGCTCGGGATGGAAACCGACGCACAGGACATGCTCAGTGATGGTGCTTCCTTTGAGGCAAAGAAGTAGAACAACTAGCGTGGTTAATTAATCCTGATGTGCAGAGTCATTCCTTTGCTCCAACTCATGCCATACAGCAAGGGGAATCGAGAGACCGAGATTCCTTTAGAAAGATGCTCTAGGGGTTTGTTTTCACTTTGTCGAATCGATTTTCCTCCTCTCCTGGCTAATTTTCCCACCCAAATAAGACATCAACATGCATGTGATCTGCATCATACATGTGCTTGTTCCATTTTCTCTCATTCTCTCTTTCTCTCTCGGTTTCCATTTCTCTTATCTTCTCCACTCGCTCTCTCTCTCTCCCTCTGTGCTCCCCTCGCTGTCTGTGCGCACCCCTCCGCTCTTCACTGCGCTCCCCTCGCTCTTCACTGCGCTCCTCTCCGGCAGATGTCATCAAGAATTCAAAATACGGTTAATTACCTGCAATATGGGGTGTGCAAGATTAAGGTGTTGACCACCGTGGCAGTGACCTTTTCAGTCGCAGCTGCCCTCATTGCCGCCCTATTCTATTGCTGGTGTAGGCACAGGGAGTGCAGTGGAGTTTCGATGGTGGCACGAGCGGCGGTGGTGGCACCGGCGGCAACGGCGGCGGAGGTAGCAGTGGCAGTGGAACCGCCGGCGGCGGCGGAGGTAGCACCGGCAGTGGCAGCACCACCAGCGGCGGCGGCTTCGGGATGAGTAGCTCAGGTTTTTCTTTGTTAATGCGCACGCTATATGCCCACGTGGGATGAGTTTTCTATACGAAACGGGCTCTCTTTTAATAAGCCCAGGTGTGTCCATGGCCCAAGCTGGGGAGTCCAGGTTTTGTTTGTTTTCAGTTGGGCCCAAGGGCCCAGCCCAGTATCCATTTTTTGGGATTAAAAATTGATTTTAAAAATAATCCAGCATCTCATAAATCGTGGGCGGCGAGCGTGCAAACCGTGGGCGGCGAGCGTGCGAACGACGGGCGGCTGGCGTGCAAATGACTAGCAACGAGTGGCCAAGCAGAGCTTGCTCTGAGAGCGCGATGCAAGGTCAGGTGTGGTTGCCTGAGTGGCCCACTCACAAATATGGATTTATAGCGGCACATATTTTGCACAACAGAAATCCAAACGGATGGAGCTGGAAAGACCTTATGTATTCCCAGAAAAACACTCGAACCATCTTAAAGTCTTCTGTTGTTTTCACAATTCAGAAACCAGACGAGAGAAGAGACAAACCCAGAGGCAAGATTCCATACAGATTCTACCTTCGCGACAATTAGTAAGCAGCGAAAACAATCCAACCAAGCTCTAGATAGGAAGCAACTAAAGGAACCCATAATACATCCGCGATGACACACAACCCAAACCCTCAAATTTAAAAAAGGAAAAAAAAAAAAACCCAAGTCATTAGCACATCGACGACTCAATCAAAGAACCAAAAGCAAAACGAAGACGGCACGATCGAAACCGAGCGCGCCCAACCCATCTCACACGCGGAGGCACACAGCACGTCCACGCAGATCCCATTCGTAATTGGCGTAGATGGGGACATGGGTCGAAAAGCTTCGAGCGGGAAGAACCAAAGAAAACCGAAACGCAAGCAAGGAAACCGAGGGACGATCAATAAAGAAGCATCAGACAGATCGAAACATGCCCAAAACAGAGAGAGAGAGAGAGAGAGAGAGAGAGAGACAGTTCTACCTTAGAACTCGTTCAAAGCGAGATCACTGCGAAGCGGGCTCGAAGACGTAGCGACTGCGACCACGGAGCTCGAGAGGCGACTGAGGAGAAAATGCGGAGGCCGAGGGGGCTTCTTCTTCTTCCTTCCTTCCTTCCTCCTAGGGGGCGCGCTTCGAGCTCGCGGATTTCGATCTCGCAGGTTTTGTTGCTGTTACGGATGCAGTTGAGGAAATGGGCGATCACCATTTTTGCACACTCAGAGCACTCTGTTTTCGCACAGCTCCTCTGTTTTTAGGCTCCCGCTCTGCTTTGAAGTGCCAGAAGTATCAAGTGAACTTTCCATTATAAGACTTTTTTTTTTTCTTTTTCTTTTTTTTTCTTTTTCCTTTTCTTTTTTTTTGGTTTGGCTTGGAACCCCTTATAGATAATTGAATATTGCGTAATTCATTTTTTTGCCTCAAAACCGTTTACTAAGACCAATTGATCCTCTATCTAAAGGAAAAAGAAAAACAAAATACAAAATACAAAAAACAAAACATATGAATTTTGCCCAACACGCAAAAGTTCATTTGATGCATTAGATAATTAACCAAAAAATTGACAAAAAGAAAAGTCCTATACCTATATTGTATTTATATTAATTTTTGTTATTAGCCTCAAGTTAATCAATCCATCTAATTTTAGCTAGAATTTACCAATGTGAACAGTCTTCTTTTGCAATTTTTAAATAATTTTTTCCTTTCATTTTTTCTTTTTCTTCTTGTTTCCTTTTTTTTTTTTTTTTGTATTTCACGTTTTGCCAATTTAGTCAAATATGGGCAAGGCCGACAATGATGCTGAGCCTCGCCAAAGCTCGACGGCCACAATAAAAGGATAAAAAGAAGAACAAAAAGAATTGAAAAAAAATAAAATATTGGAAAGAAAGAATCACGAGAGATTTATGAGATGCTAAATTATTTTAGATTTCTAATTTTTCCATTGTTCAGTAATACATGAATATATCTATCACGTGGCATCATGAGCTTTCATGCAATTTTCTTGTCGTAGATTTAAGGATTTAAAAAAGACATGTGCGAACCTAAGACCGAGACAATTTTCTTTTTTTTTTAAAGGGAAAAACTATCAAATTTCCAAATTTTGCCAAAAGTGACAAATTTACCCCCAAACTTTTTTTGTGACATGAAAAACCTCATACTTTATTAATCATGACACATTTACCCCACCAAGGGTATTTTCGTCTTATTTTTTCTATTTTTTATATTTTTTTTTATTCTCTCTTCTCTCCGTCAGTCATGCTGAACTTAGGCGAGGGCAACTCTTGCCGGCGTCGAGCGAGGGTCGCCCTCACCAACGTTGGGCAAGGGCAACCCTTGGCTGGGTCGGTTGAGGGCTTCCCTCCCCGGATATGGCGAGGCACCCCTCACCAAATCGGTGAGGAAGGCCCTCGCCCAACCCAACCTAGGGCCACCCTTGCCCGACGCTAGCTTCCCTTCGCCATGGTCCTCGGAGGGAAGAGAGAAGAAGAAGGGAAAAAAATAAAAAGTAAAAGACGAAAATGTCCTTTCATTTATTTATTTATTATTTGTTTTGTTGACTTGAAACAATTAATCCTACCAAAGTGAGCTCAAATTCGAATAATTCTACTTTTGGGATTGATCAGCAAAACAATTCAATCCATTTCGATTTTTGGTTTCTAATTTCTTAATAATCAATGGTCTCATAATTCATTTGTTGCCTCTAAACCGTTTACTAAGACCAATTGATCCTCTATCTCGAGGAAAAAAGAAAAACAAAACAAAACACAAAACATATGAATTTCGCCCAACGCGCAAAAGTTCATTTGATGTGTTAGATAATTAACGAAAAAATTAACATAAAGAAAAGTCCTAAACCTATATTGTATTTATATCAATTATGTTATTAACCTCAATTTAATCAATCCATCTAATTTTAGCTAGAATTTACCAATGTGAACAGTCTTCTTTTGCAATTTTTAAATAATTTTTTTCCTTTTTTTTTTCTTTTTTTCTTTTTGTATTTCACAGTTTGCCAATTTAGTCAGATATGGTTTCCGTTTTGAAAAGAAAACTCATCAAGCCCATTTTGTTGAAACTAAATACACTAAGCCCAAACGCATCTATGACTAAAGCTAGTCCGATTCCTCTAAAGCCCAAGCCAAACCCAAACTCACAAAAAGCTCATTAAGCCCAATATTGTTTTAGGCACAAACCTAAGTCCAATATTCATTAAGGATAATTGAGCCCAAAAATTAAGGATAAAAGCTACCAAAAACCATAAATTATGTCTATTGCCATACACTTACCCCCAAACTGTTTTTGTGACACATTATCCCAAACTTATATATTATGATACATTTATCCCAAACTTTTTTGTGACACAAAAATCTCAAACTTGAATCCATGTGAAGTATTTATCCCAAAAATTTAATGTCACAAAAAAAGACATTGAGATTTTTGGCATCACAAAATAAATTTGGAATAAATATATCACACAAATATTAAAATTGAATTATTTTGCGTCACAAAAAAATTTAAAATAAATATGTAGTTTGCAAAGTTTGAAATTTTTTGGTGGCTTTCTCCCTTAGACCAAACGAAACCAGCCTTGTTATATCCGTTGGCCATTTTTGTCTGGAACCAACATCATTTACCGTCTCTTTCCCAACAAAAAGAATTGAAAAAAATAAAATATTTAAAAAAAAAAAAAAAAAGAATCACTAGAGATTCATGAGATGCCGGATTATTTTAGATTTCTAATTTGCCCATTGTTCAAGTAATACATGAATATATCCATCACGTGGCATCATGAGCTTCCATGCTATTTTCTTGTCATAGATTTAAGGATTGAGAAAAGACATGTGCAAACCTAAGACCGAGACAATTTCCCTCTTTTTTTAAAAGGAAAAGACTATAAAAAATTCCAAACTTTGCCCAAAGTGATAAATTTATCCCAAACTTTTTTTTTTATGACATGAAAAACCTCATACTTTATTAATCGTGGCATAGTTACCCCACCAAGGGCATTTTCATCTTATTTTTTCTATTTTTTCTTATTATCTCTTCCCTCCGTCGATCATGCCGAACTTAGGCGAGGGCGGCCCTTACTGGCATCGAGCGAGCGTCGCCCTCGCCAACGGGCGAGGGCAACCCTTGGCTGGGTTGACTAAGGGCCTCCCTCCCCAGATATGGCGAGGGCACCCCTCGCCAAATCTAGCAAGGGAGGTCGTCACCCGACCCAACCGAAGGCCACCCTTGCCCAATGCTAGCTTCCCTTTGCCATGGCCGACGGAGGGAAGAGAGAAGAAGAAGAAAAAGAAAATTTAAAAAATAAAAGACAAAAATGTCCTTTCGTTATTTATTTATTATTTGTTTTGTTGGCTTGAAACAAATTAATCCTACCAAAGTGAGCTCAAATTCGAATAATTCTATTTTTGGGATTGCTCACGAGAATAATTCAATCCACTTCGATTTTTTGATTTCTAATTTCTTAATAATCAATGGTCTCATAATTCATTTTTCCCCTCTAAACCGTTTACTAAGACCAATTGATCCTCTATCTCAAGGAAAACAAAAAAAACAAAACAAAACATATGAATTTCGCCCAACGCACAAAAGTTTATTTGATGCATTAGATAATTAACGAAAAAATTAGTAAAACGAAAAGTCCTAAACCTATATTGCATTTATATCAATTCTGTTATTAACCTTAATTTAATCAATCCATCTAATTTTAGCTAGAATTTATCAATGTGAAGAATCTTCTTTTGCAATTTTTAAATTATTTTTTTCCTTTCATTTTTCTTTTTCTTCTTGTTTCCTTTTTCTTTTCTTTTTCTTTTCTTTTCTTTTTGTATTTCACATTCTGCCAATTTAGTCAAATATGTTCAAGGCCAACAATAATGCTGTCACCGACGTTGCCCAACGTCGTCCGAGCCGTCACCGCCCTCTGTCCCGACACGCTACCTGCTTATCCTCACCGAGCCGTGTCGAGCACCCCCAGCCACGAGCTCCGCTATCCTGAGTTCGCTACCCGCAACCGAGCACCGCCGCGCCAACAGCAGGAGCTCCGCCCATCCTCCCCGACGCCGTGTCAAGTTACTTGCCGCCATGTCCGCCGTCCTTGCTGGCCCAACAGTTTCGCTCGCCTCCATCGCCATTGCTCCCAGCCACTCTCGAAACCCTAGCCGCCACCATCTGCCGCGTCGTCGTTGACGTTGCCCAACACCAGTCCCCGCCTCCAAGCACCACCGCTGCAACGCCCGATCATTTCCGTCACTGACCGCTCGCCGCCTCAGAATGCCAATGCCTGCTGCCGCCACGATCCAACGCCTCCGTCCCTTCGTGTCCACCCAAGCACTAGATCCCGAGTCCCCGCAACGTCGCCTCTGCTCCTGCTTGCCGATCCTCGTCGAGCCGCCGCCCTCTTGCCCAACGCCGTTCAAGCTGCCGTTGCCATTCCTACCGTTGCTGCCGTCGTCCGCCACCCACCGCGCCACCGCCACCCAGTCGCCGGCATCCCGAATGCCCTCCTTCGGCGCCACGAAGAAGCCCTAGAGAAGAGGGCACAAACCGGGTCAAGGGAGTCGGGTCGGGTGCAATCAATCAGATAGGGTTTTGGACGAATTGGGCTGAGCATATCTAAGTTGGGCTTGGGCTGTTTTTACATATGGGCTTTATTTTAAGAAAAACTAGACCGAACTGGACCTACATATTAGGCCCAGCCCGACTGGTTTCTGCTGGCTTGGGCCGCCTGGCCCTATTCGGTCCGGGTTCGGGCCCTCTGGCCCGATCCAAAGCCTTTTGCACCGAACCGAGTCAGACCCAACCCGGGGAACCGACCTAGTTCATTTTAAATATATTATATTATTATAATATTAAAATAATATTTTAAAAATATAAAAATATATTTTTAAAAAATAAAAATTCGAAAATCCAAAAATATAGGGTTTGATTGGGAATTGCTATGTTTTCCATTCTTAGTGTAATTAGACCTCTATTTGCTCGTATGTTGATTAGACTATGTGTTTAATTTATATATCTATTATGTTTAATTGCATGTGTTTAATTTTATAGTAATTAGGATTTTGGTAGCTATGGTTGTTACTTTAATGACTGTGCACCCACATGATCACCTCACATGTTAGTAGATATGTGTAAAATCAATCCAAACTACTTGATAAAAATATTTTATTTTAAAAAGAACAAGATTAGGTACCGAAATGGCACTAATTGATCAATTAGTGTAATCAAGTCCCCAACCTTAGATTCTCTGGTTGCGTAGGATGAGGTACACTCGTATGCTTTGGTTTCTAGCCAACCCCAATAGGCTAATGGCGACTCCTTTATTCCTTAAGAATATCCCAACGTCACAAGCTAATGGCTTGGGAGAGGCCGCGCCTAATCATTGGCCTTAGGCTCGTCCTTTAGGCATTACCCCTAAACCTGTTCCCTCCCCTGAGGATAGTTCACGACAATGAGAGATTTATGAGATGCCGAATTATTTTAGATTTATAATTTTTCCATTGTTCAGTAATACATGAATATATCCATCACGTGGCATCATGAGCTTCCATGCAATTTTCTTGTCGTAGATTTAAGGATTTAAAAAAGACATGTGTGAACCTAAGACCGAGACAATTTCCCTCTTTTTTTAAAGGGAAAAGACCATCAAAAACTCCAAACTTTGCCTAAAGTGACAAATTTACCCCAAACTTTTTTTTGTAACATGAAAAACCTCTAACTATATAAACTGTGACACATTTACCCCCACAAGGACATTTTCGTCTTATTTTTTCTTTTCTTTTTCCTTCTTTTCTCTTCCCTCCATCGGTCATGCCAAACTCAGGCGAGGGCGGCCCTTGCTGGTGTTAGGCGAGGGCCGCCCTCGCCAACGTCAGGCGAGGGCAACCCTTGACTAGGTCGGGCGAGGGCCTCCCCCTTAGATATGGCAAGGGCACCCCTCACTTGACACCAGCGAGGACACCTCTCACCAGGCCCTCGCTGACATTGGGCGAGGGCGGCCCTCGGCTGTGTTGAGTGAGGGCTTGGCGAGGGCACCCCTCGCCAAATCTGGGGAGGGAGGCCCTCGCCCAACCCAACTGAGGGCCACCCTCACCTGACACTAGCTCCCCTTCGCCATGGCCTATGAAGGGAAGAGAGAAGAAGAAAAGTAAAAGATGAAAATGTCCTTTAGTTCATGGCAAATATGTCACATGGATATAAATTTAGGATTTTTTATGTCACATAAAAATAAAGTTTGGGGTAAATGTATTACGGTCAGCAAATTTTGGGATTTTTCATGTCATAAAAAAAAAGTTTTGGATAAATTTGTCACTTTGGGCAAAATTTGAGATTTTTAATAGCCTTTTCCCCTTTTTAAAAAGGATTATCTATTGTGAAACAATTTTTCAAAATAAACAGCCTTTGGATCGAAAATATTGAATTCTAATAGAAAGAAACAATTAGTGAGAAATCGAAGAAAAAAAAAAGTGAACAACGACAAGCTTACCTACCACCATTTAAAACGTGATGTTTGCGAAAAATCTTTAGTGCTTCCGAACCACGAATTTTCCAACTGTCCAAGTCAATCACACTTGTGCACGACCAGGATGTCATGCTCCAAGAACACCTAAATAATTCTCTAGCGGCTTTCTGATGATTAACTTTGCAACGGGATTGAAAGACACAAGATTTTTGTTGATATATAGAGATGACACCATCAACTTGCGCTACTAAGCTGTTCACTTAGCTCGAACTCAGGTGTGGGCGGCCCTTGCCGGTGTTAGGCAAGGCTCGCCTTCACTTGGGCTGGCTAAGGTCGCTCTCGCCAACGTCGGGTAAGGGCAGCCCTTGGCTGGGTCAGGCGAGGGCCTCCCTCCCCAGATATGGCGAGGGCACCCCTCGCTTGACAACGGCGAGGGCACCTCTCGCTAGGCCCTCACTGACGTCGGGCGAGGGCGGCCCTTAGCTATGTCGAGCAAAGGCTTGGTGAGGGCACCCCTCGCCAAATCTGGGGAGGGAGGCCCTCGCCCGACCCAACCGAGGGCCACCCTCACTTGCACCGGCTTCCCTTCGCCATAGCCGACGGAGGGAAGAGAGAAGAAGAAAAAAAAATTAAAAAGTAAAAGACAAAAATGCCCTTTAGTTCATGGTAAATATGTCACAAGTTCAGGGTTTTTTATGTCACCAAAAAAAATTGGTAAATGTGTCACGGTTAGCAAAGTTTAGGGCTTTTCATGTCATAAAAAAAAAATTGAGTTAAATTTGTCACTTTGGACAAAATTTGAGATTTTTAATGGCCTTTTCCCCTTTTTAAAAAGGATTATATATTGTGAAACAATTTTTCAAAATAAACAGCCTTTGGATCGAAAATATTGAATACTAATCAAAAGAAACAATTAGAGAGAAATCGAAGGAAAAAAAAAGTGAACAAGCACAAGCTTACCTACCACCATTTAAAACATGATGTTTGCAAAAAAATCTTTAGTGCTTCCAGACTACGAATTTTCCAACTGTCCAAGTCAATCACACTTGTGCACAACCAGGATGTCATGCTCCAAGAACACCTAAATAATTCCCTAGTGGCTTTCTGATGATTAACTTTGCAACGGGATCGAAAGACACAGGATTTTTGCTGGTATATAGAGATGACACCATCAACTTGCGCTACTAGCCAACTAAGTTGTTCGGTTAGCTCGAATGCGGTGCCACGGAACGTACCCAACCGAAACCCATGAGAAGTGGATACCTTCCCAAGAAATCGTTCCGGCATCGCGGGCTACTTCCGATGAATTCAATTCAGGAGTGGCTAGGAAGCCTGGTTGGCAGACGAAGAGGGGCTGAGCATCAAGTCAGGAGGATTCAACGGAGCACGGCAGGCAAATTGTGGAGTTTGATCTTGAAATATTTCCATGATGTTTGCACGTGCTTCGTCGAGTGCTGAAAGAGCCTAGACATGAACATCTCGTTTTCATACTCCTCGTTTATATGTAATGAATAGCGATGGTGATTATTATTTGCTATTCCCTCTCGTACCATCGATATCTCCATGAAACAAATTTTCTAAATACATCAACGTAAATTGGATAAGTTAGAAACATTCCTTTTCTTAAAAGCATTCTCATATCTTCCTGTTATCAGAGAAGAGGTTGAAGAACAGACCATATAAAACTTGCGATGCGGGGAGAAAGACTTTTTAAGTATAGCTCACCAACTAGATGAAAATAAGAACTTGGTGAGATTATGAAGTACCATGAACATCAATGTCTTTTGGGATGTCGTCGAAAGTAAAATGTCCAAGCCTCCCAGTTCGGTACAGATTTAATAATTTCTCGGAAACTCTGATGCAGGCGTCTTCCTTGCCTAATTCCAAGGGGATCCTAAAAGCTTCTCGCAGAGCGGCCAGTTGAAACTCGATAAGCCTCAACACATCTTTTCCTACGTCTCATGTCAACACGCGTGGAGGAAATGCTCTCATAAAGGACACGGCGGACATCTTGCACGATGAAATCCTGTCATGGAAGGACAGGTAATGTCTTAGAGCAATAATTCATGCTGACAACAACCATAAACCCTCAAAGGGAAAAGAATACATGTCATACAGGGACAAATAACAAAGCATGTGAAGCCTTTGCTCAAGACATCATGTTCTCGACATGCTAACATCGAGTTTTGGCAGGGTAGCCCTCTGGGCAACTCTTCAATCAGGTTAAACTTATCTGAGCCATCATGTTTTGGCGCAAGCAAAAGCTATTGATAGACTTGCCAATAAACTCTCCATGAATGTGCAAGAAAGATAGGCCTCCAATTTTGTCATTACAATCTTTCTAGTTTCCACCTCTTCGAGAAATAAAAAACTTAGAGACCCGAATGAAAGGAACGAAAATGAGCACTTGACACTTTAAATGCAAGCTCTTCCTTGCATTACATAGGAACAAGCTCTACAATTCCTATTAGGTTAATTTGCAGTTGCTTCCACAGAAGCGGAAAACTAAGGCTAGAGACAAGAAAATGATGAGATCCTTCTTGACTCCTATTACAAAGGAGATATGTCGTCCTATACTCAGAAAATCAACAAACAACACTTTCTATTACCATCTGCTTAAGATTTTTAGTGTTACTGGCAGAGAAACAGAGCAGTGGTTGCCTGACTACTGATATGTCATAATACTCTCGTGATCTCACCAGTATTGAAACACTTCAGACTAAAAGGAATGCACTAAATCCCCCTCAATGAACACTTTCCTTCTGATAATCGCCTAATCTACCATCCTCCCATTCTAGTTTCCACGTCTGTGTTGCATTTTCTACACATCTGAAATTTCTCCTAGTTATTCCCGATTCAAAAGAAAGTAACTAGCAACAATATGAGTTAGCTCACATTCACCATTCTAGCACTATCTCATCAAAGTAGGAATGAAGTTGTTTGAACGTGTTAACATTATGTTAGGTGCAAATGGAAAGAGGTACACAGTTTTCAGCTACCATTTTATATCCATCTAAGCAAATAGTTCAGAATCACTGACAAAACCCAAAATGATGGAAACCATCCATATGAATAATTAAACTGACCAGCACATGCAATCCTTCTGTGACTATACCTGGGTATGATCTGAGGGATACTGCCATTTCTTTGTTGTTTCAGTTTCACAGCTACCTGAATATTCTTCTCTGAAATCCACACTCAATCTGCCAGATCCAGCGGTCAACAGCTTTGCGCATTGTTCATATTCTTTACCTGAGTCAAGTATTGATAGGAAGAACTGCGCGAGTTGTTTTTCTCCAGCCAAGGAATCCCTAACTGTACCTGAACTTGCAATGTGAAAATCTGGGCTCAGATCATCTAAATTGAAAGTTCAACAATTTCAGCTCACCCAATGCAAGATAACATGGGTGAACTACTTAGATTAGTCAACAAAAGTTGTTAATAATAATAATAAACCATTGTTAGAGCTAATTAATACAATATACTCTAAGAAAAAGAGACTGTTGATATAATCACAACCATACCAATCAAAGCTAGCTTGGAGCTGGTCTCAAAGTCGCAAATAACTGGAGGCAAGACTCCTGGAGTGTCCAACACATAAACATTTGGATTGCTGGCAATCTGATGAAATCATGTTCCATTGGTAGATGGCCGTCATCAACATAAGAACATCCCAAGTGAAGAAAAATGAGTATCAGTACCGTAACACAGCAAGCATAGAGAAACAAGTATTTCTCACGGTACCATAGAGGAAAGATCCATGGCGCTCTTTTTTAAAATTACCATTTCATACCCCAATATTAGGGTATAATGATGACAAGAGAGAAGGACAACATAGAATTTTAACTGGCCAATGACATAACCTTAACCATGCTCTGATAGCACTTACCAATTCGAACTGCTCTATTCTTGATCTTGCCATGAACAATACCAAGAAGATAAAAAGCAATCGATACATATGAATATCTAATGCTTACATATAATTTAGAAAGAAACCTTGCTTATGAAGCAAAAGATCTGTTTAACTTCTTCTCTCCTCTACACACAGTTTCTAGAAATAATAGCATATCTAAGTGTGCATCTGAAGAAACAACAAAAAGCATAGATGGAGCTTCAACAACAAATAAAAATTAATTGCATACCTTCAAACTGCTAATATCTTTTGTCTCACATGGCTGTGAGCTCACTGCTGCATGCTTCAACTTTCCTTTCTCTGCGAAGAAACTTGTTTTGCGTTATATTAGGAAGCATTCACATTTTTATCAAGGAATGGCCCTCAGCAGAAAGGATATGGAGGTAGAGAGGGACAGCTGAAGAGTTATTCTGCTTCCACTGTCCATGTAAAACATACAAAGGGCAATTTGTGAAGAAAAAAGATCTCGCATCGGATGCTATAAGAAGATTAGTACCAGCCGCACTTATCCTGCC
Source organism: Eucalyptus decipiens (assembly GCA_014182575.1). NCBI lineage: Eukaryota > Viridiplantae > Streptophyta > Magnoliopsida > Myrtales > Myrtaceae > Eucalyptus > Eucalyptus decipiens. Next base: position 6,749,130 of record CM024616.1, on the reverse strand, counting down.
AATATTATGCAATGAATTGGCGAGGGCAGACTTTCCAGTGTTAGGGATTCCGACTAACATAATTGCTGTAGTGCTGCTAGAATTATCCATCTTTTTCAACTCTCTTACTTTGGCTTGTAAGAAATTCAAAAACTGCAAGATGTTAGCCATCATCAACTACTGTTTGATAAAGAGAAAAAACATATATGCATAAAAAGCTTCATAAAAAGAAAAATCTTCAACTACAATCAGTATATATTAATTATGACTGGCTGCTGTCACAGTCCTAGTGTACCCAGCCACTCAGATGGAAGTCTTTATCGAAGTCCCACTTGTTCTAAGCTACACTGACTTTTAAGTCGTATTTAGAAGGTAAAATTTCTGAAACTCAATTGATGGAAGAATGCTCCTGTCAATCCAGGAAATAAAGCAGGCAATAGTTTTTACCTGCTTACTATTTTCCCTATTATGGGAATTCACAGCAAAAGATTCACAGTTCTGCAGCTCAAAGTACCTCATCCACTCCTATATATGAAACACAGCACTAAGTTACAAGAGAGTAACCAGGGTGAGAAGATAAAGTATGGAAACAATAGATACTGCCAGCTTTTAAGTTGAATATATGGAGGAAATACTGTGACACAGAAACACGGCAGCGCACTATGTAACTCTCCCCAGATTCACTAGCACTTAGCATAAAAAAGAATGACAAAACTAAATTTTCAACAGTAACATATTATTAAATTATCGACAATAATTCAAATGAGGCCAATCTGACTTCCTTGTATTAAGACAGAATATCACATAAAAAGAGAAGGCGACTCACAAACTCATAAGATATTTTGACCATTTTGATCTACAATTATGGTCATACATCTATAACTTTACAAGAGCAAATTTGGATGTTCAGCAAATATAAACTCAGAAGAAAGTGTAGACATGCAGTGTCATGGCGGTAATTTACCTTTAAAATACACATCATCTATAGTCAAACATTAGAAACATTAAAGTCATCTTTACACATACTAAGCCTCAAGCCATACAAGAGCAAATATCCAGGCTGAGCTTAGCAACCGGAATAAGGCAGATCAATCTTAAAAGTCTGAAAGATTAACCTTATCAACCAACACGGGAAAATCAGGAGCCCTACCTTGGTACGAGAACTGTTTGCGAGGTTCATCTTGTTCAGTACCACAATTCGCCTGGATGGAGATGGGTAATTCTTCAGTAGCTCATACTCAGATGACAACGGAACCTGGGCAACCAAGAAAGGGAAAGCAGCAGATTATACGATCGCTTGACACAGAGAGAGAACAGAGCACTCTTTTCCTAAGCATTTCCACACTGAAAAAATAAAAAACATTGCTCCAATCTTCTCATCTCAAATGCCAACCGGAGAACGTGAGGGCAAGCTGCCGCTTCATAGAACCATTCACCGACAGGACTCACGCATAGACAGGCGGACATCCATCGAGGCATTTCGTGAAACAATTGGAGTTCACTCGCATAACGGGGCAACCAAAAAAACGGGTCATACGGCGGGTACAATACCCTGGCGTCCCGGACCTTGACGATGAGATCGGCGAGGGAAAGGCGTTATGCAATCTCACGGGACGCGGCGGCCATGTGAGGGCTGTACCACCACGCCGATGCTCTGTTCTTGGAAGCCCTCTTGATCACCGTGCCTATCCGCTTCACCAGAGCAGCCGTCGCCGCCGCCTCCATTGTCCCCGCCTATTTCTTCTTCTTCTTCTTCTCTTTGTGTTGTTTTGAAAATCGTTTAGAAGCAACGGTCCGAGACTCTCCTCGAGAGTGACGGTTAAAGTCGTTTTCCAGTGACGAACGGTTTCTTCTTAGAAATGGAGGAGGAGCGCTAGCGAAGTCCGTGTATAACGTAGTAGGATTGATTGTGCAATTTTTTCAGCAATTTCACTGATAAATTAATATTCGAAGCTTATGATCTTTAAAGAAAGGATGGTCAAACACCGGCTGTTTGTATACGTCGATGTAATCAACTATTTCTCCATGAATTTGTCTGCAATAGTTACGAATAACAAAGGATGGTAACAACGTTGTACAGGTACATGAGGGTGCACTTTTTTTTTTTGGGTGGGGGGTGGTTTTCGATCCACGGCTCCGCTATCTCTCCATCATGCTGCTTACAGCGAGTTTCCACGCGAGCAAGGACGCCTTCCCTTGAGCAGAGTAGAGTAGGCCGGTGATGGAGGGGGCAGCAGAGCAGGACTTCAATGCTGCCAAACTGAAGAGCAGAGCAGGCCATACTTGCTGCAGATGGGACGGCCGATTGGACGCCGGTTTGGCCAAGGGAGGGGCTGGTCGGTGCTCCAAGGACCGGCGGCGGAGGCACCTCCATTGACTGGCCTCCTCGGCTTATTAAGTAGGACGGCCGCTTGGACAAAAAGCGGCAGAGAGTGGAGGGGAAAAAAGGATCATGAGTGAAGGAGTCCAGACGGAGAGAGACCCGAGCAAAGGAGTGGTTCGAGCAGAGAGAAAGAGAGAGCCGAGAGAGAGTCGAGGGGGCCGAGAACGAGGAAGCCTCAACCTATAGCTCCGCCGTGCTCAACCCTGGTCCAGCGTCCTCCCTAGCCGACGTATCTGAGCCAAACCAGTGAGTCCCGATTGTTCTTGCCCTGTTTTGGGCATGAGCTCGCGGCCATTGGGCTCACGCGAACTCCGGCCTCTGTCCATCCCTTGTTAGATCATTGTGCACATCTTGGTTTGTCTGTCCAGAGTCCCGACACGGGTTCTGGTCCCTTTCGGGCCGAGAATCGCTCGTTACGGTAGTGCACTCCACATGTTCGGTAAAATGTTTAAACCGGATCCAGTTTTTTTTCTTTTTTTTTTGTTTAAGCTGAAGTCGAGTCATCCGGGCCTCATCCCGTTGAGTCAAGGTCTTCATGTGATGGTTGGCGTCCTGGGCGTTGGCCGTTCGGGTCGTTTCGTTGCCCCTCGTTGTTGTTTTTTCATTTACGCGCCGGCAAAGAGTGCACCCTCGGCCAGTGGTGTTGCGGCCGGCCGATGAGTGGCGACTCAGGCGGGGAGTCAGGCCTTCGGCCCGGGGCAGCTAGGGCACCGTCGGGGTGCGTTGTTGGCTTTGCATTCTTGGGCCGGTCTATTCTTATTTTAGGCTAGGTTTCTTCTAGTCTTTGGGCCAGGCTTTTTCTTTTTCCGGGTGGTTTTTTGAGCTGGACTAGCCCCGCGAATCAGGCCCAGTCTGGCTGAGGGCCCTGCGACCCGGATCAACAGACCCGGGTAGGTCCCGGCCTGAGTCCCTATTTTATGATAAAAAATTAATCAAAAAAATATTTTTTTAAATAAAAATAAAAAAATCGAAGAAAAAATTTCAAAAAAATTATGAAATTAGGAAAAGGTTTAAAATGTGGTTTTAGGTAGATTTCTAAAAAAAAAAAAAAGAGTACATGAAAAATCCTTCAAAAAAAAAAATCCTCAAACCCTTAAGTTTAAATAATATTAGGTACGAGAATGGCAATAATTGATTAACAAGTGTAATGGAGTCCCTAATACTAGTTTCTCTAGTTACATAGGAGTAAAGTGTTTGTCACAATATATTACTTAAATTTCAAATCGACTCATCACAAATCAATTAGTAACGATTTCTATATAATAAAACTTGCAGGTTAAAAACTTGAACCACAAGTGGCGAATTGGTGGGCTTGGAAGAGCTTGAGTTAAGTCTAAACTTAGTAAGTCATTAGCCATTTTTCCGTAAGGGTAGAGGTCGCAATACAATGCTACATGTTGGACATTGCAATGTCATATCCTTCTAGATTCTGTTGCTTCTCTGCTCCATCGTGAGTTTATGTGTTCAACTCTCTATGTTAACCTGAGTAGGAACAGTTGCTGAAAGATGCAGTTCATACTGTATTTGCATCTAGACAAGATCGTTCCCCATCATTGGTTAAAATGCCTTTGGTAGCATGACTTGTGACCTACGGACCTAAGATAAAATCAACCAGAAATCGCATGAATATAACAGCATGTCCTTATAGGTTCATTTCTTTAGTGGAGAAAAATTCTGCTCAAAAGAAAATTAAACGATCGGTGGAAACCATGCCATCTGTGAAGCACGGGTCATTATCCACTACCCTAGCAACATATAGGAGGTTTGATGAATCTCTTCCTAGTTCAAGTTCCTCTCGACACCTCGGGTTAGCCGTCGAGCAGTTGACTGATATTCAAACCGGATATGGTCGGCAAGAACGGCAGTGGAAGCAACATTGGTGCTCACCCTCTGTTCAAATGAGAAGAAGGCTTGGTGTACACCATAGCACCATTGTGAATATACTATTTGGTGAGAAGAATATTATTGGAAGGATTGTCTTTGTTATAGTTTTGGTTTGCTTTATGTTCATAACCATTCAGCTTTTAATTGAAGGACTCAAAACAAGAAATATCACTGGCAAATGAAGGAACCGACAACTTCAAATCAAATACAACTATACAAATGCAAACCATGCTAAAATTTAATCGATGACATGATTTGAAAAGTATAGTTATTACAAGCAAACCATGTGTAAACCAACTCAGTCGGAATTTAAATGACACAAAGCTTGAGAATGCCAAAATATTACGCTAGAATTTAATCGACGAAAGATAAAAGTACAATACAAGAAAGTAAAGATACTGAAAGATGGTAATTTTGTTTAATTTGTGTTGGAGTGGGGTTTGGGGCACTTTTTATTTGATAGGATATTGTATTTACAACGTTTGTGCCATAACTGTTCTCAGAGTGGTTCACAGGAGTTGTGCCCATGTTCTTCCATTATGAAAATCTTGTTCCCATGTTGTTTCTGGATGTTTTTATAGAATGCAGCTTAACAGCCCTACAATCATAGTCACTTCATTCTCTAGTGGCCTCAAACTCGTAATCATATCTTCATGTGTCTTTTCTCTCAATACTTTGATAGCTCATCGATCTTTATCTATCAATACTCTTATCGATTATCATTACTCATTTGTCATCGTATATCGACAACAGGATGGTGACAATTATCGATAAGCACTAGCATTGATACCAATTGGTCACGTGTCTAACAACGCTCGTTGCTCTAATCATGTGTTGATGGGCCAGACACTTTTTAGCGCAAATGCTCCACCATCAATTAACTAAAAGCTATCTAGGAAACTAGAATCCCACACGATAGTGATCAAAAAATATTTTATCCTTTTTTTTTTTCGATTTTTTGGGCTTACAATAATGTATACCTTTTTAGTCTCGATCATATACCGATTTTAGACTAAATAATGCGATATAATCAACACACCGCGGACAATTCAGATGCCAAATCTAATGTGAGCATAGATAGAACTTCTAATATTGAATTTCAAGTACTTATTACAGATTTATCTCATTATGATATTTACCTCTCTTGAATGTCCAATTATCCGGTCTTAGATGATTGACTAATCTATAAGAAATTTCAAAGATTGTTTAATAATTTGGTAATGAAAATTTCCTGATTGTTTTTATAGTAGTCACTAGAATATGCAGTGTGCAAACTTGTGTGATTTTATTCTCTTTATAGAAAATGAGATTTTTGCAGTTATGGACAAAAATCGGATAAGAATCATGACAAACTAAGTAATGCTGTAACTAAAATAATCCAATCACTTTCCATGAAAGTGAAAAGAGATGACCTACCTCCTTAATCCAAAACATTCTTTCTCCATTCCAAAATACAAATTGTGACATATGAAGAGCCCTTTGGCAAATCATATCACACAAAGATTCAGATAATGGGGTTGAGAAAAATTTCCTTGCTTGTGGTTGTATGGTTTTCCTTGATTGATTATGAACTTTGTCCTAGTGCAAGCTTGTGTACACATACTATTATCCATGAATTTCTTTGTCACCTGTATCGATGTACTAACCCTGTTGTTCGTAACTACTGTAGACAATATATGGAGAAATCATTGATTGTTCATAACAATCAGGGTTTGACCACCCTTTACTAAAACATCATAAGTTTTAGGTATTAATTTATTGATGAAATTGTGGGAATAATTGCACAATCGATCCTATTTTATGGTGCAAATATGCACAGAGCAGCCTCCGCTAGCTCCTCCTTTCCTTCCATTTGACAGCAAAGTCACCATCTTGCTTATTGATTGTGCAATTTTTCATGAAATTCTGCAATATCTCAATAGCATTGGCTCAATCCCTAATTGTTGCATGAACTAAATTGTGAATAGAAAAAGCCTAGCTTTTCACTCAGTGGAACAAAGCACAAGCTAAGCAACTCGAAAGATCACATGTCGTGGATGGTTGTCCTGGTGGAACCATTCCAATTCTTAGAACGACAAAGGAAGACCAGATGAGGGCCAATTTTTTCGAGCAAACACGCCCACATATATATCATCCTTCGTCTGCTAAAACTCCAAGTTTTCATGTAAGTTCTTCTCTTGATGATGTAATTAAATTCATAATGAATTGTTATCTCTTGTATTATACAATTAATTTCATGCATTTTTGCATTCAACTTAACTGGTTCAATTACCTTTGAGCTCTCTTGTAATTATATTACTTAGTATTCAAAACCTAATGTGTCGTGCTGTAGTGAATTTCTTATGTCAATTACTAATTGGCCAACAGAATTACATTGCCAATGATGTCTTTCTCAAATTTTCAAGTTTACTTTTCTGGAGTTGAGAAGCGGCAATAATCCTTTTCATGGAGCAATGCATTCATTAATAATTATATTCCAAAGTGTGAAATGGACAATTTAGTGGAGCTCAGATTGGGATCATTAGCGACATCATTACTCCAACAAACATGATGCAAGTTGGACATAGGGTACGTTTTCCCAATATATAAATTAATTAAGATCTTTATTTTCCTTTGTGAATGGGAAGAAAGAAAATTAAAGAACATCTTCAAAGTGAGATTAAAATTTCATTTGATCTAAGATGCATTATTTTTTCATATTCGGCATTGCTCTTATTGTTTCTTTCTATAGTATATTGGATTTAATGAATTTTTGTCATGATAGGTGGATCTAGATTTATACAACGACGATCATAGTCATCTCTTTATTTATGAAAAAGTAAGTTCTAACTCGCTACCAGTATTGTCGAAATCTACATGTATAACAGGGCAATTTCATGGATGATCCCCCTCATCGTTTGAAATTGGCACCACAGAGCATTTGGAGTTTCGATTATCCTCCACGCTTTGTGTGCGATTAAGGCTAGGGTTTAGAAGAAAGCACTTCACGAAAACCCAACCCGCTTCCATGTTTTGTCCTAGAGAGAGGACATCTCACTTTCTCCAACGCATGCTATTTCTTCTTGCTTTTCAATCATTCGGCGTATTGAACTGATATACTAGAGATAGATAACATAAATATGTATGTCTTGAATTATAGATTATAAAATGTATGCATACTTACAAGTTAATATTTGTATGCTGTGGTAGTTTTAGGTATTTCAAGTCATTAAAAATTCAAAATGTACGAGCCATGAGATTTTTTTTTTTTTTTTTAAGTAAGAAAACAAATGCGAAAGTTATTTTACAAAGACCATATGAGTAGATCAGAACTCGAGCAAGAAGATATGAAGGAAAATCCACAAATAAAGATGCAAATACTTCCTGGAGTTTGATTTTCTACATTTATTATTACTAGAAAAAATCACCAAAAACTCTAAATTTTGTTTATTGTGACACATTTATCCAAAAAAATTTCTTATAATATAAAAAAAAAAAACTTAAATTTATACTTGTAAAACACATTTATTCATAAAATTTTCTTGTAATATATATATAAACAAACTCTTTTAGTGATCCAAAAACTCTCAAATTTGTACCCATTTTGACACATTTACCCAAATTATTTTTTTATGATATAAAAAAATCATAAACTTGTACTCATGTGACAAATTTATCACACAATTTGAAGTAAATGTATTGCATGGATGTAAGTTCACGGTAATGATAAATGTGTTACCTACTATAAGTTTGGAATAAATGTATCACATGAATACAAATTTAGGGTTTTTTGTGTCATATTAACAAATTTGGGATAAATATGTCACAAAGTAATCATAGGTTAGAGTTTTTGTTGGCTTTTTACTTATTTAATAAAATTGCTCCATCTTAATGATATTTGCCATTTTCTATTTTTCAAGAGTCTTCATTTAGATTTTGGCTTTTGAGGATAAATTTGTCCATTCAACATATAAAATTTATAATAGTTAGGAAGAAGATCTTGTAGTTGTGGAGATATCATTCTTGTAACCTAAACCATAATGTTTTATCCTTTCATTTTCCAAATTTTTTTGTAGACAATAAATGTATACCTTTTTTTTTTTTTTTATCAATATCAATAATCTATAGTTTAGACTAAATATTACAAAAAAAAAAAAAAATCAACACACCAAGGATAATTTAAATGCCAAATCTAGTGTTATAATAAATAGAACTTCTAATATTGCATTTCCAATGCTCATCATAGATGTCTCTTATTATGTATTTCTTGAATATCCGTCATCTAGTAGAATCTTCAAAGATCTCTCGATAATTCAATGATGAAAATTACCTAGTTGTTTCTATTGTAATTACTAGAATTTGTGCGCTCTACAAAAAAAGATGTGTGATTTTACCCGCTTATGTAAAATGAGATTTTTTCAATTGTGCAAATTTATCGAAAGTTTCGGAATGAAATCTAGAAGTAAAAGTAATGAAGCTTATAGATTAAATATAAATTTTCATTTGACTATATATAAATAAAACTATTAATTTATTGCATATCGATGAACCCAAACTTTGTAAAATAAACAAGTGATGAATTGTGTAACCTCAAGGAAACTTATCTTCTTTGATTAACGCATCATACCCTTGCTTTTTAGCCTAAAACTTGGATGAGGACTCTATGTCTAGAGACATCTTTAAACTTATTTAGCATATGTAACTTCTTTGGGAGAGAAGTACCAAAAAGTCCTAAACCTATTTCTTTGGTACCAATTTAGTCTTAAAATTCTAAATTGGACCAATTTAGTCTTAAATCTTTTCACATTGGTATTAATTCAATCCATCTAACCAATTTAGGCAAGAAATTGCTGACATGGCACGGTCAATGTTGACGTGGACATTTCTAATAATATATATTTTTTACTTTTTTATTATTTTTTAATTTTTTTCTTTTTTCCCTTTTCTTTTTCTTTGGATTGTGGCCGGTATTGGCTATGGCCAGTGACAAGCCAGTGGCGACCTCGTGGCTGGGGGGAGGGGCTAGACCCTCACAACTTGGGTGAGGGCTACTCTCGTAGTTTCTAGCAAGGGTAGTCCTTGCATGTGGCCTGTCATCAGCTATGGTTGGTACTAGCCACAGTCCAAAGGAAAAAAAAAAAAAAAGGGGAAAAAAAAAAAAAAAGAAACAAATGGAAAAAAATTGAAAAATTGTTAAAAAATTATTTTAAAATGACCACATTAATGCTTGCTACACCACGTAGGATGAATAGCATTCGCATCAGCAATATCTGGTCTAAATTAGCTATATGCCCTAAAGTAATCAAGTAATAGTTACATGTTATGATTTATTTAATGACAAATAAGTCCTATTTATATATGAATGAGTCTATAAAATCAGCTATGACTGAATCTATTCTTAAGGCATTAAGAATATGTGTGACGGGTTTACAGTTATGTTGAATCTTTAAACAGTTCCCAGTTGATGAATCATTGAAAGGATATCAATGATCCTATTGAGACCAATGTGTTCTCAAGCTTCACCATTAGTATTGGATACTTGAGGGGTTGATGAGTTACAAATCATTGGGTATTGTGATATCCAAGCTAAAGCATAGGTGCTTGTCTCGGACAAGTTCACTAAATATGACATGCATAGAATGATTGGCAACATTGAAGCTTTTAGGGGGTCAATGTCTGATCGTTCACGCTTTGGTCTGGTGTAAGATTCTAAACCTGAGGCATGATACTGACTTGTATGTTGGATGGCTATGGTTCACCAGTGCGCATATTGACGCTTCATCGAACTGTCTCTATACTTGATGGTCACGGTTTGTTCACATAGGAAAGCACATGCATGCACAATATGGAATTTGTCTTCTTGTTATATATAGATATACAAGATTGATATCTTATGCGATCTAATCGTGACATTATATTTAAATCCTCAATTAGGGTTGTAATCGAAAATGAATATTTCATGTTTTATAGAATACATGTCAATTAGATTTGGGCATACAATCAAATTGGTGGCTTGACCAATAATTCCATGGCATTTGTTCGATCGAGACATGGTGAGATAGAAGGATCAACTTACACGGTCATAAAAACTGACAGGTTCATTATGTTCTGAAAACATTTCACACTGTCTAGGTAGCCATAACATATTACTAGATATTACTCATGATTTGCAGGAACAAGAGAATAATCTGGATATCAATTTTGTTTTTTGGTTTTGCTAATGTGTTAGTACAAGACTTACTGCCAGCTCAATGATGAACATAGGGATGTCACACACCATAATCAATTAGAATGACATTTGAATGAGAGAGATAGCATTGCAAATATGTTTGCAAATTGAGCCTATCAAAGTCAGGTTAAAAGATAAAAGATTTGAAAAAGGGGTTTTAGATTTTACAAAGTCTGAGGCAAGTTGCAGACTTTGCAAAGTTTGAAGCGGATTTTAGACTCTACGATCGAATCAAAGATTTGAAGTGTGTTCAGATTCAATGACCAAATTAATAATCTGAAGTGAGTTCAAAATTAATGGCATCATTAACAATCTCTGAAGTGAGTTCATAATCAATAGCCAAATTAATGATATGAAACGGTTTTACACTTAATGGCTAAATTAAAGATCTGAAACGATTTCAGCTTTAACGATCACATTTATGATCTGAAATGGTTTTAGAATAAACAAGCAGTTTAATGATCTGACCAATTAATGCTCTGGAATAGTTTCAGATGTAACGGTCAAATAAAATATTTGTAACGGTTATAAAGTTAATATCCAAAATAAAGACTTGTAACGGTTACAAATAAATGTCTGAAATAATGCTCTGTAATAGTTATGGAGTTAATACCCGAATTAGTATCTAAAACGGTATCAAAACTTACGTTTGTAGGAAGTTACAGCCAAATTAATTCTAAAACGATTTTGGAGTTAATGAGTTGATGTAAATGTGATCTGCATTGGTTATAAAAGGTAATACATAGAGCAGATCACAAGATGATCTACAATCAACAATTGAGAGTATTGATGGTGATCAACTGAATCATCTACACACGAAAGCAATTGCTAGCACAATTGTAGTTGTGAGACCTCTCAATTTCTCTCTTCTATTCAACGTGAGAGTTGGTGGTATGTTTGAACTAGAGGCCCAATATTTGTGGGGCTGAATCTGAATAATGACAAAACTATTATTACCGAAAGGTGCTAGATGTTCATTGTCAAGAGTCGAAGAACGTTATAGCTAGAGTTACTAGAATGCGTCAAACGTTCGTGGTTAGAGTGTGAAGAACATTAGAATCACTGCTACAAGGATATCAGACGTTCGTGCTCAAAACTCGAAGAATGTTAGAACCAAATTTGGAGCACGGTACAAGGTTAATATAATTAACCCATTTATTTATTGTATGTGCTTTTATTAAAATGCATGAAAATTCTTTGGAAACACATGTATAAGCTTTTTATTTCCACTGTGATCAGACTTTGATCTTAATTTACTTATACATGTACGCTTGTTTATCGAAACAAACACCAATAGTGGTATCAAAGCCAATTCTTGGACATTTTCATGCTTTTAATTGCTAATTGGTTCATGTTGTTTGGATGATCTAATGACTAATTCTCATTTTTTATGAGAAATCTTTTAAAGTGACTTTTAGATTTTTATTTGATATGCATATTAATCGGTTAATATGCAAGGTGAGATCCTTGATAACAAAGAAAATCTCCTTATTTGGTGTTAAGTTGTAAATGGTGTTTAAACTCATGGCCTACCATCGACGTGGTTTATTCCTATGTTCTCATGGTTGCTTGGCTAATTATGGATACATTGGAGTCAGTTGCTATTTAAGAATATAGGATCACTCAATTATAAATCTAATGGTGTGGGGTTAGGGCCCAATGATTTCCAATAACTGTTATGTGAGGAATCATTTGAGTCCTAGATGCTTGCATGAGATGATAGGGTAAACTTAACTATCATCATGAGACCAATAACTGTTAGGTGAGGTTTTCGTGATCTAGATGTCAAAGTATGATTGTGACTCTCATGTGATGCATTGAATATGTGATCTACTCACTCAGTTCATAGGACACCAATTACTATTAGGCGATGTGGACTATGAACTGGTGGGACTCTAATACTCACTTGTAATCTTTTTTCAACGAAGATTATTGTTTCTCGTTTTCCTCCCTCTCTCTCTCTCTCTCTCTCTCTCTCTCTCTAAGTCTCCGTCTTCTTCCCCTCTGGCCTGAGGAGCATCCTCCATTTCCAAGAAAAAGAGTAAGTCCTCTCTGTTTTTCCACCCTCTTCAAGGTTGTTTGCATTATAGTTAGGGAAATTGTGAATCTAGGTCCACGAGGATCAATTTTTCCTTAGGCATAATCTCCGAAACAGTGAGTAACATCGTCATTGTCCACATTGACATCCTCTTTCTCCCATTCAGACAATCATCTCTGACCTTTTGACTTGAACAATTCCTCCACAATTCCATAGCATCCTCTCTTGACTGCAAAAATCTGTCCATTGAATTCCAATTTATGGAGTTTCCAAATCTAGATGGACTTATCCTTGCAAGGGATGAATTTGATCATGAATGTCTACATGGTTAGACTCATAACGCTAAGTCATAACATAGATGGGAGATCAAATAATTTGATCAGCATTGTAAATGCGTCTAATTTAATAAGTTGGTACTTGTTAGGGAAATCCCTTATGATGTTTTGAAGATGACAAAATAAATCAAAGGCAACTAACATGTTTGATGGTTAAGTAATAGACCATGCAGATTATAGAACATGTAAAGGATATTGTCAAAGTGTGAAGACGACCGGAAGACCGAACGTAGCTCATGTCCAAAGTATATTCTGAAGATATCCAGACTTCGTGTCAAAGTCGAAGACTGCAGGACTCAAGACTCAAAGTCTGAAAACCGCGAGACTCAAGAGTCAAAGTCCGAAGACCGCCGAGACTCAAGACTCAAAGTCTCGAAGACGCGCCAGACTTAGATTGTAAAGTCTGGAGACTCGAGACTTTACATCCAGATTACGATGAATCGTAACTCAAGCTCAATCATATAACGGCTAGTGATCTGGTTTGGATTCCACATCAAGATTGATTTGATTCAATCTATTTGATTGACGATTGGAACTTGAAGACAAGAACTTTCTATACGAAGAAGCTTTACTTATGGAAACCAAGATTTCGTTTGTATGGGCGATCGGAATCAATTTGGGATTTTACCTTTGTCACTCAACGGCTACCAAATCTTCTAGATACGAGCTGTCCAATGGGTATATTGGAAGACGATTCTGCAGGATGCTGTCCAACGGGTAGTTTGGAAGTGGAGGAGTATTTAAGGAGATCATGGACCGATGAGCAAGTAAGAGACGGAGCGTAGAATTTATAATTCCAAAGTCTAAGCGATCTTCGATTATACACTTGTCTTTGGAGAGCTTAAACGTTTGTAATCGTGAGAGAAATACCGAAAGAGTGACTTAGTAAGATAGTGTGATCTACTAAGTGTTTGCACTCGAAGTTGTAATCTCTTGTTGATTGCATAGTGGAATCCAGCCAAGAAGGCTGTCATCGTGGGAGAGTGGACGTAGGCTTGGATTAAGCCGAACCACTATAAATCTTGTGTTCTTATTCTCTTCCCTAACTCATTTATTTTGTTCATACTAGCACTCTCAATTGGTATCAGAGCCAAGTGCTCGGTTTATAAAAGTGTTTTTACTTTTGAGCTAAAGATTCTTTATGGCTAGTATGTTGGCACCAGGACTTATGGAAGGGCAAAGCAACACAAGGCCACCATATTTTGATGGAAAGGAATACGACGTATGGAAGAACAAAATGAAAGCATTTCTAAGATCCAGAGATCTCTTACAATGGGATGTTGTGGAAAGAGGAATCAACCTCATTGCTGCGTCCACATCAAATAAGAATGGCAAAGACAAAGAAACTAAACCCCCCGCTCCTATGTCTCGGATGGAGATGTCCAAAAGAGAAGCGCTTGATGCAAAAGCCATTTATTCTTTATATTGCGCTTTATCTATTGCTGAATATAACAGAATCTCTTCATGTGAAACAGCAAAAGAAGTTTGGGATAAACTTCATGTTACATATGAAGGGACCGATCGTGTAAAAGAGACAAAAGTAAACTTCTTGCTTGGCCAATATGAATCCTTCAAGATGAAGCAAGGAGAGTCAATTGGAGATATGTTCGATCGTTTTACAGAAATTGTAAACGGTTTGGCATATCAAGGTCACCCAATTTCTTCTCCAATGAAGGTCAACAAACTCTTGCGAGGTCTCTCAAAAGATTGGAATCATGTCAAGACCTCAATCCGGGAGACTCAAAGGATTATGCCACTCTCCGTTGATGAATTGATTGGCACTCTTCAATCCTATGAAGTAGAACAACTTAATGACGAAGATCTCGAAGGTAAGAAGTCCATTGCTTTAATATCTAATGCTGTTTTTGATGAAACAGACTCAGAAAATGACATGGACGACGAAGAACTTGCTTTTATGATTGAGAAAATCAAAAAGCTGAGTAGAAAAGGAAGGAAATTCGATGGAAAAAGTCAATACAAGCATAATGGCCATAAAAGAATCATGAAAGAAGATGATGATCAAGAAAATATATGCTTGATGGCACATTCAAAATCAAAGTCTGATTCAGACACAGACTCAGAATCAAAGTCTGACTCGGACACAGACTCAGAATCCGATGAGGAAATCGAGGTAAGCAATTCAAAAATTCCTCTCAAAGTTTCAAAATATATAAATGAGCTTTGTTCAAATCTCAAATCTTCTCTTAAAAGGATTTTCAAACTTAAAAATGAGAATTCTCGACTTAGGCAACAAGATCTTTCTCAAGTCCGGAGAAATATTAAGAAAAATTGGATAAAAGCAACATATTCTGCTAACTCTCATGGACCCAAGAAAAAATGGGTACCAAAGAAAAGATAAGTGATTTTTGCAGGATATAAAGAAGAAAGAAGAAAGAGGATTTGGTAAGGAATTTTTTATTCTCAATTTGATTTGGGCAATAATTCTCATTATGCTTGGTATTAATATATCATTGGTTGATTGAGATTTTATAATGATCATATTGTGTTTTATGGAAGAAAGAATCGTATGATTTATTTTTGTGATTTGTGAGTTAAGATTTGATTTAATACGTGTGATTATTTGAGATAATTCAGATTATTTTGTCTAATTTTATACTCTCAGATATAATCATATTTTGCAAAGTGAAAATCTGTTTTACGTGATGATGCAAGATATTCTTAGATATTCAAAGATTTCATTCTCCTTGATTTTATTGTACTATGACTAAGTGAGAATTTATTTTTCAAAATATCATTGTGCATAATATTCTTTCTTTGAATATTTTGTTACGATGAATTAAGAAAGAATATTTGATTATGGAGATTTTCTATTTTACTTTAACGTCAAGGAAGGATCCAAATTGATGGATACCAAAAAGGGAAATGAGTTGATTGCAGGAAATTCAATAAGGCAAGAATGATTACAAATCTATGCAGATTTTGGTGCAATCAGAAAATATCTCCTGCGACAATTGCAACAATTGTTTCTATTCGCAAATATTGTCATGATGACAGGGGAGAAATCAAATCCAAAAGAAAAGGAAAAGAATCGTGATCATCTCAAAAGGCAACAAATTGAGGGGGAGCTTTGATTAATTATGGAAAAATCTTTTGGATTGATCGTGATCTTATTATAAATGGAAGGAAGGTAAATGTGTCAGAATTGTCAAGATCTACAAAATCCGGTTAGTGCATCTTTTATTACCTTTTGTCATTAATAAATATTGTATTGATATTATCATTTTATTATGACAAAAATGGTACGTGCAAGTTATGATGCATCCATGATTTTCATTGGATATTTCCTGATATATTTAATCGAAGTGAGCTATATTGCATATCTTTAATAGTCGATAAAAAAAAAAAAAAAGCTGATTTTTGGAGATTGTGATTCATGCAATATATTGATTATCATTCTCTACGTGAATCTATTGTTATCACTTTTTGATTATGACAAAAAGGGGGAGAAGATATGAATATGCATATGTGCTGATTGGTTTGATATTATTGCATAATATTGAGCTGCGATTATTTTTCTATATATTGTTATGCTCAATTTATTTGCTATCTTATGATATCCTTTGATTTAAAAGTATGTTTACAAATCTGCATATTCAGAGATTGTTTTGTCATCATCAAAAAGGGGTAGATTGTTAGGAAATCCCTTATGATGTTTTGAAGATGACAAAATAAATCAAAGGCTACTAACATGTTTGATGGTTAAGTAATAGACCATGCAGATTATAGAACATGTAAAGGATATTGTCAAAGTGTGAAGACGACCGGAAGACTGAACGTAGCTCATGTCCAAAGTATATTCTGAAGATATCCAGACTTCTGTGTCAAAGTCTGAAGACTGCCAGACTCAAGACTCAAAGTCTGAAAACTGCCAGACTCAAGACTCAAAGTCTGAAGACTGCCAGACTTAGATTGTAAAGTCTACAGACTCAGACTTTACATCCAGATTACGATGAATCGTAACTCAAGCTCAATCATATAACGGCTAGTGATCTGGTTTGGATTCCACATCAAGATTGATTTGATTCAATCTATTTGATTGACGATTGGAACTTGAAGACAATAACTTTCTATACGAAGAAGCTTTACTTATGGAAACCAAGATTTCGTTTGTATGGGCGATCGGAATCAATTTGGGATTTTACCTTTGTCACTCAACGGCTACCAAATCTTCTAGATACAGAGCTGTCCAATGGGTATATTGGAAGACGATTCTCCAGGATGCTGTCCAACGGGTAGTTTGGAAGTGGAGGAGTATTTAAGGAGATCATGGACCGATGAGCAAGTAAGAGACGGAGCGTAGAATTTATAATTCCAAAGTCTAAGCGATCTTCGATTATACACTTGTCTTTGGAGAGCTTAAACGTTTGTAATCGTGAGAGAAATACCGAAAGAGTGACTTAGTGAGATAGTGTGATCTACTAAGTGTTTGCACTCGAAGTTGTAATCTCTTGTTGATTGCATAGTGGAATCCAGCCAAGAAGGCTGTCATCGTGGGAGAGTGGACGTAGGCTTGGATTAAGCCGAACCACTATAAATCTTGTGTTCTTATTCTCTTCCCTAACTCCTTTATTTTGTTCATACTAGCACTCTCAGTACTCATGTATTTAATTGAAAAGAAATGCCGAGTTTAACAAAGACTAACCCCTTTATGACTTTTAGCCGCATATAGCACCCCCTAGCCGAAGCACGTGCTTTTAAGCATGATTTTGGTATATCTAATAAACCATGTCAAAAGTCGTCGAACTTTGTTTTAGGTTGGCAATCAAATTTCCTTAAAATCTCGAATTATTATCTATGAATTAATGTGCAACCCTATTTTAGGTTGAAGCAGTTCGACCGGACCTTCTTTTATGATATTTGCTCATATGAAAATGTGCATCGAATGTAGATATGCACATGCATCCACGGTAATAATTAGTATGGCCAGCACATTGCCTTCTCATACACAAAAAGCCTTTACAAAGTCACTATTCCCTCTCATCTCTCACGACCTCGTTTTCCTCTCTCTCTCTCTCTCTCTCTCTCTCTCTCTCTTCTTCCCCTCTGGCTTGAGGAGCGTCCTCCATTCCCAAGAAAAAGAGTAAGTCCTCTCTATTTTTCCACCCTCTTCAAGGTTGTTTGCATTATAGTTAGGGAAATTGCGAGTCTAAGTCAACGAGGATCAATTTTTCCTTAGGCATAATCTCTGAAGCAATGAGTAACATCATCATTGTCCACGTTGATGTCCTCTTTCTCCCATTCAAACAAATCATCTTTGACCTTTCGACTTGAACAATTCCTCCACAATTCCATAGCATCCTCTCTTGACTGCAAAAATCTGTCCATTGAATTCCAATTTATGGAGTTTCCAAATCTAGATGGACTTATCCTTGCAAGGGATGAATTTGATCATGAATGTCTACATGGTTAGACTCATAACTCTAAGTTATAACACAGATGCGAGATCAATGAATTTGATTAGCATTGTAAATGCGTCTAATTTAATAAGTTGGTACTCATGTATTTAATTGGAAAGAAATGCCGAGTTTAACAAAGACTAACCCATTTATGACTTTTAGCCGCATATAGCACCCTCTAGCCAAAGCATGTGCTTTTAAGCATGATTTTGGTATATCTAATAAACCATAATAAACCATGTCAAAAGTCGTCGAACTCTGTTTTAGGTTGGCAATCAAATTTCCTTAAAATCTCGAATTATTATCTATGAATTAATGTGCAACCTTGTTTTAGGTTGAACAGTTCTGACCGGACCTTCTTTTTATGATATTTGCTCATATGAAAATGTGCATCGAATGTAGATATGCACATGCATCCACAGTAATAATTAGTATGGCCAACACATTGCCTTCTCATACACAAAAAGCCTTTACAAAGTCACCATTCCCTCTCTTCTCTCTCGACCTTGTTTTCCTCTCTCTCTCTCTCTCTCTCTCTCTCTCTCTCTCTCTCTCTCGAGTCTCTGTCTTCTTCCCCTCTGGCCTGAGGAGCGTCCTCCATTCCCAAGAAAAAGAGTAAGTCCTCTCTTTTGTATCCACCCTCTTCAAGGTTGTTTGCATTATAGTTAGGGAAATTGCGAGTCCAAGTCCACAAGGATCAATTTTTCCTTAGGCATAATCTCTGAAGCAATGAGTAACATCGTCATTGTCCATGTTGATGTCCTCTTTCTCCCATTCAAACAAATCATCTTTGACATTTTGACTTGAACAATTCCTCCACAATTCCATAGCATCCTCTCTTGACTGCAAAAATATGTCCATTGAATTCCAATTTATGGAGTTTCCAAATCTAGATGGACTTATCCCTGCAAGGGATGAATTTGATCATGAATGTCTACATGGTTAGACTCATAACGCTAAGTTATAACATAGATGCGAGATCAGTGAATTTGATCAGCATTGTAAATGCGTCTAATTTAATAAGTTGGTACTCATGTATTTAATTGGAAAGAAATGCTGAGTTTCACAAAGACCAACCCCTCTATGACTTTTAGCCACATATAGCACGACCTAGGTGAAGCATGTGCTTTTAAGCATGATTTTGGTATATCTAATAAACCATGTCAAAAGTCGTCGAACTTTGTTTTAGGTTGGCAATCAAATTTCCTTAAAATCTCAAATTATTATCTATGAATTAATGTGCAACCCTGTTTTAGGTTGAACAATTCTGACCGAACCTTCCTTTTATGATATTTGCTCATGTGGAAATGTGCATCTAATGTAGATATGCACATGCATCCACAGTAATAATTAGTATGGCCAACACATTGCCTTCTCATACACAAAAATCATCAATTGGTAATCTTAGAAATCTGTAAGAGTCGAATTGATGAATTGCAACTTTGACGGAATTATCCCAAGCTCTTTCACCAATCTTTCGCAACTGACTTATTTGGACCTCTCATTCAACAATTTTACTGGTTCAGTTTCGTCACTCAACAAGTCCAAGAGTCTGACAAAAATCACTTTGTCGCACAATAATGTGACTGGTCAGATTGATTCAACCCAATGGGAATATCTCTCGAATCTTATTTTTCTTGACCTGCAATTCAATTTACTGACGGGAAATATTCCTTCATCTCTGTTCACACTTTCGGGAACAATTTCTAAGTAAAATAAGGTGTATAGTAATTATACAAAATTTCTATGCTTGAATAGAAAAAGAATAGAAATGCGTTTGGTAAAAATTTATAAATTTTTGTATTTAATTGTTTTTCTTTTTACTCACGGACCGCCAAGTGTCGCCGCACGACCACTACATGACCATGGCACGATCGCCGCATGAACGTCGCACGATAGCCGTACAACCGTCACATGATCGTTGCATAACCACCACACCTCCGCCAATCATCACTACCACTGTAGGATTGCTGCCCACAACCCACAGGCCGCGAGAGGGGGTGGTGGCCGCTGAGTTTTGGGCGGCTGTCCTAGAGTAGCAGTTGGTAATAACGATTGGCGATTGTGCGGGGGCAAGCGACAATCATGCGGCGGTTGGCGACAGCAGACTACGGCGAATGGTGGTGGTGATGAGTCGATGGGCTATGGGCGGTGGCTAGTGGGCTAAGGGTGGCAGCAGCCATCTCCAGCGGTCGGCTGCCAACAATGGCCGTGGGTGGTAGGAGGTGGGCAATGGTTGGCAGGCGACTGACGGTGGCCGCAACAAGGAAGAAGAACAAAAGAAAAATAGAAAAGGAAAAAAAATTAAAAATTGTTCCCGAGAGCAAGAAGCTTGATTTGAGCAACAAGAGTACTAAGAGGCATAAGACCATGAAGCTTCTTTAACTAAAGAAGAAGGAAAAAAACCAGAAACCTCAGCTCTATCTGATGCTGACCTCACCAAAAGAGAAGCACTTGATGCAAAAGCTGTTTACTCATTGTATTGTGCGTTATCTCCATTTGAATATTATCAAATTTATTCTTGTGAGTCTGCAAAAGAAATATGGGATAGGTTGCAGGTGACATACAAAGGAACTAATAGGGTGAATGAGATGAAAATCAACATTATTCTCCAATAATATGAAGCCTTCAAAATGAAATCAAAAGAATCCATAACTGACATGTTCAGTAGATTTATTAATATTGTCAATGGATTGGCATATCAAGGGCAACCTGTGTTAGATCCAATGAAGGTGAACAAGATCCTTTGAGGATTGTCAAAAGAGTGGAATAACATCAAGACATCTATCCAAGAGACTCAAAGAATCTCACTTCTCTCTGTGGATGAGCTCGTGGGAACACTCTAATCCTATGAAGAAGAGCGTCTAAATGAAGAGGACATTAAAGGTAAGAAAACTCTAGCTTTGAAATCAAATCTTCATTCTAATGAATCAAACTTAGACGAAGATGATGAGGACGGTGAAAAGATTGCTCTCATGGTGAAAAAAGCTTCAAAGAATGGCTAGAAAGGGAAGAAAGTTCAAGGGAAAGAAAACTTTCGGAACTTCTGAGCAATGGAGAAGCTTCAATGACAAGGAAGGAAATAAATATGTTATTTGCTTCAAGTGCAAGAAACGAGATCATATTAAATCAAATTGTCCACTTCTAAGGAAATGGAAGAACAAATGTGAAAAGACAAAGAAAGCACTGAAGGGCAAGACTTGGAGTAACACTGAGTGCGAAGAAATTAATGAAAAATGTGCTAATATATGTCTGATGGCAAAATCTGATTCAGAAGATGAATTTGAGGTAAGTAATTTTGACATTCCTGCTAAAGTATCTAATTATATTGAAGAATTACTTGTCGATTACAAGGCCGCGCTTAGAATATTCTCATAATTGAAGAAGGAAAACTCAAGATTGAGACAACAAGATTCTTTTCAAAAAGAAAAGATTGAAAATCTTGAGAAAGATCTTCTTCAATCAAAAGAAAATCTTGATTCTGTTTTAGAAGAAAATGATTCTTTGAAAAAGGAAATTTCAGATGTTACGAAAAGATTTCAATCGGTTCAAAAAATTTAGAACACATTTGGTCCATTCAAGTCCCATATTACAACAAATCAAGACTTGGATGCAAAAACGAAAGGATTTTGAAAATGATTTTCCGACTCACAAAGAGAGAAAGAACAAAAAACCACCAAAAGTGTTTTACGAGAATCACTTTAGAAACAGTTTGTAAAACATGTTGGCAAAAACTTCCTTAAGTGTTCAATTTGCGGAAGTCATGATCATTACGAAAATGACTACTCCAAAGGTTGGAAGCCAATTCGGAGGAACTTTCTAAGCATGGCCAATCCTTCTAACCAAAGAGGACCCAAACAAAAATGGGTACCAAAGAAGACTTGAACTTGTCTTAATTTTTGCAGGTAATAAAAAGAAGGAAAAATAAGTGGTATCTCTTGTCAAAGGACTGAACTATAATCTTGTCAGCATTAGTTAGCTATGTGATGCTAGATACAGAATATGCTTTCAAGAAAACAAGTGTGTAGGCACAAGTAAAGATTTGAAGCAGTCTTTTAGTAGAAGAAGACATGGAAACATCTATTTGTTAGATATAACTACTGATGATGTTCAGTGTTTGGTCTCTGTAAAGGACGAGTCAAATCTTTGGCATAGGAAGCTTGGTCATATAAGCACTAAACAAATAGCGAAGTTTTCCTCAAAGAAATTGGTATGAGGTTCAACAAACCTTAAATTTGAAAGCTCTGAAGTTCGTTCAATCTGTACCCTAGGTAAACAGGTAAGAAGTTCTTTTAAATCTATCAATTTAGTTAATACTAACATAGCTTTGCAACTTCTTCATGTGGATATCTTCGGACCCACAAGAACGCAAAGTCTGGGAGGTAAAATGTACTGCTTAGTGATACTTGACGACTATACAAGATATACTTGGGTTTTCTTTCTTGCACACAAGCATGAAGCATTTTCCTGTTTTTCAAAAATTTTCAAAAAGGGTTCAAAATGAAAAAGAATATTCCATTTTTTGCATTAATAATCAAGGGGAGAGTTTGAAAATAAGAGTTTTCAAAACTTTTGTGAAGAAAATGATTTTGAGCATCAATTTTTGACTCCTTACACACCTAAATAGAATGGTGTTGTAGAGAGGAAAAATAGGTCTTTACAAGATATAGCAAGAACTCTTCTCATAGAAAGTAAAGTTATATCTCATTTTTGGGCAGAAGCTATTTTAACAGCTTGTTATACCATAAAATTGAGTTTTTCTTAGACCCTCTTTAGAAAATACCCCCTATGAGCTTTTCAAAGGCAAAAAGCCAATTATTTCATATTTCAGAGTCTTTGGTTGTAGATGTTTTCATCCAATTTTTGGAGCTAAAAAAAAGAAGGGTATGATTAGTTAATCAAAGAAGGTAACTTTTCTTAAGGTTACGAAGTTTTGAGTTCGTCAATATGCAATAAATTAATGGTTTTATTTATATATAATAAAATGTAAATTTATATTTAATCATATGCATACTTCATTACTTTTACTTCTAGATTTCATTATGAAATTTTCAATAAATTTGCATTATTGCAAAAATCTCATTTTCTAATTACGCATCTTTTTAACTAGAGAGCACCAAGTCTAGTAATTATAATAGAAACAACTAGATAATTTTCATTACTGAATTATGGAGAGATCTTTGAAGATTCTTATAAATAATGGAAATTTGAGAAATATATATTAAGAGGCCATCTATGATGAGTACTCAAAAGGCATAATTAGAAGTTTTGATTATAGTAACATTAGATTTGGCATCTGAATTATCCTTCGTGTGTTGATCTATTGTACTTTTAGTCTAAAATCTCCAGATTATGGATACTAGGCAAACATTTATTGTATGCGCAAAAAATTGGAAAATTAAAGGAAAAAAAGCATTATGGTTTAGGGCACGAGAAACAATTTCTCCACGACTACAAGATCTTCTTCCCTAACTATTTTAAATGGTCCAATACCCTAAAAAAAACCTCCAACTTTAGCTTTTATCCTAATTTTACATTTTATCTCAAGAAATCTCCAATTTAAGGTCCAATCCCAATTCTACCATAATCTTTGTTTGTCCCATGAAAACCCTCGACTTTAGGTCATGTCCCCATTCTACCATAATTTTTTTTTCATTCTATAAAAAAAAAAAAAACCCTAATTTAGGTCTTGTCCCAATTTTACCCTAAAATTTTCACGGTCTCATTAAAACCATACACTTTTACTTGACTCACAAAGTTGCCTACATTAACCCTTCATCCAAAATTTCTCGTCAACAGTGAGAGATAGAAAACTTCAAAGTGCAAGCTCTTCGAGTGTTTGGAGTGCAAGCTCTCCCACCATGATAAATGAAACATTTCCAAGCACGAGAAATTGACAAGCACAAAATTTTGAAATTAGTTAAGGGAGAACAAATTTGGGACTCAAATAGAAGTTAGTTATTTTTTATAAAAATATGGAAAAAAATATTAGACTGAAATTGAAACTAGCTTTAAAGCTAGAAATTTTTTATAAGGGAAAAATTATGAAAAAATTGGTACTGGGCCTAAAATTGAGGGGTTTTTTTTTTTTTTTTTGTTATAAAATAAAAGAAGCATAGGCTAGAATTAGGACTAGACTTTGAGAGTTTTTTATGAGACAAAATTTAGGGATTTAGGTTTGGGGGAAAAATATGTCACCACCTCCTTTCTCTGTCCAAAGGGGAAAAGGCATTTAGGTTTGGGGGTATTGTTTAAAATATGGCTTATGACCCTCAATCAGACGTGGGCTCTCTTAAGTCCATATCTAATGCAACGTTGGGATACTCGATATTAAACCAAATTGATCTATAGGGATTCTCAAATGAGAAGTCAACACTAGCATATTTGGACTAGCTAAAAATCAAGTGACGCATGGAAGTATACCTCGCTACCTATAAAATCAAAGATTTAGGGATTAAGACTTGATTACACTAATTGTCTACTTAATGCCCTTTAGGTATCTAAACATGATAATTTGTTCGCTAAAGTGGCCAAGAAGTCTTTTTACCAATCATGAGCCATAAGATTCTTGTCCACTAAGAAATCCAGGAGATAAGTTTTTACTATGGTCCTAATGATTTAAACTAACCATGCTAAAATTGAAAATAAAAATCAATGAATTAAAAAAACACAATCAAATAAAATTGAAAAGGAAGCACACAAACAAATACCTAGAATTATCTCTAAAAAATGATAGCATTCAAAAAGTTTATTGTAAAACCTCAAAAGGCTTATTCAATTTTAGTTTCAATTTTTGGTCAAATATTTTCACAAATTTTAAGAAAAGGCCACTTGAAAACTAATTTTAAAGCTTTTTCCCTAATTTTTATAAATTTTTTATTTCTTTAAATATTTTTAATTTTATTTTTTTTAAAATTAATTTTCTAAATCGAAAATAGGGACTTGGGCCAAACCCTAGGGCCCCGCTAGAATATGGACTAGATCCGAGCTCCCCCAAAATCCTTGAGCCTAATATTGTTGGCTCATCTCTGCATTAACGTCGAATATGGGCCAAATTCTAGGTCTAGTCCTCATGAAAATAGCCAAACTCGAGCTACGAAAGGTCACAAGACAAATGGGCATATTAATCAAGCCCAATTCAATTAGAACTCTCAAATCCTCTTCCAAGCTCATGTTAGTCAAAACCCAAAATACTAGACATGAAACAAATTCAAGTCACCATGAACAAAACCTAGCTAGTTAGACTAAACTAGGCCCAACCTAATTAAGCAAACTAAGCCCATCTTATTTACTCCTCCCATTTTGTCTTCTCTTTTTTTCTTTTTTCTTTTTAATTTTATATTTTTTCTTCCCCAACTCTTCCTCCTGCCACCCACTACACTTGACATCCTTTTCCTAGAACTTCATATTAGGGGTGACCGATTCTAAATACGGTATAGGTTTCACCTAAAACCTAGAACCTACTAAGATTCTTCATTTTTTGAAATTTGAAACATATTCTATTACAGGTTCTAAATTTTATACAAGTTCTACATATTACAGTGAATCATTACTTTTAATAAGGATTACTTACTATTAAAATCCACTTATCACAATTTATATTTAAACATAAAAATAATAATAATAAAGTAAAAGTCTCAGTCATAAAATGGAAGCTCATATTAGTAGTTTAAAATTATAGAACTCATCATTGGATGCCATGCAATACTAGTAGATCACGCGAAGACATAAACCCAAAAAAAAAAAAAATGTTTTAGGTTCCAGGTACTAGGTTCTAGATTTTACCTATCCAAGACTTAAAACCTATACATCAAAACAAGTTATCTAATTTTTAGAACTTGGAACCTACCTTACATGCTATAGAACCTGAAACCGAACAGGTTCTCACTGGTTTGCTTTTAAGCTCTAGGTTCTATCCTAGTACTGTGGTCACCCCTACTTCAAATGCTTCCATTATCGATTTCCTTTTAGTCATCGGATTGCCGTTATTGGCCACAAAGCACAAAACACAATAAAAAGGAAACGATGCCAGTGGTGGGGGCAGTGAAATGACCAAACGGTCATGCTCGTAATGCCAAACATCATAGGAACATAACAATAGAACATAACGTGTGCAGACGACTCAATTACAACGAGGACATGAAAATTATATCTTATAGGGGCATTTCGTCGAGAGGGTGGCATGCAACATTGAACGAGGGGTGTCTGACTCAATCAAAACTCGAACTTGGGCTCGGATTCTCGGCAAAAAATTAATAACACACAACAACCTAGCTAAGGGCCTATGTTGACTGGAGTTCGCATGTGCTAGATGGCCGCAAACGAAAAAAAGAAGTACAAAAACAAAGGGTTACCGGTTCAAGCTTGAGGACATCGACCAGAAGGGGCCATTGGGCTGAGCTCGCACACGACTGAGGTGTCAGCCAAGGCTCCCTCTCGCTCCCCGTTCAATCTTCGCTCTCCTTCTCTCAATCTCTCTTGGCTCCTCTCTTAATGGCTTCTATTTTCCTCCCCTCATCCCTGCTCCCTCTCTTGCTTTTAAAGACGGCGGCAAGTGCGCATGGATTTTGCCACCGTCAGCTTGTCAGCTGACTTGATTCTCAGCCCAAAGATCACACTTCCAACTCCCTGCTCCACTTCTACATCCTGTCTCTTTGTCTCATACGTTGCTGCTTTTTCAGCAAATGTGAGAGGTGCGAGGGAGAAGAGATGCAAGGGTTGGGCCAAGGAAAGAATGAGGGAAGGAGGCTGGGCCCAAGGAAAAAAAGGAGGAGGCCGGGCAAGGCGGGAAGAAAGAGAGGAAGAAGGGGTTAGCTCGGGACCGTTTCATTTTTCTTTTTCTTTTTCTCTATTTTTTTCTAATAAGTTCTATTATTATTTGCTAGTCTACTCAACCATCTAGTTTTGCTATTATTATTCTAGACGATTCACCTAGTTGGCAAAATGGGATGTCAATACAGTAGAATTGGAACTCAATGTAAAGTTGAGGGTTTTTTATGAGAAAAAAATTTAGAATAAAATTGAGACTAGGCTTAAAGTTGGAGTTTTTTTTTTTTTTTTGGTGGGAAAAAAAGTTCATGATAGATTTGGAACAACACCTAAAATTTGCGGTATTTTATAAAACTAAAGGTAAAATTAGGACAAGAGATAAAACTAGAGGTTGTTGGGAATCTTGGGATATTAAGCCTACTTTAAATTTTGCATCTCAAATGGTCAAATTTATCCTCAAAAGCCAAAATCTCTATGAAGACTCCTGAAAAATAGAAAAGGGCATTATCATTGAAATAGGGAAGTAATAAAGAAAATATCGGACTTATCTTTTCTGTTTGTGATATTTCCTAAACTTAAAGCTGATTCTACTTTTCCTTTTACTTCTAACTCTTTCCACTTTTATTAGATTTTTGTCTTCTCCTTTTTCTTTTTCTTTTTCATTTTCTTTTAGTTGGTTATTCAATCCTTGTTAAAGGTTTCGGAAAAGCTCAAGGGCAATCGCTTTCTATCGAATGTCTAACTTTTATAGAATGTTGAGGTGAAAAAATGAACTTGATTAATAGGAATAATATTATGAAGTTATTAGGGTAAAAAACAACTTTCTCTCCCCCAGCGCCTGAGGAAAATCTTTTGTTTTTTTGGCTCAATAAGAGTCTGAATGTGATGATCCTGATCCTTTGAAATTGGCATCATAGAGCATTTTCCTCCTCCGTACTTCATGCAGCATTTAAGGATGGGTTTAAAAAGAGAGCACTTTACAAACACCCAACCCTCTTCCACGTTTTGTCCTAGAGAGAGGACATCCTACTTTCTAGTTTCTCCAATGCATGCCATTGCCATTCCTTCCAACTTTTCAATTATTCGGCGTATTGAAACCGAGATTTTAAAGATAGTTATAACATAAATATGTATGACCTAATTTATGGATTTTAGATTGTATCCATATTTATTTTTAATATTCGTGTGTTGTAAAGGTCTTAGGTACTTTGACTCATTAAAAGTTAAAAATGTACAAGCCATAAGATTTTATTTTATTCTTTATACGTGAAAAAATACAATTACCATATGAGTAAATTAAAACTCGAGCAAAGAGATTTGAAGGAAATTCCACAAACAAAGATGCAAATGCTTTTTGGAGTTTGATTCTTAGCAGCACTATTTCCACCTTCTAAATAACTAAATCCACCCCCATTTATACTAAAAAGACAAAATTGCCACCAATTTTTCAATTACAGTGTAATTTGAAGGCCCCACTTCTTTGTTTTCTATTTTTCCTTTTTCTATTTAGCAAGTTACCATAATTACTCAGTTTTGTCTTGGCTCGTTCTATTTTCACTCTTTTATTGACTCCCGACACCCCTTATCACATTATATTGACTACATTAACCTTTATGGGTCCTATTCTTAATTTAACATTATTTCTTACCATTTTCATTGTATTATTGGCTCCTTACACTCTCCTATCACTTAATTAATTACATTATCACTTATAGAGTCCCACCTTTAATTTAACATTATTCATAATCTTTTGTTGTTCTTCTTCTTTTCAATTTTACTAAAAGAAAAACTAACCCATATCACTTTCAAACAACTTTTTTTCACCCTAACTCGATTCTTTCACACTTGTTGCATTTCAACATTTCGTCCTTGTTTGTCTTCTTTTGGGGAAAGTATACTAGAAGTGCCAAAAGTTGTGTACGGTGCTCACTTTAATGCCAAAAGTTTCCGTCAAATTACTTAAGTGCCAAATTGGAGAAAAAAAAACAATCACTTTGGTGCCATCGGTGAGAGATTCCGGCCAAATTAATTATGTGGCATTTACATTTTTTTTAAAAAAAAAAGTTGTGGGGGCTTTTAAACGATGTTGTTTTCCATCCTCCTTAAGAAACGATGTCGTTTTGCCGTCATACATGGATAGCCTCACAAAAACGACGTTGTATAACTCATATGGGGATTGAAATTAGGCTTTATTTGTCGTTTGCCCGTCGTCACTCGGCCATCGTCATTCGCCTGCCATTGCTCGGCCACCGTTGCTTAGCCACCGTCGCTCAGCCACTATCATAGTTGCTCAACCAAGTGAGCAAGGAGAGACTAAGGTTGTTACTCAAGCAAGAAGTGGCGAGAAGAATAGGAGGCAAGGGCAGAGGAGGAGGAGGAGGAAGAAGGGGGGTTGAAGGTGCCATTGCTGGTGTTGCTACCGGTGTCACTACTGGTGCCGTTGCTGGTGCCACTACTGGTGTTGTTCTTTGGGGAAGAAAACGAGAAGGAAGCCTATGCCTCATCTCTCTCTCTCTCTCTCTCTCTCTCTCTCTCTCTCTCTCTCTCTCTTAATTTGGGGATTTAGGGTTCTTACTTAGGGGAAAGATGCCAAACGGCGTCGTTTTGGTGTTTGGATGCTGACTGTACTCTCCGATGAGCCACGTCAGCTTCAAAAATTAATAAAAAGTGCCATGTCGGATTTTTGGCCAATTAGATTGAAGTTGGCACTAAAATAATCATTTTTCAAATTTGTTGGTATTTAAGTGATCCAAAATAAACTTTTGGCACCAAAGTGAGAGCCGTACTGTACACAACTTTTGGCACTTATAGTGTACTTACCCCTCTTCTTTAGATATTACTCTCCCTTATCATAACTTAGGCATGCACTAATTACATATTAGAGTAAAGAAATGTTAATTTTATCTACAACTTGTTTATTTTTTTTTTCCGTAGATTATCCTCATGATCATGAATTTTTTTACTTCAAATTTCAATACAAAATTTACAAGAATATACTCAAAGATTGAATATTGTGGTTGTTGTATGTATTATACACAATTTAGTCAATCCTCTTACTAGTGATTAAATTACTTTTTCAATAATTGTTTCCCAATATAAAAAAGAAATATAAAAATCATTAACAAAATAATTATGTTTTTGCCCAAAACTAAATAACTAGGTAGCTATCTATAAATAAGCTATTTTCAAAAAGAGGTGCACCAATTTTGTTCCAAATTGAGAAAGAAAAAGACCCAAAAAAGAAGAAATGAAGGCAAATGTTAGTCTTACATTAAGAGTGGGCCCCACATTTAGTAGTAATAAATATTATTTGAGATGGGCATGGGTAGTTTGTCTCTATTAAAAATGAAACAAATGATAAAAAGAAAAAATAAAGGTAAGAAATAATCTTAAATCTCAAGTGAGACCTACATGGGTTAGTGTGGTCAATTTAATGTAAAAAATGGTATTAGAAGCTAGTAAGGGGGTGGAAATAGCGCCATCATTGATTTTCTATGCGTATTATTATGGTAAGTTATTTTGGATTAATTTGAGGGGCCTTATGAGGATTTAGAAACGTGATGCTTTGCTAGAGAAAGGGATCTAGAAATATTCATATCGTAAGTCAACATCATCAACAACAAGAGATTATTCAAGATAAACGTTTTCTATACACATTTCCCCACATAATACGCTATAGTCCAAGTTGGTAAGCCCGATTTCTTTTCTTGTACTACTGGCAATGAACAATTTAAATATATTCATTTAGATTTTTTGTGCAAAATGCAGGCTATATAATGAGATTGAATAATTGTTTGGTTTTCGCTAAATGCATGTCAGGTTGGCGGTTATTTATTTTGGTGAAAAAAAAAAAAGTTGCTCTAAATTTTATAGTGTGGTTAATTATTTGTTTAGATTTCGTCGTCTAATTGGCCCTTACACGAATGGCTTTAGTTCAAATAGGGCTCAAGACGTAACATATTAAAGGAAAGCTTGGTGAAATTAAGAAGATAAAAAGAAGGATATTTATATCTTAGAAGTTGACATTATAATGGATCTTATTCTTATATCTATGTTTGTTTTTAAGGTCCACAACCATCTCCACTAGGTCCCCCAAACAACAAGGTATAGCTCATGAAGTCATCGGAACTGTCGAGGGCAACGTCATAGCATTGTTTCACACTTGCGTGAGGTGATCCCCACCAAGACTCGGGCACTTTCCAAGTTTGCGAGTCATTCGAGTATTGGATTTGTCTGAAAATGCATGCATGCGTGTATGACTTGTCCGGAAAGTATCCGCTTCCCATTGGTGGGAAAAAGCCTTGGGCTGTGTTCGTTGCTCCTCCGTATTGCAGTGCTTTGGCGCCAGACGTCAACTGAGGGAGCACTTTAGCTGACCAATAGCCCACTATTACATCGACGTTATCCCTTTGCACTAACAACCACCAGTCTTTTGTGTTCCCATCCTGTAGTGAAGTCAATTGCTAAATAGCCGTTAGAGAATTTTTTATATGTTATCGAAGCACGATGTTTCGGTGGTTGGGTAAAAATCAATCCACACACAATGCGATTTCCAACTAAGTTCACTAACATGCTGGAAAGAGGGGTAGTTAACCCCATTTTTCAATAACTATTTATTGTTTTCACAGACAAAGTTTGTAAAATAACATGTTCAGGTGAAAATTGTTTCGAACTCCTTGAAAGTGCAACTAATCACCTTTTTCCCCAACTCATGTCCGTTGCTGATGCATCTTTCATACCACATAATTTTATTTTTTTTTAATTTCATTATTACAGAGGTCTAAAGGAAAATAGTTAATTACCTAATAAATTGTGAGACATATCTCAACTTGTGGTCCATCATATTCAGAAGATTTTGGGAGAACTCGTCCGAGAGTAATGGATTGATCAACTTACACAAAACCTGGACACCGCAAATCAAAGCATCCCACTCCATCCGCCTAATCTTTGAACATGTATTAGAATGATTGTCCATTTTGGAGGTTGGGACACCTGGAGTGCCATAACTTCAAGACGGAGGGACACTTAAGTGCCATAACTTTAAAATGGTACACTTAAGTGCCAATATCGGAGTAAAATGGGACACTTAAGTGCCATTCTGGCGAAAATCCGGCCAAATGGCTGACGTGGCAATTTTCCGGCGAGTTTGGTCCAAAACGGTGTCGTTTTGCATGCTGACGTGGCGGAGAAAACGCAAAAATGACGCCGTTTTGTGTCTACGTGTAAATAATAATATAAAAATTAATTAAATTAGATTTAAAATATTCAAAAAATTTATAAAAAAAGAAAATTTTAAAAAATTTTAAAAATTAAAAAAATTAAGAAAAATTTAAAAAATTTAGAAAAATTAAAAAATTTAGAAAATTTAGAAATTTAAAAATTTAAAAAAAAAAATAAAAAAATAAAAAAGGGGGAGGTCGAATCGGGTGGCCGAGGGCCGAGCCCTCGCCACCGCCGCCTCCCCGCCGTTCTTGGGAAGGGCCGACGACGGAGGGGGAGGGTCGGCCGAGGTCGCCGCCCCGGCCGACCGACGGCGAGGGCTGCGAGCCCTCGCCGGATCGCAGCCGAGGGCCGCGACCCTCGCCAGATTTGGGTGAGGGCTCGCGGGCCCTCGCCGCCGGCCGGCCGGGTCGCGGCCCCGGCCGTGGCCCGGCGACCCGGCCGACCCTCCCCACTCCGTCGTCGGCCCTTCCCGGGCGGCGGCGAGGAGGCGGCAAGGGCCCGCGAGCCCTCGCCCTAGATCCGGGTGCGAACTGCGACCCTCGCCCGGATCTAGCGAGGGCTCACGCCTCGCCCTCCCGCCGCCGTCGGGAAGGGCCGGCGACGGAGTGGGGAGGGTCGGCCGGGTCGCGGGCCCGGCTGGGCCGGCGACGGGCGTCGGCCAAACGGCGGCAAGGGCCCGCGAGCCCTCGCCTAGATCCGGGGGCGAGGGCTCGCGGGCCCTCGCCGTCGATCCGCCGAGGGCCGGCGACCCCGGCCGACCCTCCCCCTCCGTCGCCGGCCCTTCCGGCGACGGCGGGAGGCGGCGGTGGCGAGGGCTCGGCTCTCGGCCCGCCCCATTCGACCTCCCCCTTTTTTTTTTTTAAATAATTTTTCTTAATTTTTAAAAAATTTTAAATTTTTTAAATTTTTTAAATTTTTCTTAATTTTTTTAAATTTTTTGAATATTTTAAATCTAATTTAATTAATTTTTATATTATTATTTACACATAGGTGCAAAACGGCGTCGTTTTTGCGTTTTCTCCGTCACGTCGAGTGTAAACGACGCCGTTTTGGACCAAAGTCGCCGGAAAGTCGTCACGTCAGCCATTTGGTCGGATCTTCGCCGGAGTGGCACTTAAGTGTCCCATTTAACTTCAAAACTAGCACTCAAGTGTACCATTTTAAAGTTATGGTACTTAAGTGTCCCCTGGTGCCAAGTTATGGCACTTGGGCTGTACTTCTGCCGTCCATTTTGGACTAGTTTCATTTTGCTATTTGAGTAATAGAATTGGCATTGGTTGGGCAATCATCACACATCACCACCCATGCCTAGTATCTTTATCATCTATGCAAATGACATAATAGTAAGAGTAATCGGACAGTCATCAAGCACCAAATTCAATATTTTTTTTTTCAAAAGCTGATTTGCAACGGATTAACATTTTTTGGACAGAAATTGATAGTTATTATGCAGAAATTGATGAAGTACTTAATTCATATGCGAGTCACTCTACCAAGTTACAAAAATGTGCAATAGACGGGAAATAGAATTTCATTAGGTAATCAAATGTAGACAAAAATAAAAAACTTGAAGGGGCCATCCATGAAATTTCCCTATTACAAGTACTTTGCAGCAAAACTTGAAGCAAGTTAGAACTTATGTTCCAATAAATAAATAAGTGACTTCGATCATCGTTGTATAGATCTGGATCCACCTATCATGACAAAAATCCATGTAAATCCAATATTCTGTAGCAAGAAACAATAAGAACTATGCCAAATATGGAAAAGTAATGCACCATAGATCAAATGAAATTTTAATCTCACTGTGAATATGTTATTTTATATTCATTAATCCCATTCAAAAAGGAAAAGAAAGATAATAATTAATTGATAAATCAGGAAAATGTACCCTCCATCCAGCTTGTATCGTGTTTGTTGGATGATCGCTGTCTCTGATGATCCAAATCTGAGCTGCACTATATTGTCCACTTACACACCTTGGAATGTAATTACTAACGAATGCTTTTGCTCCAGTATAAGGAGTATCCGGGTAGTTAGGCAGCTGCACATAAGCAAACTTGAAAAATTGAGAATGACATCATCAGTAAATATAATTTTTTTTGGCCAATTACCAATTGACATACGAAATTCACTATAATACGACACATTAGGTTTTTAATAATAAGTCATATAATTACAAGAGAGCTAAAGATATGTCAAAGGTCATTGAAACAAGTTAAGTTGAGTGCAAAAATAATGAAATTAATTGAATAATACAAGAGACCACAATTCATTAAGAATTTAATTACATCATCAACTGAAGAACTTACATGATAACCTGGAGTTTTAGTAGACGAAGGATGATATATCCGTAGGCGTGTCTGCTCAAGAAAATTGGCCCTCATCCGGTCTTCCTTTGTCGTTCTGAGAATTGGTATAGTTTTACCAGGACAGCCATCCAAAGCATGTGATCTTTCATGGTGGTTAACTCGTGTTCTATGTCTGTGCTTTGCGGCAATAAGCGAAAAGCTGGGCTTTTGCTATTCACAATTTATTTCATGCAACAATCAAGGATCGAACCTATACTAATGAAATAGCAGCAGAATTTCATGGAAAATTGCACCAATCAGTAAGCAAAGCGTTGTCTCTACTCTCGACTGGAGGAGGACGAGCAAGCGGAAGCTGCTTTGTACTTATGTGTATGATAGAATAGAATGGAAACAATTGTAAAAATATCCCCACAGTTTCACAACTAAATTAATACCTGAAGCTTATGTCCTTTTAGTAAAGGGTGGTCGAACACAGGTTATTTAAATATTTCGATACAATTAACGATCTCTCCATAGATTGTCTGTAATGGTTATGAACAACAAAGGTTAGTACATTGATACAGGTGACAAAGAAACTCATGCTTAATGGTACATGTACATAAGCACGCGCCGGGACAATATTGAAGATCAATCAAATTACCTTGAAGGTCTTAATTGACCGCCTCTCTTGCTCCGAATCTTGTTCTTCAGCATTGGAACCCACAAGAAGGGCAGACCATACAACAGCAACTAAGGAAATATTTCTCGACCCCATTGTCTAAATTTTTGTGTGCTATGATTTGCTAAAGGGATCTTTATATGTTACAATTTGTATTTTCGGATAGAGAAAGAATGTTCTGAAACAAAGAGGTAGGTCATCTCTTTTGACTTTTCATGGAAAGTGATTGGATTATTTTAGTTTTGGCATTACTTAATTTGCAGTTATTCTTTTCCAATTTCTTTTTTTTTTTTGGGTGACCCGGGAACCCCCGTACAGCCGGCAGCCGGCGGGGCAAACCCGAGGTGACGCTAGCGGAAGACCCACCACCCCGACGTCACGCTTAAGATCCCGTGCGGCCAGCGGGATTCGAACTCCTCCCCTCTACGCAAAGGGTCATGGGAGCCTTATCCAACTGGGCCACCGCAGGCTGTTCTTCACTGCAAAAATCTCATTTTCTATAAGGAGAAAGAAATCACGTAATTTGGCGCACATCATATTATTGTGACTATTATAAATGGGAAATGATTGTCTAATGGTATTGTTTGCTTGGAAAAGAAACGGTCAATCCTCAGGCACAGATTTTCCATAAGAGAAAGGCATGTGTTTTGTTTGGCAATTTCCCACGCACTTGTGTTGGAAAAGGGAAAAAATTGTGGTTATCTTTGACTGTCACACCTTTATACCATCCAACTAGCACAACTCATTATAAAAACAATCAAGTAATTCTCGACCTCATGTCTGAATCTTTGTGTGATATGATTTGCTAAAGGACTCTTTATATGTTACAATTCGTATTTTCAAATGGAGAAAGAATGCTCTAGAATAAAATAACAAAGTTATTCGTATCCAATTTATTAACATTTATGCAAAGAGCTCATCTTCTATAAGGGAATAAAATCATGCAAATATTTTATACTAATATAATACATCTATAACGAGTATTTGAAGGTCAATATTGGAAGTTTTAATTATTCTAACATTAGATTTGGCATCCGAATTGTGTGTTGATTCTATTACACTATTTAGTATAAAAAGCGCTATATTATCGCGACTACTAAAAAGGCGTACATTATTGTCCGCATAAAAAATTGGAAAATAAAGAGGATAAAATATTTTTTAATCACTATCACGTGGTATTCCATTTTCTTGAAATGCTCGCAAATAATTGATTGAAGGGTAACCAATAATAGAACCCAATGGCCCAAAGCTGTATTACATTTTTGAATCAAAAGTCTATGCATAGACCCCAACGAACAAATTTGCTATCGAATTAGGTTAAAGAGTTTGTCAGCTAGTAGTTGTCTTCGTCTCATTGCCGTCCCCGGTCTACTCGGTCTCCGAAATCTCTCAGTGTTGCGACCATTAAGCTTGTTGGAGCCCGAAGCCCATTCAAGCCCCTCGATAAATGATCTAGATCAATTTAAGGTCATTTGTATAGTCTGACAATGACATTCGGATGATAGTTTAGACCAGTAGCCATTCGAATTGACCATACTCTGTACAGAATTGGAATTATCTTTTTTGGCTTCAATTGTTTCCTAGAAGGTTACTTTACTCTCCTTTGTTGTTTCCTTTTGCTTCTAACTCTTTCCATCGTTTATTAGGAGTTTGTCTTCTTTTATTCAATGGTCTTTTTAAAATTGAGCTAAACTCAAGAATAT
Organism: Eucalyptus decipiens; assembly: GCA_014182575.1. Taxonomy (NCBI): domain Eukaryota; kingdom Viridiplantae; phylum Streptophyta; class Magnoliopsida; order Myrtales; family Myrtaceae; genus Eucalyptus; species Eucalyptus decipiens. The sequence goes on along the minus strand of CM024616.1, from coordinate 6,712,221 downwards.
TGACTTGAGGTGAAAGACAAATTTTGAATGATGAATTAGTAAGTTAAATCTCATAAAATTGTCTCTTATCGATTGTTTAAAAGAAATTTAGGGGTTGCAGCATTTTTCCTCTTCCTCTTTATTTAATTGCTTTTTTTTCCTTAAAATATCTTTATTAGTTATGCTAATATACCGTTTAATTTAAACAACTTTTTTTTTAATTTCTTAGCATCATTATTAATATTTTCTTTTTATGATAGAACACTTTAGTTAGTGTGATTGATTTCCAAATTCTTTAATTTTTTTTAACAGAAATTAAGAGGAGGTGAGACTTTATGAAGTACTGACACTCTCCAAGAGCTTTCGTGTCGTGTTGGACACTTCGACATATGTCCGACACTCTCAGACACTCGGTCAACACGTATTGGAAAATCCAACACCTAATCAACTTTCCTGACACTCTTTGTATGACATCCTAGATTTTCAATCTTGTCTTCTACTAAATAAATCGAGCATTTCATTGACGCGCCTATAGGGCTGTTCTCAGAACTGATCACTCTCGAGATAACTAGACTATCTGAGGAAACCATTAAGGATTTTAAGGCAAATAGACTTGAGAATTCGATTAGGAATCGGCTTCTCGACCGTGCTCATCTTTAGAGGCTATTACGGCATAGTATAAAATCGATTTGAAATCGGAGATAGGTTTCTTCGACTAAGATGTGTGGCTAATCGTGGGTGACACCACTAAATTGGAAAATTCTCGTCGACTGGCTCTAAACTGATTCTTCTGTCGTTTTGGTACCCTATGTCTGTATTTGAATCCTCAAGATTTTCACGACAACCGAAAGTCACCAATGTGTCAAGTGGGTTCATAGTGGCTCGAAGAAAATCGATCACGGGTCATTTGCACTAAAAATATTTGAAAACTACTCGGTAGCCTAAGTCACGCTAAAAATGCGTCAAATGGAAATTAACCGTGAATTTGAGTCCGATTTCAAAAATTGAAGATTTTATCATGTCACAATAAATTCTAGGAACGTCTTAGAAGATTTTTCTGCAACTCGAGACTTTTTGGGAAAAAGTCGTCATATGACCGTTTTATTTATTTATTTATTTTGCAAAAACTTTTGCACTTGGCTACAACTACACATTGCAACGTTGTAAAACAAGAAAAAAAAAATTGCGTTCTAGGATATTTTACAATGTTTTTGCTTGGTCAGGACAGCATGTCATAATGTTGTATTGTACAATGGTTATAAAAAAGTTCCCGCTCATGATACACAGACCAAATAGCAATCCAAATGAGCTTATTGTATTTTGGGAAAATTCCAAATAAGGACCTGAAGTTGATCTATTTTCTCAAATAAGGACCGAAAGTGAACTTTGTGTCAATATGGACCCAAAGTGGACCTATTATTTCAAATAAGGACTCGAAGTGAATTTTGTGTTAAATAAGGACCTGAGGTGATCAAGTTAATCTCTATTTAGGACCTTAGCTCACCGGCAGATATTTTCTGGTGATTAAAATAGGGGCAATTTTGTTAGAATTTTGTGATTGGAAAAAAAGGGAAAATTCTAAATTAATTAAGTTTAGGCTATTCATTTAGATGTTTATGTTTTCTTCTTTCTTCTCCTCCGCTGCTCCTCAACCAAATCGCTGCCTGGTCATTGTCATGACTCGATTCTCGTCGCTCCTCGCCTTGCTCGACTAGCGGAGAATTTGGGTCTCCACAAACAAACAAAGAAGCATATGGTTTTCTCCTTGTTTTTGAGTTCGTGCCTCAACCGGCAGAGAATTTGGGTCTTCGACTTTGCGAGGACGGGTACAACGAATGTGGAGGACTTCAGTCTTTGACTTTGCAGAGGATGGGTACAAGGAATGGAGAGACCGTAAAAAACCTAGGGTTTTTTTTTTCTATTTTAAGATTTGTTAATTTTCCCTAGATTTTTTTTGGACAAAATTGCCCAAATTTCGGTCATCGGAAATGTTGCATGCTTGATAGCTGGCGAATATTTGGCTGACCAGCAAGCTTAGGTCCTTATTTGGAATTGATTCAACCACTTCGGGTCCTTACTTGAGACAATGAGTCAACTTTAAGTCTTTATCTGACACAAAGTCCATTTCAGATCATTATTTGAGAAAATTGATCCACTTTGGATCCTTATTTGGAATTTTCTCTTGTATTTTACGTTATTTGGAAGGCTAGCACATGAATGTCCCTCTGGTTTTTTCCTGCTTATGCATTCGAAATATCGACAAGTTTACTAGATTACTTTCAGCATCAATTCTATTCTGTAGGAGGTGCTGTTCTTTCCCTCAAAATTTTTTTTTTTTTTTGGCCGATCTAGTTTCTTACATCTGATAGCTGCTAATCGCGGTTCGGTCACAGGTTGCAATGGCAACAGCTGCAAAAGCAAAACTTCTTTTACGTGAGCTAAAAACTGTTAAAGCAGATTTGGCTTTTTCAAAGTTGCAGTGTTCTCAGCTTGAAGAAGAAAACAGGAGCCTTCAAGAAAGCCAGGAGAAGGGGGGCAATCCTGCAGTCGACGATATGGTTCTCTCTCTCTGTCTCTCTCTCTCTCTCTCTAGCGTGCAGTCAAGGATACAAAGATTCACCGTGCATGAGTCTCTGCTCTCATGCACTGTAACTCTTTGCCTATTGTTAGGCATTTTAGGCCCACCTCCTGCTCACCTTCATTTAAAATGCATCATTAACTTCATGTAACTATTTCCCAATTTGCTAGTTGTTGCAAGTTATTATCCGATCCAAGAACTAAAACGGTTAAGCTTCTCACAAATAAAAGCAAAATGTTTCTCAGATACGCCTTCAACTCGAGACCCTTCTTGTGGAGAAAGCTCGTTTGGCCATTTAAAAAAAAAAAAATTACGTGAGAACCGCTCCCTAAGGTAAATAGTTGAGTATCACTAGCTCACCATGCAAGATCCGTTTCATATAGATGAGGGGATTGAAGAAATCGCGGAAGTTTATCCCATCGGTTACCCTTCAGTTGCTAGCATGCTCTCACTTACCCCAACAACACCAAAATCACCAACCTCACCCCAACTGAGACACCTGTGCCCTCAAATCTCCCGCCTGTGGAAGAAGAGGACCACGATGGCTTGGAGGAAGAAGTCATCGAGAAATTAGATGACTTGGTTACAAAGGAAGAAGGTGATGAAGACCAACAACAGCTTCTGCCTAAGTTTTTGAGTCCCTATTTTATTTACAATGTTTGTCGAATGTACGATTTGTCTTAATTCTTTTTCTCCTTTTTCTTCCATTGTGGTTTTTCATCTGGAAGGTAAAAGGGGGGTCGGGAGTAGACCATATGCTTGCTTGCATTAAGCTATTCATTGGGTTTGTGACTATGTAATGCGTGCTGTTTGGTTTTGCTATTACAATAATGCCTCGATATTTCTTTGTATTTCTTCGTTGATGGCCTAGAGCGTGAAGTTAATTTTGTAAATGATGTTCTTTCGAAGATTGCACTCTGAATTCTTGCAAAGGTGGAAGGTTTCAAGTAGGGGTGGCAAATGGGTGGGTTAGGTTGGGTTTGGATTGGGTTGAAAATGGGTCGACCCATATTTGACCATTTTAACCTATTTTGACCTATATTTATGTAGTGTAAATCAAGTAACCCATACCCGACCCATACCCGACCCGACCCGACCCGTATTACTAAAACCTATTAATATTCTAGGAAAACCCACTTCTACTATATACTAATTAGATTAAAACTTCAAATTAAATTAAAAATAGTAAATAAAATAAAAAAGTTAAAAAAATCGATAAATTGAAATATTTATAAAAAAATTAGACTATGTACATGCTTCTCTTATTTGAAGTGAACATATTATTGAATAACTAACAACAATAACATGAAATTTTTTTAAATAAACCTAAAAAGCTCATTTTTATGATTTTTTTTTATAAAAAAAGTATTGTTAAAACATTTTTATGCAATACAAATTTAATGGAAAATTTTAATAATTCTTTTTAAAATATTTTTTTTAAAAATCGAATTATTTTTTTAATTTATTTTTTTAATTATTCTTATTTTTTAAAATATAATTTTTAATTTTTAATAATTATTTTTTCTTTTTCTCTTTTCTCTTTTCTTTTTTCTTCTTCTTTGGCACGACGACGGCCGACAATTGGCCACAGGCGAGATCTAGCTCGCTGTCGTCGGGCGGGGCCTCAGCCTCGCCAGATCCGGTGAGCTCGAGGCTCGCCTGGCTGGTCGCCAGCCATCGCCATGCCAGCAATCAGAGGAAGAAGAAAGAAAAAAAAAAAGGAAAGAAAAAAGAAAAAAAGAAAGAAAAAGAAAAGAAAAAGAAAAGAAAAGAAAAATAAAAAGATAATTCTAATTTCAGTTTTCTTTTTTTTTTTAAAATATTCTTGTAAAGTTAAAGAGAGTAGAGAGAGATTGTGAGGTTTTAGGTGAAAATAAATGGACCCATTTTTAATGGGTTGATAAATGGGTCTTAAATGGGTGCAGAGCTAACTCATTTAAGATACATATATCTCAGTCTTGACCCATTAAAACCCATTATGGGTGCTTTAGGAAATAAGGTTTGACTCGTTAACGACCCATTTAAACATAAATGGGTCCATAAATTGGTCAATGACCCATTTTGACACCTCTACCCACAAGTCATAATCAGAAGTCATAGCCAATGACCCCTCCTAAATAGTTGTCAGGTTTCAAAAACACAAAAGACAATCAAACGGGATTGATATCGGAATTCCGAAAGGATACTTCACGAGCTCTTGCTCTAGCAAATTTCACATCTGCCTAGTGATTGCATAGTGATTCTTTAACTCCCACCTCAATAAACCAATAGGCCGATTAATCTCATGATAGCAAAATAGCCAGCCAAGCATTCTCAATCCAACAGATCAAAATTGTAATGAAGGAGGTCTTGGAAGGAGTTGGCTATGACCTAATCGATTCCTAGTTCAGATCCACTATCAATAGTTAGATACCTTATGCGATTTTAGTTTTATTTTTTCACATACTTTTGGGGGTGAGAAGATGAACAATTTATAGGGATAAGTTTATGTTTGATTGCCAGTTCTCGCCCATCGGATTATGTTGCATGATAGACATTTGCTTACAAAAGTCAGAGGGACAAAAGGGTCCAGCGGCCATGCGGAGACGTTCCACCCACCATCAATTGGCAGAAAACGAGAAAGTAGCAAGTACTGCTCACTGTAGAAAAAAGCATACATCTTTGGCAGTGGAAATGAAACCCTTTGTATCCTTAAATACTTGATGGTCGAGCATCTTGAACAGAACCATCCGAGTCCTCTGATCAATGGCCTGCACAACCATATAAACAATTCCAAGAGAACTTCTCAGAGATGCTAACATCACTCCAGTAACTTTTGGAAATGGGGGTGGGACAATGCAACTGCAGTAACTTTTTAAATTGGTCTTACTTTTGAATAATTATTGCAAGAGGGGACATGAACCAATGTAGACACCCATCAAACAATTTATTCAGCTACGTTTCAGTAAAACTGAAATATTGATTAAGCCTGCAATAGGGTCCGTTTCAACTTCAAAACCATTGATGATCAAATAAAAGTAGTCATAGTTTGTTTTCCTATATCCAATTCTGCAAAATAATTCCACTCAAACTTCACGCCAAATATAGAAGATTTGACCCAGGGACATAGGTGCAAATCAAGAGGAAGGAGGCCAATGAAGAAATTGACGAAAATTCTAATAGATTTTTAAAACGGACACATATTTTATAGGGGATATATTGTCTTGAGAAAAATCCAAGCAGCAAATTATACTTTGTATAAAGAGACCTTATTGTGGCTGTTGTTGTGATGGCAACATGGAGAATTTATTGGAACAAAACTCTCAGTACAAAGTAGATCAATCTTTTGATGAAGATGTACTTTACCTACTAGACAGTTGTAGGGCTAACTTTCTCATTACTTTTAATTTTGCCAATAGCCATATTCTGTACACTTTCTCGAATTGAAGTTGTCACTCTGCTGGACATAAAACATTTACCCTTCCCTCCCACTATGTAGTCTTCATTCATAAAATCCACTACTTCGGCAAGTTAAATACTCGGCAACACATAAAAAGGCTAGACAACATATCAATGGCCACCAATATGTTTAGATGCAAAGGGAAGTGGTAGATATAACACGAGTACACTATATATCAGCACATGCTTATTCAAGTATTAAAACTTCTGAAGCCGCCCCCCTCCCCCAAAAAAAAAGTATCCAAATCTAAAATAGCTGATGTTTATGTGCTAACCAAAAATTATTATTATTATTTCGGTGAAAAGTGGAAAAAGTTAGAAAGTTGAAAGTTCTTATGAAGTTCAATCAAAATTATCGAGGTTGGTAACACTCAAAAGTGCAGACAGCTAAAATGGGGAGACAGTGGAAATAAGATTCACTGGTGTCGTTAATATGACTGTTATTGCAAAGTAGACCTCGTGTAGACAATGCATATGTTTCAAGCTTGCCACTGGATAAGCATCAGCGCTCAATACAGCCACTCGAAAAAAATCTTAGCGAAGCATATAGATAATCTCATGTCGCTCTAAAGGCAAGGTTTAACAACTTCATAAGAAGTCTTAGCTTCTCAGGTAAATTAATCAAAACTGCACAATCTAGGAAAGCAACCGTTATGAGCAGCATATTGCTCAAGTCAAATTATATCAGTACAAAATTACTCATTAGATTATCCATCCCTTTCAAAAGAACAGCCACTAAATAGAGAAAACAATCCTTGTATGTTCTAAAAACTCCTTGTTCATTTTTAACTATCAGTTCTTCGAGCAGTCCTTTCCGTATTTTCTCAAAGAAGACAGACTTATAATCAAATCCGTTTTAAACAGCTCGCTTAGGATGCTAACCATATGCTTCAACGTTTAACCTTGTTGCAACGATGTTGCCACATTTTTCTCCTGCAATCTATTCAAGCATGAAGTGATGTTCTAACCTCCCTTCCTATTAAATTCAATTAAAACCGAAACAGAAAGAGATCGTGACTTTACACTTTTCAGGCAAGCCAAAGATGCTGTAATCACCAAAGAAAATCTCGAATCACGAACAGCAGAAAGGAGACATCGAATTTCATTCTCAGGCAAGGTATTGATCGGTCCAAGGGACTTAGCAACACATGAGAATCAAGCATACCTCTGAACTACAAACTACAAACAAGTACTGCGAATTGTTTAAATGAAATAGATATAAAGGATAGTGAAGCAACAACAGAAAAGAATTTTTGGACCTCCAAAGGGAGAGCGGATGTGACTAGAGAGTTTCTGGCTCCGGTTGGACAGGGGCTGAACCGTGGACGACCGGACATGTGAGTGAAGCCCTCCATGAGCATTCGGGTGTCGAGAATTGGGAGCGAAGGCTCCGTCCACTGCTTCTCCGCCGTCTTTGAAGTCCAACCATTCCAACACCTTCTCGATTTCTAAATCTGACGACGACGCCTCCTCCTCCTCTTCTCCTTCTTCTCCTTCTTTAATTCCTTCGTTCCTTATTTCTAATCTTGCTTCCGTTGATTCTTCTTCCACCAGTGATTCCTACTACAGGCAAACATCAAGTTCCAAAAAGAAAAACTCTGTGAGACTGGTTACTGTGTGAAAAGAGAGAGAGAGAGAGAGAGAGAGAGAGAGAGAGAGTTACCTGAATAGGGACGCGAGGAGGATCATCAACGGCAATGGACTCGAGAGACAGAGCTTTTCTGCGGAAGCGACCAGCTCAACTTTACTCAGGCCATGGAAGAGGCTGAGCTCGACGGAGCTTTGGCGGCTGAGCGACTAAACGGGCGGAGATTGGTGAATGAAGGAGAGCGGAGACCGACCGTTGACTGGGTGAACTGAATGAAAGGCGTGCAGACACAGGCAATAACAAAAAGCCGTCAACGGACCGGTTCAATTTCGATTCCTCAATCCCCGAAAAGAAGAGCCCGCTTTAAAACTGGTTCTTTTCCCTTCTTAAGCAAGCTCTTATTTTTCCCTTTCCTGAAGTGCTTACATCATTTTGTTTGGACCTCTAAGGAATCAATTCCAAACAATTTTTTATTATACATTCATAAATGCTAATCTATTTCGAATCAGATTAGCTTCATAGATATGTGATCCCGGGTAGCCCGAAGTGATTAAGCGCCGACATAAAGGTCTTTACGTTTGGAATCGTGTTGTACAATGATTATATTAAAACTTCGCTTTAAATTAAAGGATAGTGGGGGAGAGAAGCGTACGAGAAAGCCCCTACTCCTAACATGCGGAGTTCTGCCAATTGTTTATTTCGCTACTCTCTAGATAAAGAAGTTAAGGAAGCTTGAGATGCTAAACATACAGGAGCTTGCTAAGAAGCTTCTAAGCTTTCCACACGCATCAACCTCCTACTCCAAATAAAAAGATGAAACTCCTTTAAAGTCTGATGGGACTTGAGTCCTAATGGATTAGGTAAGTCTAATAATTCATCCAGAAGAAAAATCCCAATTTTGTTAGAATTTTTACTGGACTTGGGGATTTATGCAAATGGGTAATTTCACCAAAAGTCAACGAAAACTCTGGTACTTTGGCCACGAACGACTCATTTGATCCAACGGCCTGCATCATAAAAACATCATGCTGTTTATTTAACTTTTGTATACACGAGTGAGCCTTGCAGTTACCAAGGACAACAAAACAAAGGCCGAGCCAGATCTTGAAACAACTCTGTTGCATAGCTTACCGATTAGATCTAGCATTACAACATCAAAGTTCAACATATTCATAACGGGATGACAATCACAAGTTATTAGATTTGATTGCACTTTTTAAAAATTTTAAGACTCAATTGCATTTTCATGATAAGTTTTAGGATTTCCAGTTTACTTATATCAAAAAATAAAAAAACAAACAAAGTAGATTCTAAACTCTTGTCCGTGTGAACACTATTTTGCCTTTCTTGGAAATTATGGCTGGCCATAAGACCTTGAAGCCTTTTAAAAGGCACCTCACGCAGCTTTCTAGAACATCAAGACCTTCAAGGCTTTTAGTCAAAATTGGCTAGAAAGATTACTTTGATAAATATCAAAAGATTTATGATTAAATTGATTAAATTGAATTGTTTAGGACTGAATTGGCCACCATATAATATATTTAGAAATTTTTAGACAATTTTCTTCCAATCAAATCGAATATTACAATAGCAAAGTTCGACATCTTCACAATGGGATTACAACTATTTATAAAAATGAAAGGACAAGAATAATGAAGCTTATCATCTTTGTTGGACTAAGAGCATGTTTGTGTACACTTTAGCAAATAAAAAATTCACCGGAATTCGAAATATTATCCAAATATATATGAATTAACGTGTAAAAATTTGTATCTTGTGTTGTGTGTCACAAGTCTGTCGCAAGATGTGGATTAAGGAAAAAACAAAAGAGTAGAAGCCTATCTAAACGTGTCTTAAACAAACATTCACAATAATCCCAAGTGAGTGAATCGAAATAGATAACCACAAGCATGCCATACAACTTCATATTCTTACTCCATGGCTCCAATCCAATTGCTTCCAAAAATAACTCGTGAGATGCTTCGAGCAAATCTGTGAAAATGAGTTTTCCATCATTTAAATTCACCTAGAATTTCGCAGGTCAACCTAAATAGGTTCTATATAGAAAGATTAAAATAAATGAGTTTTAAATATGTTAGGTTATGAGCCCATTTACAACTCAGTTAGTCTATTCTTCCTTTTACCCTTGAAACCTGCATTCCTGATTCTCTAGTCAGTCGTCTCTCCCGTCTCTCGATCTTCACTCTTGTTCCCTGTCTGTTGCCCTTCGTCGAATCCCTAGAAGATTCAATCCTAGCCTTCGTTGAGAGACTGATTGGAGCCTCCCCATTCAGCTTCAAGCTCGGATCACTTTGGCCCTTGTGATCATGTGTTTGTTTTGCAGACCTCGGACATGTGAAGAAACGAAGAACAGAGGAACGAAGAACAGAGAACAGAGAACAGAGAAACAAAGAACATAGAACTCAAGATGTAGAAGAAGGATTCCTTTATTGCTTGAATCAAAAAGAACATATCATACATTCAACCGAGAGCTTCTTCATCTGCTCTTGAATTACACAACTTGATTTTCTTCCCATAGCCATCTCTCTATCTATCTTCTGTACTTTATATACTCAAGGAAGATGATGAAAAACGAATCAACCGACTCAACACCGGTTTAACAACTTTTGGTTTTATATCTAACAGACTAACTGCTCTACCGTAATAAACCACGTGTATTTACTTCTCGCTTCAAGTCTTCAAGCTCTGTAGACACGTGTGATGAGTAAACTCTCTCTTCAAGTCAGTCTTGGATTTTCTATCTTCAAATGCTTCTTCGTTTCTTATGCATTGCCACAGATGCGATGCATTGCCACGGATTGCCACATATGCGGTTTTCAAGTTAGTCTCTTTAACATCCCCCCGCAAATTGGGATGGGGTAAATACCCCAAGCCCAATTTGGTTCGAAGACTAAAATGTAGGTAGCGAGGTAACGATTTTGTAAAAATATCTGCAAGTTGGCGTGTACTGGGAATATAAGAGACAATTAAGGATCCGGAAGCAACCTTTTCATGAACAAAATGAAAATCTACTTCAATATGCTTTGTGCGAGCATGTAGAACAGGGTTAAGTGAGAGAGCAATAGCTGACTTGTTGTCACAGAAGAGAGATGTTGGAGCAGATAAGCCAATGCCAATGTCTCGAAGGACAAAACTAACCCATGTAAGATCAGCTGTTGCTGAGGCTAAAGCTCGATATTCAGCTTCTGTCGAGGAACGAGAGACTGTAGATTGTCGTTTTGCTGACCAAGAAATGAGATTAGAGCCAAGATATGTACAAAAACCAGTAGTAGATCGCCTGGTAGTACTACATCCTGCCCAATCAGCATCAGCAAAACCATACAAATTCATGAGGCTATTGGAATGAATGGTTAGTCCAAGAGCAATAGTACCTTTCACGTATCTAAGAACTCTTTTAAGCTTGTGGAAATCACCTAATGTAGGCTGCTGCATCTTTTGACAGAGAAGATTAGTGGCATAAGCAATATCTGGTCGAGTGATCGTGAGGTACTGAAGTCCACCCACAAGACTTCGATACTCAAGGGGATCTTTGCAATAATGTGTCATTAGTTATCATGGCTGCAGCCGTAATGAGAGAGGAGTAGAAATAGGTTTGCAATCTTTCATATTAGCTCGAGTAAGTAGATCAAGAGCATATTTGGTCCGGGAAAGAAATAAGTCTTGTGAAGTTTGTTTAGCCTCAATTCCCCGAGGAAAATAATGCGAAGACCAAGATCCTTCATATGAAATTGAAGACTTAGTACATGAATTAAGTGGGAAAGTAAGTGAGTTGAGCTTCCGGTGAGCACAATATCATCTACGTAGAGCAATAACAGTATGGTGTCTGAGCCATGGTGAAACACAAATAATGAAGGATCCGTGGTGCTCAAGAAAACCCATTCTCAAGAAGAAAGTTACTGAATTTATCAAACCAGGCTCGGGGTGCTTGACGAAGACCATACAAGGATTTCTTAGCGGACATACATGATGAGGCTTCGAGGGTGTATAAAACCTGGTGGCTGCTTTGCATATACATTGTTTCATTCAAAGTTCCATGTAAGAATGCATTCTTAACATCAAGCTGATGGATTGGCCAATGTTTTGTCATTGCCACAGAAAGAACAATTCGAATAGTAGCATGTTTAATGACAGGGCTGAAGGTCTCTGTGAAATCAATACCTTCTCCTTGATGAAACCCCTTTGCTACTAATCTTGCTTTAAGTCTATCAAGCTTACCATCTGCAGTAAGTTTAGTTTTAAACACCCACTTGCACCCTATAACATTCATGTGATCAGTTTGAGGCTCTAATTCCCATGTCTGGTTTGTGTATAAGGCATCCATTTCATCTTGCATTGCTTGATACCATCCTTTGTCTGCCAGTGCAGATTTAATTGTTTTTGGTTCGAGAGGAACTTTATACTCAGCCAAGCATGCATATTTAGGATTAGATTTGACTATTCCAGATTTATGTCTGGTTTGCATAGGATGAACAGACAAAATACCTCGTGTATTGTCTGAAGAACTGCTTTGTGCTTGGTCAGTATTAACTTCTGGCAATGTTGGCATAGAGCATATTTGTTCCTCAGTATGCATTTGTAATACTTTAGTGGAGTGTGTATTGGCTGGAGAACTTCCTTGTGCTTGATTAGTATCACCTTCTGTTGATGCTGGCATAGGTAGTGTTGGCATAGAACCTATTGATTCCTCATCATGCATTTGTGATAATTCAGTAGAAGATGATACAAGAATGTGAGAGTTCTGTACTAATCCAGTATCTTGTAAATACTTCATCTGTTCATTGGACGTGGGTGAACCCGTTCGTAGTTATAGAGTCTAGAAATGTTACTCCATTTATCCTTTGTTTGTACAAGTTTGTACCTTGATGATACTCTGTTGGTAGTCGACTGGTGAAGGGAAAAATTGATTCATCAAACACCACATGCCGACTTACATAGACATGTCCATTAGTGGGTAGAAGACATCGATATCCTTTATGTCTTTCACTATATCCCAAAAAGACACATATAAGAGATCTCGGATCAAGCTTATGCTGTGCATATGGTCTGAGGCAAGGATAACAAACACATCCAAAGACCCTTAAATGTGTATAGCTTGGTTTTTGTTGATATAATTTTCTGTAGGGTGAATTCATATGGAGCTTTGAAGCAGGAAGTAGATTAATGATGTAATTTGCTGTTATGAAAGCATCTACCCAATATTTTAAGGGTACTTTGGCATGATACAGCATTGCTAGTCCTAGCTCCACCACATGTCGATGTTTTCTTTCAGATAGACCGTTCTGTTCTGGTGTATAGGGACAGGAAATGTGCTGTTTAATTCCACATTGCTGTAGATAGTTTTGAACTTTGTTGCTGGTGAACTCACCTCCTCCATCACATTGAAAGATTTTGATCTTATGTTCAAACTGATTCTCAACTTGCTTTTGAAACATGATAAAGATGTCATAAAATTCTGACTGTTTCATTGGATACAGCCAACCGTATCGAGAGAAATCATCCACAAAAATGACATAATATCGAAATTTTGAAAAGACTGAAGCGGTGAGGGTCCCCAAACATCACAATGTATCTTTTCTAGAGGAGTATTAGATGTATAGTCTGACATAGGAAAGGGTAAGGCTGAACTCTTAGCAATCTAGCAACTACTACATATGCCTTGAGTTCTTGAATTACATTGAATTAGGTGCTGACTCTGCAAGTACTTCATTGTTTTTAGACTTGTATGTGCCAGCCTCTGATGCCATAAGTCTTCTCCTACTTCTCTTTGAATTTGAGTGAAGAAAACTTCTGTGACTTTAGGGTCAACTTGATATAGTCCCTTGATTTTGCTTCCTAGCCTCACTATTGTATTGTTGCAGTTGTCCTTCAGATATACCCCATGTTTGTCAAAAATAAAAGAACAGGGATAATCATCTGTTAACTTCAAAAGCAGAAACGGTAGGTTTTTCTTTATTTCTGGAACTATCAAAACATCATTTAGTGGTAATGAGCTAGTTTTTGTATGTAATAAGCCATCACCAACACAGGAGATCGATAAACAAGAACCATCTCCTATCATAACAGTATCAGTCCCACTATATAAAGAACAGTATTGAAGCATACCGAGTGTCTCAGTAGTGATATGAGCTGAAGCTCCTGTATCTGGATACCATTCAGTGCCGTGTGAGTCTTCAATATGCATTGCTGCTAGTGCAGTTGGTATTTCATCCGCTTGATATGAATTATCAAAGTGATACCAACATCGAAGAGCTGTATGTCCTGGTCTTTTACAGATTTGGCATTCTAATGGACTGTTACTCGCTAGTTTCATACTCTGCATATTCTGACCAGATGCTACACTTTGTGGTGGATACGACTTAGTGGCTTGATACTTTTGGGAAGAATTTACATATGGTCTGAACCCTTGTCCATAGTTAGACCAGTTGTGTGACAACTTGTTAACCTGATCTTCTTGATTCAGATTCGGGTTAGTCATCCTGTAATGTTGATTTCTTCCTATTTCAACATAGTCATTACCACGATCTCTAATATTCAATGCACGTCCCCTGCCATAGCTATATCCACCTCGACTACTTCCCCTTTGATTTCTGAAGTTAGAGTTTTGCACAATTCCAGCCGACTTTCTTTGACCATAGTAGGCTAGATTAGGATTATATTGATTCACAGAATATGTCTGCAGCCTAGTTTCAAATCTCTCAAGCTGAGAGATAACCTCATCATAATCTGGTTGAGGTTTTAAGCAATACATTGTTGTTCTGAAACTTTCATATTCTGAACCTAATCCCTCGAGAACACCAAACATCTTGGTTATCTCATCAATAGGTTTTCCAATGGCATTAAGTTGATCACAAATAGACTTAAACTCTCGAAGATACACATTCAATGTTCTATCTCTCTTCTGACATGCTTGCAGTTTTCCCCTAAGTTCGAATTCTTTTGCTACTGACTTTTGTGTAAAACGATTAAGAAGAGTCTACCATACCTCATATGATGTCTCTAGCCCAATGATCAAGCTTAAAATGTTCTCAGATACTGCCCCACTTATCCAAGATGAGATTAACTGATCAGTCTTCATCCAATCTGTATGATCAGGATTCACCACTTCTGTTTCATTTCCTTCAATCTCAATCTGCATCATTTGAGCTGGTGGTGGTGTTTCACCATTAATGAATCCAAAAAGATCCTGACTTCGCAGGAACCTGTGAAACTGTGCTTGCCAAAGTAGGAAATTATCTTCAGCTAGTTTTATTGTAACAAAGTTGGCTATATTGACATGGATCGGGAATGGATACTTATGTATCCTTGCTGCCATTCTGTATTTCCAGAAGTTCTTGAAGATACGATTTCTCGACTACTATCAAACAGAAACCAGATTCTGCTCTTGATCTTCTTAGTATCTTCTAGATCACACAGACTCTACAGGATTTCGAACAGTATAGTAGAGAAAACTAGAGCTCTCAGGATAGCTCTGATACCATGTGAAGAAACAAAGAACAGAGGAACGAAGAACAGAGAACAGAGAACAGAGAACAAAGAAACGAAGAACATAGAACTCAAGATGCAGAAGAAGGATTCCTTTATTGCTTGAATCAAAAAGAGCAAGTCATACATTCAACCGAGAGCTTCTTCATCTGCTCTTCAATTACACATCTTGATTCTCTCGCCATAGCCCTCTCTCTATCTATCTTCTGTACTTTATATACTCAAGGAAGATGATGAAAAAAAAACAAATCAACCGACTCAACACCGGCTTAACAACTTTGGTTTTATATCTAACAGACTAACTGCTCTACTGTATTAGAACACATGTATTTACTCTTGTTTCAAGTCTTCAAGCTCTGTAGACACGTGTGATGAGTAAACTCTCTCTTCAAGTCAGTCTTGGATTTACTATCTTCAAATGCTTCTTCGTTTCTTATGCATTGCCACAGATGCGATGCATTGCCACGGATTGCCACATATGCAGTTTTCAAGTCAGTCTCTTTAACAGACAGTCAATGAGCGAGTCCACTGGGATGTCGGCGAAAGAGTCGTCAACAAACCGCGAGAGCCACTCCAACTCCCCTGCGTAGTCGCTCTGCACAAAGGAAAAGCTCCATGAGCGATTGCTCTGAACCGCAGCGCTAAACAAGCAAAAAGCAATCAGTTGAAATTGGAAAAACCGTCTTCAGAGTGAAGCGGCTCTGAGCAAAACGCTGAAACTAGAAATAATCCAAACAGACCCAAAATGTGATTAATCTAGATGAGATTCCAACGAATTTGACTGAAACTATGAATGCGAAGCACAAGGTAGAGATTTCAATTTTCCTTTTACCAAGTGAAACGCGGAAATAGTTTGGTGCCGAAATCAAGCTTCTTCTGTTATGTAAGTGCAAAGACGAAGTGATAAGCGGCTTTACAGCTGGTCGTGATCTTCAAAAAATTCTCCAAAAAACTAAAATCCACAGTAGCAAAGGAGAAAGTGGAGATTCAGCAAGTGAGTTTACAGGGACGCAGAGCTCGTGAGCTAAGTCGGTGGAGAAGGGAAGGAAGACGCCGGATGAGGGTATCTTAATTCTAAATAATCATTGCAAGAGGCGACATGCACCGCTGTATACGCCCATCAAACAGTTTACTCGGCTATAGTTAAGTCAAACTCAAATAATGATTCAGCAAAGAGACAGATTAAGCTTGCAATAGGCTTCGTTCCAACTTCAAAAAAAAATTATGATTAAATAAATTCTGAAAATTAATTCCACTCATGCTTCAGGCTGAGTACAGAAGATTTGACCCCGAGAGAGTGTGAAGAAGAACAGTACAGAGACGAAGAAGATAACAGAGATGAAGAATAGAAAAGAAAGAACAGAGATAAAATGCGAAGCTTCTGTATTTAACAATGATTGGAGAGAGATTACATCTGAGAGCCTAACTCACGTTTTCATTTCAACTCTGTATTTATGCTACAAGTTGACGAAGAACAACAAACTAACAAAACAAACTAACAGAAACACTAACAGAAAGTATTCAGTTACAACTTAAAACTGAATATCTATTCTTTAATGAGCACATGTTGTTGCTGCAGATCCCATCATCTTCATTCCACTTGTCTCTATTCATAACAGTAGAGCTAAGCTTGTTATCTTCAATTTTGATTGAATCAGTAGTAGTGTTTGTCGACTCAGCATACTGCCTCACTTCATTTCCCTTGTTTCCATCATCACCCAATTCTTCAATAGCAGCAGCATGTATATTCAACCTATGTCCTTTAACATTCCCCCGCAAATTGGGAAGGGGTGAAGAACCCATACCCAATTTGATTCGTATATCAAAATGTGCCAGATGTGACAGAACTTTTGTAAAAATATCAGCAAGCTAACAATTGCTTGGAACATACCACACATTGAGAGATCCTGAGGAAACTTTCTTGCGTACAAAATGGAAATCAACTTCAATGTGTTTAGTGCGAGCATGTAAGATGGGATTGGCAGTAAGTGAAATGGCAGACTGGTTATCACAAAATAGAAGAGTGGGAGAGGAAAGAGAGAGACCAATGTCATGAAGGACAAAGCTAATCCATGTAAGATCAGCAGTAGTAGATGCAAGAGCACGATATTCTGCTTCTGTAGAAGAGCGACTAACTATAGGTTGTTTCTTTGCTGCCCAAGAAATGAGGTTAGAACCAAGATATGTGCATAAACCAGTTGTGGATCTTCTGGTTTCAATGCAGCCAGCCCAGTCAGCATTTGAGAAGCCATAAAGTTTCATAGAACTTCGAGAATGAAGAAACATCCCAAGACGAACAGTTCCTTTAACATAGCGCAGAACCCTCTTTAGCTTATGAAAATCTACAATAGTGGGCTTCCATTTTCTGACATAACACGTTTGTGGCATATGCAATGTTAGGACGAGTTAATGTCAGATATTGAAGACCACCAACTAGACTCCCATATTCAAGAGGATTGGATAGTTGGTCTCTGTGACAGAGGAGTGGAAATTGGTTTATAATCAACCATGTGAGCTCGAGTAAGAAGATCAAGAGCATATTTGGTTTGATAGAGAAACAAATCAGTAGAAGTACGCTTAGCTTCAATGCCAAAAAAATAGTGAAGGCAACCAAGATCTTTCATGTGAAACTGAAGACTGAGAGAATGAATTAGTTTAGAAAGTAACTGGTCTGAGCTACAAGTTACGACAATATCATCAACATAGAATAACAGAAGTATTATGTCTGGTCCATCATGAAGTATAAATAGTGATGGATCAGTCGTACTATAGAAAATCCAGTTTCAAGTAGGAAATTACTGAATTTATCAAACCAGGCACGGGGTGCTTGTCGAAGGCCATAGAGAGATTTCTTGAGAAGACACACATGGTGAGGTGTCTGTGACTGTATGAAGCCAGGAGGCTGCTCCATGTAGACTGTTTCATTCAACGTGCCATGTAAAAATGCATTTTTAACATCAAGTTGATGGATTGGCCATTGTTTCATCATTGCTATAGAAAGCACTATCCAAATTGTAGCATGTTTGACAACAGGGCTGAAGGTTTCTGTAAAATCAATGCCTTCCTCTTAACGAAACCTTTTAGCCACTAACCGAGCCTTCAACCTATCACTATATAAAATGCAACGCATGGAGCAAAGCCCTTTCACATAACTTCACAAACTCTCGTACACAAATACTACAATGACATGCATGAATTAAACTACTAGGTGACATGCACAAGTATTATTAAACTGTATGCAATATGTTTAAACATGCATTAACTTTAAATACAATCTATATGAAATGTCAATCAAAATTTGTTCCTTATGACACGCAATTCACTATGGAACATGCAATATGCAATGTGAGCATTATAGAACTAAACATGGATTAATTATATGGTTAAATGCAATCTACACCAGATATTAATGAAGTATTTATGAAATTTTCTTTATGAATTAGAAACAGGAAATTATGTTAACACTAAATGATGACCTAAATTAACTAGGAAATAGCATATATTAAATCATAGTCATGAACTAACTAAAATTCATGATTTCCAAAATTACTGCATGATTTCTAATGCATCAAATATATGAAATCCCAAATTAGGAAACTTATATAAATGAATATAACCTAAAACATGCAACATGTATGAATATCTGATAAAAGCGCAAAAAAAAAAAAAATGATGAAAGCACATTATCAGCAAGTAACTTCAAGAATTATTAATATGCATCAATGCTCATGAAAATCATGCAACATCATCCAAGATGCAATAATTATTTAATTTTGACATTGAGTTGTAGAGATAATATTCTTGATTAATCCTAAATGCAAATCACTGTATGTAATGCATGAATAAAAAAATTGATGTTGGACCGAAGGTCTGATGCCCCAATACGCCTTGTTAATGCAAGGAATAATGCAAAAGGAATTAAAATATCCTAAGGTTCACATGACATTTTGGATTATTACATTAACTTTGAAGTTCTAAAGCAAAGCATTATCATTATGTCTAGAGACTCCTCAATGAGTTAATTTTTCATATATATATAAAGGGGTTAGGATCGGAGTTCTATATGAGAGAACAAGGAAGTGTAAGAGATTAACAGATCTATATAAAAGCAGGGAAGGATGTATCTAAAAAGAAAAGATGTATAAGAACAGATTAAGAACTATAAACTAAATAAAATCGCGAGAATTAAAAATAATATAAAGACCAAAAGCAATATATAAAATATAAAGTATGAGTATGCATAAACAAAAACCAACCATGAAGGTGGTATGAACTTGTATTATATAAAGCTGAAAAGCTGAAATTACATATATTGAAAGATGCAGAAACTAAAGTATCAAGTCATCCACTAGGGCGGTAATCCGCACTCCAAGGAGTATTGATGTTTGTATTACAAGAAATGGTTAACCAACTATCATGTAAGTTGGTAGCCCTGTATGAAACTAGGTATATGAAAAACTAACTTACTTTGAAACCAAGGGATACAAGGTAAGAGAGCTTGGAGATGGAAGAGATTAGGATGGAGATGGAAGGGATGAAGGGTTACAAGTGAGAGAGGGAGAAGGAGAAGAGAGAAATCTAGAAAATTTCGGGTCCTCCTTCTTTGTGTCAAGAGGGTGTATTTATAGCTAGTGCTACAGTGAAAGTGCTATAGTGCTGAACAGTATAAAGTAAACAGTGTAGGGTGAATAGTGAATAGTGAACAGTGTATGTCTATTACGCTACGGTGTATAGCCTTTGCGCCGCTCGTAATAGTGTCAGCATGTGATGTCTTGAATTTAATCTCTGTCTAGGTTGATCCCGTAGCAGTCGTCTTCATTGGTGTTTCTACTGTGATGTGACTGTGAGGATTCGTCTATATTGTCTTGAGATTTGGAAGATCCACATTGTGATTCTTTCGCTTCCGATAGCATTGTCCTGAGGATGTTACAGTATTCCTCTATGCTCTAGACTGCAGCAAGTGCTGCACTTGCCATGGATTTCTCCTGTAAAAAGGATGTATTTGATGGACCGTGGTTATCATGTTTTTCCTTTGTTTAGCCATGTTCTAACCATGACTTCGGATCCTTGTTCATAGTGTTTGAATCCATCCCACCATTTTGTTTTGTATTTTCGGACAAGGACTGGTACCCCAGGTTTGTGGATGTATTGTATTCAAATTCCAGTCGTTACCCAAGAGATTCTAAATATTATAAAGAAGTGCATAAGGCATGGGAACCTTATATCATGTGGTGTTGGTATGAAGTATTTACTGAAAACCTCATAACCTTGTTTGACTGTGGGGTGTAGAATTATGTCTAAAGGACCAAAGAGATCCCACCAGGAGTTAAACCAATTTGGTAGGCTTTGTCTTGGGAAGTTATTTTTGAAGAATAATAACCAGGTGTGTTGGAAATTTTATTTTGTCTGAAGAAAACGTTCTACCAAGCTTGTTGGTAGTCCCAATAGGTGTATGAGGAAGAATATGGTAGGTTTTGGGTAAGTCTGGTTTGGAATTTTCTGGGTGTATGAGGTGAGGTTCCCCAGTGTGAGGGGTGTATGACTTTACTGATGGATATAGTGGAGTATAGAATGTTTTCTGTATTGTTTTTGTCAACAAAATGGGTAAATCTTGCTGATTCTGTCTCCACTAGAATTTGCTCATAATAAGCAAGGGTTTTGTTTGTATTGTGTGGTTTGAATAACCAGTTTTTTGGAAAGATGTTTTTGCAAATTTAATTGGATCTTCATCGAAGAATCCATCTTCTATAGTCAATATTTTTTGAAATGATGTTTTGGGGAAAAAATTTGATTTTTGAGATTGAGGGGTTGCCTATGGCCTAATAACCACCTCATTCGAAATTCTTTTGTATTCTACTGGTTTTTGTGTAACCAGTGGGGAAGGATTGTTGCTTACCTCGATGTCATTGGATGGCTCTTTCTTTGTCTTGTTTTGTATAGATTGTGCAAGTAATAGAATGGTTTCTTTTGGTATTATGTCGGTTAACTGATTAAAGGCTAACATGGGATCAGATGATATGTGTTCTATTTTCAAAGGTGTTTGGTGTAGGAATGTTTGGTTGTTTTCTGCCATTTCAAGCCATGTCTTGACAGATGTTAAGCCTTTTGGCTTTGGTGGTGTATTGGAGAGTTCGGCAGTGGCTTTGCCTTTGCCTTTGTCTTTGTCTTTTTTGGATCTTGGCATATTGGTATCCCTTGTAAAAATTCTCTTGTGAGAAAATCAGGCAATGAATTTGAAGAACCATTTATAAATTCAATGTCAAAATCGAATATTGAAAGTATGGCTTGCCATCTGGCAAAAATTTGTTTTGATGCAACATTTAAAACGTCTTTTTGTAAAATGTCTTTGGCTGATTTGCAATTAATTCTCAGGAGAAATTTTTGATTTAATAAATCTCCTTGGAATTTTGATATAGACAAAACTATAGCAAGTATTTCTTTTTGATTGTCGAATAATTTTGTTGAGTGGAATTCCAATGTTTTGATATAAACCGAATAACTTGTTCTTTGTTGTTATTGACTTGTTTGAGAATGCCACCGTATCCTAATTTTGACGCGTCTGTTTCTACTATTTTGAAAGTGGAAGGGTCAGCAAGATGTAAGCATGGTATATCTTTCACATGCATTTTTATTTGTTTGACAATGTCAGTATGGACAGAGGTCCATGGTGGAGGATCCTTTCGTAACCTTTGATGTAAAGGTTTACAAAGTATATTTATGTTGGGAAAGAAATCTAAAATATAATTGAGACTACCCAAAAACCTCTGTAATTGGGTTTTGTCTTTAATCTCATCCGGGAATTTATCAAGTAAAAGAGATTGATCTTTCTATGGGAGTGATGGTGCTTAAATGGATGTAATGGCCTACAAATCTAACCTTGGTCTTGAATAGTGCAATTTTAGCAGGAGAGAATACAAGACCGTTTTGTATGATTATTTTTATAAAAGTAGATAAATGTTTAAAATGCTGTTCTATATTGGAAGAGAATACTAGAACATCATCTATATAAACTATGATGTATTCGAATAGGATTGAAAATCTCGTTCATAATTCTTTGGAATTACGAAGGGGCATTTTTGAGGCCGAATGGCATAACATTCCATTCATATTGGCCAAAAGGTACTGTAAAGGCTGTCTTGTATTTATCCTTTTCACTTACTTGTATTTGCCAAAATCCTGATTTCATGTCAAATTTGGAAAATATCTTTGATCTACAAAGTCTGTTTAGCAAATCTTTTTTATTGGGTATAGGGTATCTTATCCATCTAAGGGCTGTATTAAGAGGTTTATAATTAATAACTAACCTGGGAACTCCTCTTTCTAGTTCAACATTTTTATTGACATAGAAAGCAGAACAACTCCGAGGTGATTGGCTTTTTCTTATGAGTTTTTTATTTAATAGATCTTGTATTTCTGCTTGGCAAAACTTTAAAACTTCTTGGTTCATTTGTGTTGGGCGGGCTTTGGTAGGAATCTTGTTTCAGAAAAATCATGTTCATAGGGTAAATCAACGATATGTTTTTTTTTTCTTTCCCAAAAGGCATTGGGTAGAGTAGAGCATATAGTTTTTTCTATGTGTTTTTGTAGAGAAGTTATCTTTTCTATGATGTTTGGTTTTATAAGATTTTCTTCTATTCTTTTGAATTCTAAATCTTCTTTTAAAAATTCAAGCTGGTTTTCTTTGTCTTTTATGAGGCAATTTATTTCTGAAATGGAATGTTCTTGTAAAATATTAAGACTCCTTTTTCGTGGTTTTGTTATGAAATTGAAGGTGATTTTTTTGTTTAAAGCATGAGTTTCTATTCCTTCATTAGTAACGGCAAAGGGTTGAATCAATTGTATAAAAGGTGTTCCAAGGATAACTTGCTTTGTCTCATGTTTTTAACTAAAAGAAAAGATGTTTTGTAAGACATTTGGTCTTTTATTATTAGGGCTTCGGGTAACTTGTATTGTATATTTAGTTTGTCTCCTGAGGCTGATTTTAAGGACTCAGAAGTTTTGTCAAAGTATCTTGTTGGAACAAGGCCTTCCTTAATACAATTGAGGTCAGCCCCTGTATCAAAGAGTGCCGTTGTTTCAATAATATACTCATTATTGATTTTTATCTTAATATTTATTATCCATTTCCTAGATGTGATTTCTGTTAACAACATAAGAAAGGCCGGATCAGAGGTATCAGGGATACTAGTGATTTCATTTTGGTCATCTAGTTTTGGTTTTCCTTTTATGACAAGAGACTTTATATCAGAAATTTCTTGTTTCATTTCTAATTGAGTTTCTTTTAAGGCTTGTATTTCTAATTTTTGTTGTTTTATTTTGTTTTGGAGGTCATTAATATTTATAGGTCTAGACTGTGGTTTTTTGTTTCTATTTAGAATGTCTTTAAGGTTGTAAGAAGTATTAGGCTTGGAAGTAATATTCATAGAAGAGTGTAGTCTATATAAGTATTCTTTTTTGGCTTCGTGGTCAAGTATTTTGTCATGAGTCTTTGAGAAGGAATTCTTCTTCTTTTGTTAAGACGTTTACTTCAAGAGTGGGTTTTTTACGGAGAAGCGTCTTCATATTCGGAATCGAAGAGGATTCTATTTCATTAATCCGATGACCTTCTTCCTCAAGAAGTTCATCGAAAAGTATCATCATTTTCTATGAAGATGTTATTTAACGATTAAGAGTATTGTCATCTAAAGAAAGTTCATTCAATTTTTTATTAATCCTACAATATTTTGAAATATGACATTTTCTACCACAAGAATAGCATTTAATGTCTCTAAGATTTTTTCTATCGGAATGAGGTCTATTTTGATTATTCTGGTGTCTTTGTTTATTCCTACGAAAAGGAGGTTTGTTGTGATGTTTCTTTATTTCTTTCTCAGGAGGACAAGTTCCCTTACATTTTGGTTTTGTTTTTTCATTATAAGAGGGGTCGTATTGAGCACAAAAATCTCCTAGACTCCTATTGGTGAGGGATTGTTCTTCCTTGAGTTGTCTTTGTAATTTGATTGTGTTACACATTTGTGTTCCTTGTCTATAAACATAAGAGATTATTTCTCCATAAGAAAGGAGATCATAAGGAATTTGACCGCTATAATCTTCTCTAATTTTATCTCTAACTTGGTCACCTATAATCTGGGGTAAACCGGCTAGGAATTTTTCTTTCCAAAAGGGTTGATTGCAATCGGGTCTAATAAGAACCCTTTGAAAGAAAAGCTCTTTGTATTCTCTAAATCTTCCTAAGGATTTGCAACGCATATTGGAAAGGAGATCTTGATTTCTATCCCTAATATGTGAAGGATCTCCTACAAAGTGTTGTGAAATAGAATAGATAAGGGTATTGACCGCATCTTGGATGAGATGTCCTTGATCATCATCCATGCGTTGACCAAAATCATCTATCTTATAAGCAGTCAGAATTTGTGTCTTTTGTTCGTCTGTCAGGTAGTTATCCCACCAACCTTTTAGTTGTCCAGTAAATCCGGCTACTAAAAGATTAGCAACGGCATGGTCAGAAACATCTTGCTGTGTTTTGTAGGCATTAGCAAGTATTACCATGTTGTTAAGAATGTTCATAATATTGGTTTCTGCAACACCATCAATATTCCATTCATAGATGGCGTCAGGGGAGTATTTATTCTGTATTTTTTGTGACGATTCTTCTTGGGCAATGTCTGGTGGGGTAGCTCTACTATAATAAAGCTTCGGAGGTTGTCTCCAATTGAGTCTGTTAATGTCATTGACTGACTCATTATCAGGATTACTAGAAGGTTTGGTTAGTGTATTAATAGTGGGTTGGTCTGGAGTGTCTCTAATGATAAGATTCTGGAATTTAGGAGTGTCTACTATAGGATCAGGTTCTAACTTTGATTTTCCTAAGAGTTTTTTCTTTTGTTCTATAGCTTTGGCAAATTAAGGCTAAGATTTTTGGAAATTCAAAAGCTTTAAAAATGGGTTTTTGAGTGTGTCAACTTGAGGTGTAATAAGTGGGTAGGATTCTAGATGGTGGATTCTATTCTATTCAACTGTTTTCCTATGGTCACTAAATGTTGATTAGTAAAATTGTTTTGTTCAATAACTTTGTGGGTGTAGAGAGAGTCTCCTTTGTCTGGAAGTCTAAAATGAGTGGCTGTAACCTCGCTATCTCCATGCTGTATTTTTATTCTCCTAAGGGGTGGATGATTGGATTCTATGATTTCACCATTATCAAGTTTTCACTTATAATGATGATCTAAAACAAATATTTCTTTTGGTTCGAGGAATTGTTCTTCTAACCAATCAAAGAAAAATATATGGACTTCATATTCATATATGTAGTCGTAATATTTTTGTTTGATGTCTTTTGCTTTATCAGCAAAGGTTTTGAAGAACCATTCTCTCGATTTGTTTGTTGTTTTCAGAATTAAATTCTTTATTAAGAAAAGTTTTGTTTGGCTCAAAATGTTTTTCTAAAACATTAAGCTTGGCATCTATCATTTGCGAATAAGTAGGAGAATCTGTATTTCCTAGGGCTGGTTCGGCTGTTTCAGGCTGATTTTGTTGATAAACTGGCCTGGAAATCCCTGATCTATTATCTAAACCACTAATTTCTAGTTCAAGAGGTGTCTCATGATAACTTCTACTGGTGGAAGGAGGTAAAGGTGTTGTACCTCTTGTGGGAGTGTCTCTATGTATACTAGGAGGAGTGTTTCTATGTGTACTAGGGGGAATGGTGATTATAGGAGGAAGATTAGGATTAAGATCTATGGACCTTGTATAAGAATTATGAAAAGAAGGACTAGATCTTGAATCGAAAAATCTTCTAGGAAATCTAATGGTCACTCTTCCTTCGGGTGTTGAATGACATTAGTAGGGTTAGTATTTTGAACAACTTGTTGGGGAATTTAGTTTTCTAATTCCCATTGTTAAGTAAAGTAACTTGGTTCCAATTAATAGACCTAGGAATTGTCGTATTTGCTCTAGAAATGTCAGTTTGGAGAAGAAGCGTTTCTCCCCGTGGACTATGTTTGAAAGCATTTTCTCCAAAAGCGGAGGACATGGCTTTATAATGGATTCTATAGACAAGGGCTAAAGGAATAGATCCATCTGCCACTTTGTAATTATGAGTTTTGATTTGGAGTGTGAGGGCTCTAAGAATATTTTTATCTTTGAGAGAAACAGAGAAATTGGGGTAACAATCAAAATGTATAGGCCCTTTGCAGAGACTTGTCTCTACGGTACCTAGTATGGACTCATCATAGTTTAAGAGACGTGAATCTCTTCAAACTAAAAAAATAGAGGTATTTAGACCTTCTTTTGTAAGAGGTTTGACTCCTACTTGGACTAGTCCTATATGAATGTAATTGTATTTTTGTTTATGCTTTTGAATTGACTCTTTGTTTAAAAGATGTATTTTCTCATAAGAATTAGAAAGAGGAACATCTCTTTCTTCGGTGGATATGACATAGTCTAATTTTTTGAAAAATTTCAATTTTGACTGTTTGTATATTTCCTTAAGCTGTATTTTAGGAATTTCCCAATTTTCTATAGATTTGTTGAAATCTTCTATCCTTACTTCTTCTCTATGTATAGGACTAGGATCTAAGTCCATTTGTGATAGAGAACTAGAGGAAGATGTAGATCTTCTATGTAAACTCATACTTAAGATCGGAACTATTCCTTCTTCAGAACCGTTACAGAGCTAAACCAACTGTCTAACAACCACTCAGGGACTTACGGCCTGGACCACTCTGTAGAAACAAGAAGGATGCCAATGAATGGCTCTCGATCTAAGAGTATGTTTTTACAAAGACTATCTATACCTTCCCACTGGCTCTAAATTGCTCTCCCTCTATTCGATGCGTAATTTGGTTCATTCCTACCCCATTCACCATTCTAAAAGCCTACTAGGAGTAACTCCTTATCCACGTCCTTTGGCCTCGGCGACCACTCCTCGTGCTAGTTGGATTGGGTTGTTATAGGCCCACTAGCTTCCCCATGGTTCTTTCCGAATCACCTACTTGCTAGAGAGGGTCCTGCTTTGATACAATGTTGTGACATCATCGATTAACTCACTTGAGATTTTGTCCACTTCGACCTGTCCTATACCAAACCTCACGGTTTTGTCCTTTTGCATACAAGTGGGTAATTTCCTAGAAAGTCACTCATCCTAGTAGTGTTCTCACCCAAGCTAACTTAGGAGTTTCAAAGCAAAGCCTTACCATTCTATCAAATTGGTGTTTCCATGAATTAATTTCAATTTTCACATATATATCTATAAATCGTTCTCTCCTTTTTCGGTGTGCAATTTGGTTTATTCTTGCCCCCTCACCATTTTAAAAGCCTACTATGAGCCATTCATTGTCGAGACCTTCTAGTCTCAACAACTCCTCCCCCCTCTCGCTAAGCCGAGTTGTTATAGTTCAATAACTATAGGTTGGGTAATCAAATCATGGCCTAAAATCAAATCCAACCAATTATTTATGCAATTACTAAACTAACCTTAATCAGAACTAACCTAGGGAACCAAGAGACTTACGGCACAACACAAGGTGCAAGGGAAAGAGCCGCCGGTGGGGATTTTAAAGACGGGCAATGGACGACGGTCTGCGGTGCCTGGGCAGTGACGTGAGGAGCTGTTGGATGTCTCCAAGAGGGTACCGAACATGGCGGAGGGCTATTAGAGGATGCCGGACCCAGTGGAGTTCGCCGAGAACCTGCCAGTGACGATTTAGACGCCAAAGGTTCCAGCGGTGCTTGGGCTAATGCGGCCAGCAGACAAAGCTCTAGAGGGATCCAAAAGACGACTAGATGCTGTTGTTGGGGTATCGTCGAAATGCCAAGAGAAGGAGGAGCACCGGTGTCATAAAGAATTTGCAGTGAAGAATTTTCTTTCTTGCCTTTATTTCTTTTAATCATTTAGTTTTGGACTCTAAGGCAAACTTAAAAAATAAAAAAATAAATAAAGTGTCATAAAGTGTCATAAAGATGGCTCGAAATTTCACTATGCAAATTTTTTATTAATAATATGGCTTCCTGAAACTTTTGACTCCAATATTCTTCAAAGAAGTGCGCAAACTGCCCTATTTAGATATCCATGTCCATCATAAAAAGCTAACGTGCCTCCTAACTTGCAGAAAAATCCATAGAGTTATTACACACAAGAGCCATAAAAATACCACATGTCCTTATATATCAAGACCTTCGTTACACACCACTCTTAAAAGACATGAGTTAATCAATTTGAAATGAACCTGATGCTTTACTAATGAAGAGTTGAGCATTCTGTATCGCAGATCTCTTCTACATCATTTAATAAGTTGCTAGAGTTGCTAGTTTCCTTGGCATCCAATTATAGTTGAGAGCTAACTAGAACATGAGCTTTTCAATTGGTAACTTATGGTACGTTTATATTGGTTTACTATTAAAAAAAAATCAATACTATGTCTTGATCATGTGTGTATATATATTCTTTTACAGTGACTCTTCTTAGTAGGCCATAGGATGGGTTGTAAGAGTTTTTCCTAATGTGGACTAAATTAATTGATATTGTAATTTACTGTTTTTACGGCTACCGTAAAACAGGGTTGGTCTAAGGTGAGATAGAAGGTTTCTTAATTAGTCTAATATAGGCTGGCTAGTGTGGGCCGAGTTGAGCCACGGCCCGTAATGAGAGGGACTGGCTGGAAACTCTATAAATAGTGCTCAAGTCTTTCCTCTAACCCTAATTCTCACATGTATCCTCACCTAAGGGCGTTTACCTAACGCTGCACGTGAGGGGGCCGCCTCATTGAGCCCGCACACGGAGGGCAATAGAGGAGAATGACTTGATGCGTGGATCCCCTTGATATATGTGGGTAATCCTTTTTCCTACTTCCGCTTTATGTTCGATGGATCCCAAAACAGGTGCGTTAATCTTTCTACTCAATTACATTCTTGTTCTGGTTATGGAGATCTTGGGATTGCGCAATTTGCGTCCAACATGTGGTATCAGAGCCTCCATAACCTTAGAATTTGAATGCAATTGATTTTGCCATAATTTGTACGGATTAGCCCTAATTAGTGCAGATCTTGCCCTAATTTGCGATTTTCGAGACTTTTCGTTCAATAAAAATTAAATTAAATTATATATTTGGACTGGGCTCGACGAGACGAAGAAAACCATGGGCGGCGCGTCGCCGGAGGAGGCCGCACGCGCTCCCACGCGCCTCCTGCGCGTCGAACACGCACCGGGTGTGTGCTCCACGCGCCGCGCACTCAGGAGGCACGTGCGGGCGCGTGGAGGATCCGTTCGGCGCGTGGCTGGCGGCGTTGGACTCGTACGGTGATTTCCTATCTCGTTGTATATTTATTTTATATGTTTGATGATTTTATGGATGTGAAAATACATACGGAACCCTAAATACGTGTATTTTTGTGTATTTTTCTATATTTTCTGTGAATTTAGAAATATAAGTGTTGGGTTATAGGTATATTATCACATAATCATTATAAAGGTTTGATTCATCAGTAAAAATCAAACTTTATTGTGAACTGAAGCTGGCTTAATGAGATTCAATCATTATAAGATAGTAATTGAATATATCTTGAGATAATGAGTAACAGTAAAAATCATGAAATTTTTATTGCTCATGCATATTTTTTTACACGCTGATAATCTTTGAATGATAGACGTCTTAAGAATTCGTGACCAAACTGATTGTACTGATTAACATATCTGCTGTATGTGGGTAATGCATGTCAATTAAATTACTGCATATTGTACATGAACTCATCCGGTCACTTGTTAATGTCTATCAAGTTGAATATTTTTATGGTAAAGGAGTATGGCAATATTTATGAAGAGCAATAGTATCTACTGTTAAATTTTAGATACTTGGTTCTCTGTTTTGACTCAATTAATAGGCCACTGGTTGATTACAATGATAATTTGTTGCTTAAAATTGGCTAATAAATCAGATGTTGGCCTTCGAGTCATGTTTTGCCGTATGAAACTCATGAGCAATAGTGCTTGTTGATTTGGTGTACCATGTATTACTATTGATGTTAATTTGTGAAAGATATTTTAGATCAGCATTCTTTTTATGTTGTTCTGGTAATATGTAATCAAGACGCATAAGATATGTTTTATTTTTTGTTATGAGAAGTTTCTTGTGTTACTGTAATCAATGATCTCATTAGAATCTGTCAAAATAGGTTTGCTATATATATATGTATGATTAATTTTTATTAATGAATAAAGTAATGTAATTAGCATGATATGTGATTTTGGTGATATGCTGCCCCTATCACTAAAGTTAAAATCACATGTATATGGTGTATGTGAGGAGTAAAGTTTATATCCCTGGTATGAGAGAATTTCAATGATTCAATTGAGTAGTGACCACCAAAGTGGCACGCTTGATTAGGTTTGAGAAATTTCGGTTTCGTATGATAATTGAGATGTCTCCTAATCTAATGTGTGGTCATACTCCCAAAGGAGGTAATTGTGTATTGATTCATGGAGGGATACATGATAGTATGGTGGAGGAGTGACCGATCCTAATGGTTCATATGCCCAAAGGTGATGAATTCACGAAGATTGGAATATATTCTCATAACCCTTATCATGTGGAGAGTATACAACTGCATGTCATGTATTCTGCCCAAAGGTGATTATATGATTATGCATGTAACTCTCGGATGTGTACTTGTACGTCAAGTTACACAAGTACTCACATGATGCTAATTATATATATTGCTTGGTTTTCAGTCACCTTTTCTGTAATTAATAACTTCATTATTATTGAGGTTTTTACTGCTTCAAATTTTAAGTTGTAGACATATGATTTGTTGCTTAAGAAAAGAGCAATTGAATTTGCTTACTGTCCATGAAGCGTTACATTTTGGAACACTTGAAAAGAGGTTTGACTGCGGACTGCACTACTATAAGATGATGGAAGCCTTAGTTGCTTGAAATTATATCTTGTCTGATATTGAAATTAGGACACATATGCAAAAATTGTGTTTAAATCATAATGACATATACATCTCGTATATGGTTAAAAGGTTGTTTCCGAAAGTTTTCTATTTAAAGAAATCGATTGAGATAAAGAATAAACCGGTTCAAATTAGTCTTGAAGGTTGTCAGGCCTAATAGTAGCGGTAAGTATTTTGGCAAATATGACAATACTAAATTGCTTAAAGGGTCATTTGTCAAATACTTGGTAAATTCTGGGGTGGTAATTTAATTACTATACTTGAAAATCTGACAAAAGATTTGGCGAAAGGCATAAATGCACCATGTTAAACATAGTGATGAGTATGATTAGTAAGACTAATTTATCTGATTTTTTGTGGGCTGATATTATGAAAGCAACTTTTTCACATACAAAAGGTGTCTCTTATCAAAGTTGTTTCATAAACTTCTTTTGAGTTATACACTGGACATAGATTACTTGAATCATATTAAATTTAGAGGTGTTATGCAAAAGTGAGATTATTTAATCCAATATTAGATGCGTTGGAATTTAGATTCACTCGGAATTATTTTGTATCTTACCTAGATTGTTCAAAAGGGTATTGATTTTAAGACCTTAAAGAAGATACAAGAATTATGGTATCATATACTGTTAAGTTTTTATAGTTTGACGAGAATAGCTGCTCTCAGACTATTAAAGATAATAGTATGATAGATGTTACTGTATCTTTGTCTTTGCCTATATAAACAATTGTGGTACAAACAATTGTGGAATCTTTTGTACCATAGACTAAACTTGTTGAAGTTTAAGGTACTATTCTTGATATAGTTTATAATGAAATTTCTTAAACATCTCAAGTGCAGAATGAAGTGGTTGCAGCTTTATTAAGGAGATTTGTTAAGGAAAGATGATCAGTTATACCATCAGACTATATATTCTATTTGTGAGAGCATGATTACAATATCCACTATATGGTTGATGTAATGACATATTTATAAATGTCGTTTCTTATTCTCAATCAAGTATGTGATTAGATGCCATAAAAAGCGATATACAATCTATGAAACATCATAGTGTTTGGAAACTAACTTACTTGCCTAAAGATTACAAGTTCATTAGTTGCAAATTGGCAAACAAAATTAAAAGAATTTCAAAAAAAAAAAAGATTGTGGAATTTAAAGCCAAATTGGTAACTAAAGTTTTCACTCTAAAAGATGGGTGGATTGTTTATAGTGAATAAATAAATATTTCTTTATAGTATTTTTAAAGATTCTTTCAGAGTGAATGTGGCATTAATAATTTATTTTGATATGGAGTTACGCCAAATAGATACAAAATCTATATAGTGCAACTGGATGATTTTGCAGTAGATTCAAGTAAACTTGTATGTAGACCGAAAAGTTCTAATTCATGGTCTTAAGCAAGTTTCCAGACAATATTCTTAAAGTTTTATAGTGTTGTTATTTTGTTCAATTGGGAACAAAGTAATTCAATATCTTGCAAGGTCGGTGGGAGGAAATTTATTTTTTCTCATACTTTATGTACATAATATTTTGTTTACAAGTTATGACATTGAGACATCTTATATCCTTTATACTGAGGTCTGTAAAGATTGTTTTTATCATATTATATTAAATTTTCTCGGAGGACATTTGCTGATTGTACATTGGAAATATTCAATATACATCATTGCAAGTCAGGAATTGCTCCTGTTGTTAAGGGTGATGGACTGAATCTATCACATTGTCCTTATTTAGATATTGAGAAAATCTAATTAAATGGTGTACCTTGCGTTAGTGCACTTAAAAGTATAATATATGCTTTGATTTTGCACTAGATTAAATATCGCATTTGCGATGGAACTTTTAGACAGATATAAGTTAAATCCAGGACATGATCACTGGGTTGCTGTCAAGAAGGTTTTAAGGTACTTAAAGAAGACAATAGATTATATGTTAATTTACAGACATGTTCAATTCTTATAGTTAGTAGGGTATTTAGATGTAAACTTTGTTGGCTGTTCTGATGACATGCAATCAATAACAGAATACATATTTATGTTAGCAGTAAATGCAATAAATAAAGTTCTATATCATCTTCTACTATGTAAGCAGTGTTAGTAACATTCTTTTAAGCTGTTACTTGGGCTTTTAAGCTCCAGAACCTCATGAAAGGAGTTGATCATTTTAACTTTATGGATATATCCATACGGTTGTATTGAGATAACAAATTTGAAGTGTTATTTATTTATTACAGAGGTCTCAAGGGTTCTAAATATATGGTGGTCAAAATTTTTTACCAAAGGCAAACAGTACAGAAATGTGACGTTTTAATATAATATATATTTCACAGATGATGTGATTACAGATCCACTAACTAAAGGCCTACGCCCGTGTGTATTTGAGTGACATATTGTTAGCATGGGCCTAGGAGCATCATGAGATGCTGTTGTTTAGTGTGAGCTATTTTGGCTTTACTCTGATAAGGGTTTCATCTGTATTCGTTACATTTTGTAACGGTTTGATATGTATCAACTTCTGCATTCAATAAAA
The DNA here is from genome assembly GCA_014182575.1 of Eucalyptus decipiens. Classification (NCBI taxonomy): domain Eukaryota; kingdom Viridiplantae; phylum Streptophyta; class Magnoliopsida; order Myrtales; family Myrtaceae; genus Eucalyptus; species Eucalyptus decipiens. The sequence continues at coordinate 6,678,654 of CM024616.1, read as the reverse complement.
TATTTTTGAATGTGTTATTATTATGTTGAAGGGTTAATACCTTAAAAAACCCCAAACTGGTACACATGTGACAAATTTACCCCAAACTATTTTTTTTACCACCAAAACCCCAAACTGGTACATATGTGACAGATCTACCCTCCGTTAGCTTCCGTTCGATTTTTCCGTTAATTTTGCTGACGTGGTTGCTGCGTGGCAAGCCATATGAAAATTCATAAGTTTAATACCATTAAAAACCCCAAACTGGTATATTTATGACAAATTTACCCCAAAGCTGGTATATTTATGACAAATTTACCCCAAGCTGATATATTTACAACAAATTTACTCTAATTAATTTTTCGATCATAAAAAACCTAAATTGGTAATATTTACGACAAATTTACTCTAATTAATTTTTTCGATCATAAAAAACCTAAATTGGTACACGTGCGGCACATTTACCATCTTTTAATTTTCCCAAATTTGACTGAGTTGTGATGTCCAATCAATTTTATTTTCCGGATTACTCTAACATTGCCTCCATATCATTAATACTTAATTTTTTTTTCTTTTTATTGGAATCATTATTAGAAAATATTCAAAGACTACCAAATGTGCACTCCATTCTTGTGCCGAGAGGATGCCCATTAACTAAAAGATGGACAGATCGCTTGCGCACATATACAAAAGAAGTGCACATATTGTGATTGCTTCACTCGTTTTTGGTTTGTGACAAACTTGGCTTTATGTTATATGTCTCAGCCCCACATGATTTACTACTTGTCCGCAATCTGTTTGTATGCTTACATATTACTCTTACTTTGCTGGTCCTTATTAGTGTTACGTAGTATTTCCTACCTTGAATCGTAAGTGTCAAAATTTTAACATGGAACTTGCATGTGAATGGTATGAGTGACTCGTACATCACATGCTCGTTGAAATGCTGGAACCAAAATCACTTATGTTTGTCGCTAATTTCAGGTGTGCTTTGAGTGTGATTCTTTTGTATATGTGCACAAGCGATCTGTCCATCTTTTAGCTAATGGGCATCTTCCCGGCACAAGAATGAAGTGCACATTTGGTAGCCTTTGAATAGTTTTCTAATAATGATTTCAATAAAAAAAAAATCAAGTATTAATGATATGAAGGCAATGTTAGAGTAATCCGGAAAATAAAATTGATTGGACATCACAACTCAGTCAAATTTGGGAAAATTGAAAGATGGTAAATGTGCCGCACGTGTATCAATTTAGGTTTTTATGATCGAAAAAATTAATTTAGAGTAAATTTGTCATAAATATATCAGCTTGGGGTAAATTTGTCATAAATATACCAGTTTGGGGTAAATTTGTCATAAATATACCAGTTTGGGGTTTTTAATGGTATTAAACTTATGAATTTCCACATGACTTGCCACGTCAGCAACCACGTCAGCAAAATTAACGGAAAAATCGAACGGAAGCTAACGGAGGGTAGATCTGTCACATATGTACCAGTTTGGGGTTTTTGGTGGTCAAAAAAATAGTTTGGGGTAAATTTGTCACAGGTGTACCAGTTTGGGGTTTTTTAAGGTATTAACCCTATGTTGAATACATATTGATAAAGTCTCAAGGGATTGTATAAACCTTGAGTGAAGGCTAGGGGCATCCGAGCATCCGATTATTAGCCTTGTGCATATGTCTTGTGATACATAAATAAAGGTTAACCATAAGGACAAGACATATGTGGGTTCATTGGAACCATAAAGCATTCTCTAGTAGCACAAGTTTTTGTGACGCCTAAAGTTAAGAGAATGGTGACTGACAAATGGGATCTCTCTATGAGAGATATTATCCATTTGCCACACTACCATATTGAATCAATATCAATAAAGTTGAGAACATTCGTGACCATGGAAGGCTCTGTGTGTATACATGCAGTTAGCGCCATGATTCGGTGTTTAAGACTTTATGGGATAGGATTGACTATTAAGAATTATCTCTGGACTAAATGTGCGCACATACAGTATGATTTCAATTAATATAGTTTAAGTGGGAGAATGTAAGAGTTTTTCCTAATGTGGACTAAATTAATTGATATTGTAATTTACTGTTTTTACAGCTACCGTAAAACAGGGTTGGTCTAAGGTGAGATAAAAGGTTTCTTAATTAGTCTAATATGGGCTGGCTAGTGTGGGCCAAGTTGAGCCTGGCCCGTAATGAGAGAGACTGGCTGGAAACTCTATAAATAGTGCTCAAGTCTCTCCTCTAACCCTAATTCTCACATGTATCCTCACCTAAGGGGCGTTTACCTAACGCTGCACGTGAGGGGGGCCGCCTCATTGAGCCAGTGATACGGAGGGCAATAGAGGAGAAGGACTTGATGCGTGGATCCCCTTGATATATGTGGGTAATCATTTTTCCTGCTTTCGTTTTATGTTCGATGGATCCCAAAACAGGTGCGTTAATCTTTCTACTCAATTACGTTCTTGTTCTGGTTATGGAGATCTTGGGATTGTGCAATTTGCGTCCAACATGGGTTACGTGGTACTATAGTTAGAATCACCTTTTTCACTCTTGAAATATGAAGTTCCAATCTTAATTGTAGATTTTCTTCTAGGTGACCTTTTATTTCCTAAGGGATCTCTATGTTCATCACGTAAAATTAGATATAAATGAGGCCACGTTGTGTTCCAAGAACAATAATGCCATTTCCACCTATGTATGCCACAAAGGTAGTTGGCACTATTTCTCTCTACCCCTATTTCCACTAAGGCCGACCTTTCCATAATATGTGGGTTTCAAATTGGGAACCTACCATGTTAAGTCCGATTTTTAGTCTTTGGAATTTGGGACCTACCTTGTAAACTATGAAACCTACATTTCTGTCCGGTCTAATTCTAGCGTCTTTCGGGAAATTGGCCGAGTCCCTTTTTTTCCTTTTTTTTTTTATCATAAACTATTTTAAAATGTTTATGTTCCAAATTTACTTTATACTTTAAAAAAAAAAAAAAAGTTGTGTTATATTCTCTATTCAAGAGAGGGGGAGAATAAGAAGAGAGGTTGTAATATGAGAAATAAAAAATTAGTAAGGTTTGAGATTCTAAATCAGTTTCTAAACCACTAGTTGTAGAGTGGGTGAGTGGAACCTACTTGCACAGTACCGATTCCAAGTTTTTGGAATCAATGGAACTAGACTAGAATTGGCCGACTAGGGTTGGTTCAGTCTAATTCTCTGGTAGACCTAGAACCAATTTTTATCCCTAATTGCCACACATGGATGGATTGTCAAAGGTTACCATCAACTTGTAGCTGTGCATGCTTATCATGGACCGCGACATGGCATGTGCAACTATAATATGAAGTCACAAGAAGTCTATGAAGTGCCACTAGTTAAGTAGTACATACCAACCCAATTTTTGTTCGCCCCGTGATGACTCAATCTAGGTTGTCTTCACAATTTCTTTTTCTTGTCGGTGTAAGTTGAAGGTCACCACTGTCCCAACTCATATCGCCAGTGATGTCAAATTAGAAATTAATTTAGTCGCATCAGAATGCCATAGATACTCAATTCAAGTTCTTTAAATCTAGAGCCTCGAAAAAATCAATGGTTGCACTTTATTTATTTCTCAATTCCATGTGGGCTTCTTTTTTAATCCACCATGCTGATGTTGGAAATAAAGAAATGGGTCTTGCCAACTTCGAAATAGAGATACCTATGATTGTTCATTTATAATATTGGCTATGCAATGTGTCACGCCTCGATTCTCGAGTGCGCATACATCCCTCTGTGGTCAACACAAATGCGACGTTTCTGAGACGCATTACTGATCCATTCATTTTATTGCACATGCAAAAGCGAAACAAATACCTTTGACAACAAATAACATGGGATATGAAAGCAGGGCACATTTCACAAAAACCAACTTTTGTAAATAACGGGTTTAGATACAAAAAGAGTCTGGTCAAAAGTCAACAAGAAGATCGACTCTCAAAAAGGAATTGTCCTACGACATACTAATCGAATACAAACACCGATCCTTCAAACTCCACCTCCACAGACTCCGGGACTTCGGTCCTCCATGGCCATCTTCTAAGGACCTGAAAATGGTTATACAATAACCAGTGAGACAATGTCTCAGTGAGTCCACGCCCTAAACCTCAATTAGGAGAAAAATACACCCATGGTCAATCTAATTACACATCCTTGAAAACTTACCTCGCACCCATACTCTCCTACATGTCAGTACAATTCAATTTACATATAATTGCATTGAAATCATTTATCATTGGGACCTCTCAACACATATATCACCATAATCACACGGGTCCCGATTACCAGACCAAATCGTTATGGTACGTTCCATACCGTACCATACAATTATGTCTCCTAATTAGGCCCCTCAGTCCAATCATTCATGCGTCCCAATTAATTACGACCTACTGGCCACGGCCGACTCAACAGTTAGCGGTCTTCCGGCGTAGCCAGGCATCATCTCGCATCATCTCGCATCATCGAGCACGACAACGTCTACATCTAGACGGCATTCCTCATAAAAGTATCAATCTAGCCTCCACTGCGATCGGCATCCGTTGACTTGGGACATTCCCAAAGGAGTATCGTCTGGCCCCAAAGCATCGTGACGGATTCACATATCATTCATGCATACACCCAATTTAGGCCTAGAACACTGTGCTTTGCACTCAAAACCTCAATTAAAATAGTGATCTTGGCCTATTTTCTTCATATTAGAAATACATGATAAAATAATCGTGTGTGGGGACACGGTCAGATCGAACAAGAAAATTTGTATCATCTCTTTTAAAATCCCGCCGTTTCATATAGTATTTAAAAACACTTTCGGTGTCAAAACCACGACACCCTATATATTCTAATTAAGTACCGAAGATCCACCATTTTGAATTAAATATTCACAATTAACAATTATCACTCAATTGCACAATTTAACAGTCGATTGCATAAATTGAACATATTACTACAATCAGTACGAAATTCCGGTCAGAAGCTATCCCAAGTATAATTTCCGGAAAATATTAAATAATTAATTAAATTATAGTTAAATCATTTAAATTAATTATTTAATTAATGAACATTTATCAATTTAACTACCAAATTTAAAATTATCATAGTCCTAATCAATTATTTAAATACCCAACTAAATCAACCTACTAAACTAATTTCCTAAACTAATCATTCTAACTAATAACTAAATTGCTAACTAACTAAATTAACAAATAAATCTAACCACCTAGTTTCTTCCCAACTAACCTAGCTAACCAATACTTGTCCTAACTAGATTAACTATTAAACTCAATTAAGCCTAATCTATCTCCTAACAAGTGTAATTAACCCCTAATCAAAATTTAGGTGGTTAACTCAACAAATTTAGGAATTAAGAAATTCCCGGCGACGACGAGCTTGCAGTGATGAAACCACGAGGCTCACGACTCGAATGGCGATAGTTCGTCGAAGTTGAACTCAAAGCCAAGGGTGCTCAGCTTGGGTGGACGGTGTGCAACAATGAGGATGATGGTGGCGTGGTGGTGGTGGAAACGGAGGATGGTGAACAAAGAAAGAAGAAAAAGGAGAAGATGATGAAGTTAGAGAAAATGAAAGCCAAGAAATGGAGGGGAAGAAGATGAGGGTGCTGCGGCAGAAGGGAGAATGCGTGAGGGGGGGCAAAGAAGAGAAAGAGAGAAGAGAGAGAAAGTGAAAAGAAAAAGGAAGGGGGTTGTCAAGAGAGGGAAGGGGGAAAGGGAGAGAGAAACAATTAAAAAAAAAAAAGAGGGGAAGTTGCAGGGAAATTGTAGCAGAAGGGTTGGCGTACATGAGGGGGTGGAAAAGTGGGAGAGAGAGGGAGAAAAAGAAGAAAGAGAGAAGAAAAGAGAAGAGAAAAAGAGGGGTGGAAATTTCAGTAGAAAGAGGGGAAACGTGAGGGAGAAGAGAAAGAGAGAAGAAAAGAGAGGGGGAGGAAATTGTGTGTGAAGGAGGGGGAGAAAACGTGAGGAGGAGAGAGACAGAGAAGAAAGAGAAAATAAAAAGGAGGAAGAGGAATTTCGGCCAAAGGAGGAGGAAGCATGAAGGAGAGGAGAAAGAGGAGAAGAGAGAGAAGAAAAATAATAATAGTATTGTTATCATTTTTCTTTTTCTTCCAATCTTCGATTTTTCATTCGATAATTTCTTTTTCCGAAATTTCGGGCTTGCCACTAATTCGACGAATGATGAGACGACATCCAATAATTAAATATGGAAACCCTCGAAAATTCGATACCCGAAATCGAATTAAATTTCATGGTTAAAATTGATCGAACGCGATTTTAGTACAACCTAATTTATCATATGGCTTTTAGGGGTTCTCGCGCAATTGACCTGTAGTTGATAATTTTCGATCCACATTTGTGCATCTTCGAATCGTGAACAACCCTCGGTTGTCACATAATCATGATGGTTCAATTACATACCTAAATATAATATCAATAAAAAATCGATTTATTGTCATTCGACGCGAATATCATAATTGTGCGGAATCGCCCGTGAACCAATTACATACTTTAGTCGAATCAATTTATATCTGTCAGCTAATTGATTTATACAGCATAGTGTTGACCCTTATCGATTCTTATGGTCGAGCAGTCTATTTCTGATTGAATTCTCTAGTCTTTTGCGTTTTAACCCTTTACGGCCTCACCCAATAGATTAGTTAACTCGTGAGTGATCAGTTTAGAGTAAAATAACTATAAGTGCGTAGATGAAATAACCATTTTATATATTTCAAAATATGGTCAAATTTTGGGATATCACAACTCTTCCCTTCTTACAAAAATTTCGTCCTCGAAATTTAAACCGTTACATTTCTCAAACCAAAAAGGTGGGAGTATTGTTATCTCATCACATCTTCACTTTTCCAGGTTGCTCCTTCCGTACCGTGGTGTTGCCGAATCACTTTAACTAACGGAATCGTCTTGGTACGCAGAACCTATTCCTTTCGATTCACAATTTGAATTGGTTTCTCCACGTACAACACTCTGTCGTCCATGTCTAATTAGCACGTGGGTCGGGTCAAGCTCATACTTTCTCAACATCAACACGTGGAAGACGTCATGCACTTGTGCCAATCTTAGCAGTTAACGAGAGGCGATATGACAAGGTCCCTATCCTTTCTAGAATTTCAAAGGGACTTACGTACCTCGGACTTAGTTTTCTTTTTTTGCCGAAGCATGAAGTACCCCTCATTGGTGACACTTTCATAAACATGTGTTCACCAATTTGGAATTCCAATGGTCTCCAACGCTTATCAGCGTAGCTTTTTTAGCAGCTATGAGCGGTATTTAATCTGTTTCTGATAACTGTAATGGCATCCACCACTGATGGACTAACTCTGGGCCTATGATCTTTCTTTCCCCAACTTCATCCTAACACACCGGCGTTCTGCACGCTCTGCCATACAACGCTTCAAAAGGAGCAATCTAAATGCTCTGCTGGTAGTTGTTGTTGTAGGCGAACTCAAAGAGATGAAGTTATTCTACCCAACTTCCTTTGAAATCTAACACACAAGCCCGCACCATGTCTTCGAGGGTTTGAATTGTCCTCTGAGAGTGGTCATCAGTCTAAGGGTGATAAGCCATTCTGTATTGCAGCTTTGTTCCTAATACACTTTGCAAACTTTTCCAAAAAGTAGCTGTAAACCTCGAGTCATGGTCAGATGTAATCGTCACTAGCACTCCATGCAGACGAACAAGCTGACGGACATACAACTCTGCATGCCTATCTAAATCAAGGTCTTTTCATACTGCGATGAAGTGAGCTGACTTCGTCAATCTATCAACCACTACCAAAATAGAGTCATTACCTCTTTGACTCCTCAGTAAGCCCGTTACGAAGTCTATCATGATATGTTGCCATTTCCACTTGGGAATCTCGAGAGGTTGCAAAAATCCTCTCGGTTTATAATGCTGGGCCTTTACTTGCTGATACGTCAAACACTTGGCGACATGCTTGGTTATGTCCGCTTTCATACCGGACCACCAATAGTGTTGACGCAAATTCCGGTACATCTTCGTACTACCAGGATGTATGTTGAAATTACTACGATATGCTTCTAATAAGATATCCTCCTTAAGCTTTGCATTGTCGGGTACACACAATCGTCCTCAAAACCTCAACGTTCCATCTTCTGAAATGTGAAAGTCTGGTTTTCTCTTTTCTACCTCCTCCTGTACAATTTTCTGGATCTCTGGGTCCGTCCACTGAAGAGTCTTGATCCTCATTTGTAGTTCCGGTTCAATTCTGAGGGTGGCCATAAGATTTAAAAGGTGGCCTACCTCAAACTTGAAATCCGAATCTCTAGCCTTCTCGATCAAAGTCCATTCCTTGAGCACCATCTGGGCAATTGAAGACATCTGACTCAGCGCATCTGCGACTTTATTCGCTTTTTCAAGATGATACAAAATATCACAATCATGGTCCTTCATAAGTTCCATCCAACGACGATGTCTCATATTCAACTCATTCTGAGAGAATAAATAAGTGAGACTTTGATAGTCTGTGAAGATTTGAAATCTTTCTCCACACAGATAATGTCTCCAAATCTTCAAAGCAAAAATAATCATTGCGAGCTCTAAATCATGTGTCAAATAATTCAGAGGTCTCAACTGACGAGACGTGTATGCAACAATTCTGCCACGCTGCATTAACACGCAACCAAGTCCTCTAAATGACGCATCACTATAAATCTCGTATCCACCAGGACTGGAAGGAATGGTCAGTATAGGCACGGTAGTTAGCTTTTGCTTAAATTCCTGGAAACTACATTTGCACTTGTCTGTCCACACGAACTTCTCTTCCTTCTTTAGTAGGCAAGTCAACGGCGAAGCTAATGCTGAAAATCCTTCCATGAATCATTTGTAATATCCTGCCAACCCTAGAAAACTTCTGATCTTTGTCACTTACGTCAGCCTTGGCCAGTTGATTACTGCTTCAATTTTGGATGGGTCCACAAAGATTCCTTCGCCTAAAATCACGTGACCTAAAAAAGCTACACAAGTTAACCAGAACTCACATTTGCTGAACTTAGCGTACAACTTGTGAATCCTTAAGGTCTGGAGTACCATCCTCAAATGCCTCTCGTGCTCCTCAACACTTCTTGAATACACTAGAATATCGTCGATGAACATGATTACGAACCGATCCAGGTGTTCCCTAAACACTCGGTTCATCAAATCCATGAAAGCAGCTGGGGTTTTCGCCAAACCAATCGGCATGACTGTGAATTCATAATGAACCTATCGTGTACGAAACGCTGACTTCGGTATGTCCTCCTTCCTGATTCTCAGCTGATGATATCTTGTTTTCAAGTCGATCTTAGAAAATATCGATGCCCCCTGCAACTAGACAAATAAATCATCTATCCTTGGCAACGGGTATTTATTCTTGATAGTCACCTGATTGAGTTGTCGGTGGTCGATGCAAAGAAGCAACGAACCGTCTTTCTTTTTCACGAACAGAACTGGTGCTCCCTAAGGTGATGCACTGGGACGTATAAATCCCTTATCCAACAACTCCTGCATTTGCACCTTCAGTTCCTTCAATTATGATAATGTCATCCGATAAGAAGCCTTAGAAATTGGTTCCGTCCTGGGGGCTAACTCAATCACAAACTTTATTTCCCTTTCTAGCAGTAGACTTGGCAATTCTTTCAGAAACACGTCAAGAAATTCTTGTACTACTACGATATCTTCAATCTTCAACTCTTCAACTATCGTGTCCACGACAGTCGCCAAGTAATTCTGACAACCCCCGTCTAACAAACAGAGTGCCTCAAGTGACGAGATTAGGGTAATCGAAGGTCCTCCTCAACTCCCAACAAACTCGAAACTTTCACTTGCTAATGGGTTGAACTGAATCGCTTTACGATAACAGTCCATCTTAACTCGTTACTCGGTGAGCCAATCCATGCCAATTATTATATCAAAATCATATATGGCTAGGATTATCAAGTATATCCTGCCCTCTCGCTCACCAATCACTAACTTGCAACCAAGACAACCCATCATAGATAATACCTTATCCTTTAACAGTGTAGATATACTAACCGCTAACTCCAACAATACAGGGCTCAACCCTACTAGCTTAACAAATTACTCAGCTATAAATGAATGAGTTGCACCAGGGTCAAATAAAGTGTATGCAATATGGCCGTTCAGGGAAACAGTACCTATGACCACATTAGGCGAATCCTCCGCCTGCCCTCTAGTGATGGCATACGTCCTTCCTTGCGTTGGAGGTCTGCTTAGTACACCCTGCTGTGCATTCGGGGGTGTGTACCCCCAATTCTGACCCATTAGTGGTGGAGGTGCTAACCACTGTCCCATTGGTCTACGGGGACAATCTCTAACCTGGTGGCCCTATTGGCCACACCCATAACATGATCCCATCCCGGAGTGGCATGGGGCTGATCTATGTTGCCTCCCACAGAAGCAGCAGACTCCATTATGGCTCAGCATTGACTTACCCACCCCACCTTTTCTGTTAGGTGGAACATGACATCTTCCCTCGGTCATAGGCTTCTTCCCAAATCTATCACCATTCCTGCTCGAACTGAACCTTGATCCTGATGCAGCAGCTTGCTCATTCAGATCTCTTTCTATCAGTTGAGCTCGACGATAAACTTCCCAATAGTCGTTCAAGTCAAAAGGCATCAGTGGTTGTTTCAGCTCTAGTCCAAAGCCATTCTTGATCATTTGAGCCTTTTTTTATAGGGTCTTCTACCAACCTTGGAGCATATTGAGAAAGCTCCGCAAATTTGACCTCGTACCGATCAACAGTCATTGTCCCCTAGCGGAGACGCTGGAACTCTTCCATTTTCTGCTCTCTGGTGCTCTTCGAGAAATACTGCTCCTTGAATGCCCTAAGGAAGGCGTCCCATAACGGGACTACTCCTCCCGGAAACACAGTCTCTCGGATGGCTCTTCACCAGGTATTGGTGTTACCCTGCAATTGATAGACTGCCAGGGTTATTTTCTCCTCCTCACCGCACCTCAAAAGTGCAAATGCCTTCTTTAAATCCTGAATCCAACGAGAGGCGGTCTCTGGATCTCCAGTATTGGTGAATCTTGGCGAACTCAACTTCAAAAATTGTTTCACCAGCTTGTGTATAGGTCTCTCCAGAACCATGTTCCCTGGTGCAACCTCAGCAGGTGCGGCAACAACAACAGCGTTGATAGCAGTAGTAGCGGCAAATTTAGCGGCAGCGGTAATAACAGCGGCTTGATTCTAGACCTGTTATCCCATCAGGTCTTTCATTACTTCTAGCACCTGCATGATTCCAACAGTTCTTGGATCACCAGGTATTGCTACACCAACATCAACTGGGGGCGGTTCTACTCCACTAGCGCTAGCTTGAGCCGGCACTTTACCCTGATTACCTCGGGCACTGACCCTAGTCAGCATCTTAGCCCGAGTAATAAGTCATATCGACCTCTTTCTAGGCGTTCTCTACTCTTACTCACTCATGATGCAGATTATTTATAGAAACCTACTTTCCAATTCTATATAGAATTAGAATCTGAGTGATACTCACAAACAAACTACCAATCAGCTATCAACCATATGCATCAACATATTAAAAGCCTTTCCTACTAACTATCCTATGACTCATCGCACTTTATCACTCTAACCTCTAACTTACTCTGATACCACTTCAGGCGGGGATGTCATGCCCCGATTCTCGAGCACGCGTACATCCCTCTGAGGTTAACACAAATGCGACATTCCCAGGATACGTCGCCGTCTTACTCATTTTATTGCACATGCGGAAGCGAAAAAAACACCCCTAACAACAAACAACATGGGATATGAAAGCAAGGCACATTTCACAAAAACCAACTTTTGTAAACAATGGATTTAAATACAAAAAGTGTCTAGTCAAAAGTTTACAAAAAGGTCGGCTCTCAAAAAGAAATTGTCCTACGACATACTAACGGACACAAACACCAATCCTTCAGACTCCACCTCCACAGACTCCGGGATTTTGGTCCTCCATGACCACCTTCTAAGGACCTGAAAATGGTTATACAATAACCGGTGAGACAATGTCTCAGTGAGTCCATGCCCTAAATCTTGAGTAAGAGAAAAATACACCCACAGTCAATCTAACCACACATCCTTGAAAATTTACCTCGCACCCATACCCTCCTGCACATTAGTACAATTCAATTTACATATAATTGCATTGAAATCATTTATCATTGGGATGTCTCGACACATATATCACCACAATCACATGGGTCCCAATTACCAGACCAAATCGTTATGGCACATCTCATACCGTACCACACAATTTCGTCTCCTAATCAAGTCCCTCAGTCCAATCATTCATGCATCCCAATTAATTACGACCCACCGGCCACGGCCGACTCAACAGTCAGTGGTCTTCCGGCGTAGCCAGACATTGTCTCACATCATCGAGCATAATAACGTCTATATCTAGACAGCATTCCTTATAGCAGCATCGGTCCAGCCTTCACTGTGACCGGCATCCGTTGACTTGGGACATTTTCGAAGGAGCATCGTCTGGCCCTAAAGGCTCGTGATGGATTCTCATATTATTCATGCATTCACCCAATTTAGGCTTAGGACATCATGCTTTTCACTCAAATACTTCAATTAAATTAGTGATCCTAGCCTATTTTCTTCATATTAGAAATACATGGTAAAATAATCGTGTGTGAGGACACGGTCAGATCGAACCAGAAAATTTGTATCATCTCTTTTAAAATTCCACTGTTTGATATAGTATTTAAAAACACTTTCGGTGTCCAAAATCGACACCCGGTATTTTCTAATTAAATACCGAAATTCCACCATTTTGAATTAAATATTCACAATTAACAATCATCACTCAATTGCATAGTTTAACAATCGATTGCATAAATTGAACATATTACTGCAATCAGCACGAAATTTTGGTCACCGGTTATCCTGGTATAATTTCTGAAAAATATTAAATAATTAATTAAATTATAGTTAAATCATTTAAATTAATTATTTAACTAATGAACATTTATCAATTTAACTACCAAATTTAAAGTTATCATAGTCCTAATCAATTATTTAAATACCCAACTAAATCAACCTACTAAACTAATTTCCTAAACTAATCATTCTAACTAATAACTAAATTGCTAACTAAATAGTCTAACTAAATTAACAAATAAATCTAACCACCTAGTTTCTTCCCAACTAACCTAGCTAACCAATACTTTCCTAACTAGATTAACTACTAAACTCAATTAAGCCTAATCTACCTCCTAACAAGTGTAATTAACCCCTAATCAAAATTTAGGAGGTTAACTCACCAAATTTAGGAATTAAGAAATTCCTGGCGACGACGAGCTCGCGAAGATGAAAACACAAGGCTCACGACTCGAATGGTGACGGTTCGTCGAAGTTGAGCTCAAAGCCAAGGGTGCTTGGCTTGGGAGGACAGTGTGCAACAATGAGGATGATGGTGGTATGGTGGTGGTGGAAACGGAGGATGGTGAACAAAGAAAGAAGAAAAAGGAGAAGATGATGACGTTAGAGAAAATGAAAGCCAAGAAATGGAGGGAAGAAGATGAGGTGCTACGGCAGAAGGGAGAATGCGTGAGGGGGAATAAGAGAAAGAAAGAAGGGAGAGAAAGTGAAAAGAAAAAGGAAAGGGGGTTGTTGAGAGGGGGAAGGGGAAAGGGGGAGAGACAAACAACAAAAAAGGGAGGGGAAGTTGGGGGAAATTGTAGGCAAAGGGTTGGCGTACGTGAGGGGGTGGAAAAGTGGGAGAGAGAGGGAGAAAAAGAAGAAAAGAGAAGAGAAAAAGGGGTGGAAATTTCGGTAGAAAGAGGTGAAACGTGAAGGATAAGAGAGAGAGAAAAAGAGAGAAGAAAAGAGAGGGGAGGAAATCGCGTTCGAAGGAGGGGGAGAAAACGTGAGGGAGAGAGAGAGAGAGAGAGAGAGAGAGAGGAAAGAGAAAAAGAAAAAGGAGGTAGAGGAATTTCAGCCGAAGGAGGAGGAAGCGTGAAGGAGAGGAGAAAGAGAGAGAAGAAAAATAATAATAGTATTGTTATCATTTTTCTTATTTTTCTTTTTCTTCCAATCTCCGATTTTTCGTCCGATAATTTCTTTTTCTAAAATTTCGGGCTCGTTGCTAATTCGACGGACGATGAGACGATGTCCAATAATTAAATATGAAAACCCTCGAAAATTCGATACCCGAAATTGAATTAAATTTTATGGTTAAAATCGATCAAACGCGACTTTAGTACAACCTAATCTATCGGGTGGCTTTTAAGGGTTCTCGCGCGGTTGACCCGTGATCGATAATTTTCGATCCACGTTTGTGCGTCTTCGAATCATAAACGACCATTGATTGTCATGTAATCGCAATGATTCAATTACATACCCCGAATATAATATCAATAGAAAATTGGTTTATTGTCGTTCGACGCAAATATAGTAACTGTGCAGAATCACCCACAAACCAATTACGTACTTTAGTCAAATCGATTTATATCCATTAGCTAATTGATTTATATAGCGTAGTATTGACCATTGTCGATCCTTATGGTCAAGCGGTCTATTTCTGATCGAATTCTCTAGTTTTTCACGTTTTAACCCTTTACAACGTCACCCAATGGATTAATTAACTCGTGAGTGATTAATTAAGAGTAAAATAACCATAAATGTGTCGATGAAATAATCATTTAATATATTTCGAATTAGGGCCAAATTTCGTGATATCACGCAACGTGCGTAGGTGTTTTAGGATTATGTTGTGTCATGTGATTCGTTTATTGATAACATGAGAACATTAGTTATATAATATAATATTTACTGTCACGTTTTCAAACGGGCTAGTGAATTCTAGTGAAGAACTTTTGTTGCGTAAATACCACATTGATGTGACATTGATAAAAATTTCACTTGCATACCAGCTACATTTGTTGGGAATCGCACATTACATGCATTGACGTGAGGCCATGATTTTTCTCAAATCCATAGTGATTGGAATAATAATTTACATGGACACTTTTGAATAGGCATGATATACGACAATTTCAAACAAAAAAATCGGTGAGTGTAAGCATAAAGCGGCGTTCTACATGAAAATTTGTTCACTCAAAGATGGATTCGTACATTGCAAAATTGGACTAGACATTCGATTAGAGTAATGTGGCGAGTGGGGCCCAGTACAGCACTCACTTTCTTTTTTAATGTGCCGTCTATATGCCCTGTCCGATTTACTCAATCTCGGTGGTCGGAAAGAGCGAGTGGGGCCGTATCAAAATCTTGGTCATTAAGTAATTTACTGAGAAAAATCCAAAGACCCAGTTACGCGCTCGCTGACGACGATAATAGTCCCGAAATCACTATAAATTGCGACACTCCCTTCACTCCACTCCCGCACCATGGGCTCTATCACACATCATCTTCTCTAAAACTAGTCACCCAATGTCTTCCAGGTACTTGCTTGTCGTCGACGGCCACCGCCCTTGCAAAAAAGAGAACAAATCACACCACAAACACAACCACAGGAACCACCCTGGCGGTCGCCGCCTCTTGGAGGCCGTCGAAGTTGAGGACTCGCAAAAGTTACTCCCCGGACACAAGCCCCCACACCATGACCACCCTCAAGAGCACATTCTCGTCGAGAAGGTCGAAAAGGAAGACTCCCACAAAAAGCCGTTCCCTGGCAAGAAACCGCCCCACCAGCCCAGCCGGATCCTTGCTGAGAAAGAGGAAGCCGATGAAAAGAAGAAGCCATTCCCCAAGCACAAACCCCCGGAGAAAGGTGAGAAGCTGCCACCGAAGCACAAGCCGCCCCACGAGGGACACATTCTCCTAGAGGAGGTGGAAAAGGACTCAAAGAAGCCATTCCCTGAGCACAAGCTGCCCAAGAAGGGCGAGGAGCGAAAGAAGGGACAGGGAGAGAAGCCGCCCCCAAAGCACAAGCCACCATATGAGGGACACATTCTCGTAGAGGAAGTGGAAGAGGACTCACAGAAGCCGTTTCCTGATGACGAGCCCCTCAAAAAGGCGAGGAGCCGGAGAAGGGACATGGAGAGAAACCACCACCAAAGCACAAGCCGCCACACGAGAGACACATTCTCATAGAGGAGGTGGAAGAGGACTCAGAGAAGCCTTTCCCGGAGCACAAGCCACCGAAGAAAGGTGAGGACTCGAAGAAGGGCAAGGGAGAGAAGCCGCCCCACCACAAGCCACCGCACAAGCCCCCAACCGAGAACTGAGCATGCGTTCTTCAATGAACATATACGTCGTGTGCTTATCACACTTTCAAATAAGAGCTGTTCCTTAGAGTATCTGGTACTTCCGCGTTAGCTGGTTGGCTCTTTGCGTCACATGTAATATAGGATGTTTGTACTTTGCTTGGGCATTTCCTTTGACTTTCTCTACGTTGATATATGCTGAGTACTTGCTAGCCGTGACTTTCTTTGTTAAACTCCTGGTAGTGTCCTCTTATGCAATCTAACCTTGCCATGCTTGGGCATACTCCTAAATCCACAGGCAACATAGATGCGCGACTGAAATATGATTAATAGTTAATGAAAGACGTATATACAAAGTTTATTTGCACCATACATTTGAGAAAGTCATTCGGCAAGTGTTTATCAAAATGCTTAGGTAGGACTTGCTTATTTAGAGAAGACACGGCAGATCTTCATCTAAGAAGGTGTACGAATTACACTTCAATCCTAAAGCTTGGTTTGATTATCAAAGATCTAAAAATTCTGATCAACTGCTTTTGATTCACTTTTGTGAGTATTATAAAGAATGAATAAAATTTTCAACGTACTGATAGCGGTACATACATGAGATGATAACAATGGATGTATTAGAAACATTAATATTTTCAATTTGGATAACTTAACTAATTAAGACTATGTTAACAGAACCATATTATTCTAAATAGATAATTTCTACTTACCCACGACTAAAAGCTACAACATCCCAACAGATTGATCCGATTTTACTTTTCATAGATCTGCTTGAATTGACGTATGACAATTTGGCCGAACTGCTTTGGGAGAGATTTACCAAATGGCCCACTAATTCCTTCGTTTAGCATTAATCCTAGTCAAAATATGATTTTTCTGTGTACCTAGTTATAAAGTTAAAATGTGCCATAGTTTATTTTGAAAGTTCTAACAAAGGTGGTCTATCTTTTACATTTGAACTAGAATTAATTTCGCTTTTTTTTTTTCGATGACCATTTGCATATCGTCGCTTTTATTCATACCGATTTGCTACTTCCACACAAAGCTTCTAAGACCAAATTACCCTCCTTACAAATACCCAAGCCCGCAAACTCTCTCACGAAGCCTATCCTCCATCACCAGCAAATCCCATCTCTCCTTCAGCGCGCATCACCATCCTTCGCCATTAACCCCCAACCCCACCTTCCTAAATCTTCAAGCCCCAAAACTCTCCCATTTATACATATAATGAAACGAGATCTACAAATTTGTTTTTTTATAAATGATCATATTCGATCTATCGTATCGTTTCATAAAAGAGATATATTTCACGCATTTTATGAAATGAGTAGGCTTACCATGTATATTAAAATTGACCATATGGTTGTAGGTGATATGATCCTACATCCTATCCATATAAACACCCATGTGACTCCCCCAAGGTGGCCAGTACTACCAATAACTCAATCTACCCTCCATTGCCGCATGGATTTGTAGCTTGATCTTGCACGCTATCTTTTAATGCCTTCTTTGTCAGGTACCTTGACTAATTTGAGGTCATTGTCCCATATGACATGGGCAATGACGTCATATTCAAACAATTTACTAATTTATATATGCTTTGTATTCAAGACACAATCCCTAAAACTGTGGCCCGCGATGTTATAATGAATAAACTCTTTCGTATCTTGCCCATGTGAGCATAAGTTTTTTATTATTATTATGGAATTCACCTTGTCAAGGAAAATGAACAAAGTTGCCCCTTACCAACTTTGGGTAAGACAAGCTAAAGCAATTCATTATGCTCATAGGAGGTGCAACTTCTACGATGATTAAACAAAGTTGTTTACTCTCTCTATGCCGCGTGATTTTCACTCGTGATGTAAGAACATTGATATCGATCAAGTGGGCAAGTCTTAGGAATTTCTGAGATTGAGGCATAAGAATTTTAGTACTGCTATGGTTAGTGAAGAATTTCCATTACCCAAACACTATTGATCTCATGGTGTCGGTGAACTTGACACAAGCTCTTACTAGGTCTATCGTTGAAGTGGCAAAATCTATTGACACCACAATTTAGATCAAAGATACGTGAAAATTCATTCACATGAGTTAGTTCTCTTCAAGCATGCACATCATTCGTCCATACAATGATGCATTACAATAAAAAAAAGTCATACATTTCATGCGTAGACATGAGCTTGATACAAACCCTTCATATGATGCATGGATCTGTCTTATGGTAAACAATTGGCATTGATCTATCATAAAAAAAACTCTTGCTCTCGTTATGTCAATGCACTTGGCACACAAATTTTTAATTAAATCTATCATCAAAATGGGAAAATTTACCAGAACCACACTATTGATTGATAATACGTAGAATGTCATTCGCATATGTTAGTTATCTTTTAGTGTACACATCTTTCATCCATACCTACTACTCAAGGACATATTGATAAAAATTCAATTAACTTTCCACGCGTGGAAAGAAAATCACGGCCAAAAGAGAAAAGCAAAAGGTGCAACGGCACATCAATTTCTCTTCTCCAGTGTGCTCTGTGTCAGGTCGATTATCGTGCCCGATCTATTCAAGCTCACTTTGTAGCTTAGTCGTTAAGTTAGCTCTATTTTAATAATTCAAACCGTTAAGATGCTCTTGTCCGGTTACGATAACACAGTCTATCTTGATATTCTGATACTTTTATGATGATAAAGACGATAGAGACGTAAAGTGTGATAAAATTTTGACAAATTAATTGAAATCGAAGACATACATTAGTCCATGCAATTAGAATGTGAACGTCACGTTGAATGTGAACATCACGTTGAGGGTGTCTAGCACCCGTTGACTATCGGCTAATCCTTCACTTAATGTGAAAGCTTTCCCATCCCAAGCAAATTAGGTAACTAATGGAGTACATACAAGTCTGTGCTTCTCGGCGACCTTAAATACAATGTTCAAATGCAGCGGCCAGTCCTTCACCGGATGTGGAAGTGGTTTTGTCCTACACATATCGAGCAATCAATAGAGCGCATAGATCCGTGCTTCCAAGAACGACCTAAAAAAGGTACACGAATATGATTATTCAAAGCCAAAAACTTAGCAAGCTTCTCACTAAAGCACCCATTTGCGGTTTTGATTTTCCTTTTCGGTCATAAGGTTTTGAATTTGATAGTTCATTTTTTTAGACTACAATAACATTTTTAAAATGGCCTATGTAGCCTTTTATTTTTATTTTTACTAGAAGGTACTCTTATTGTAATCGCTAACTGAAATCAGGGAAGCAGTGTCCCCATCTTCTGAAGCAATTGCAATCACATTGACCCATAGAATGCGCATCAAACTTTCTCGAGACGAAATTCACGAGGATTTTATCGAGAGGAACATGACTTTGAAGTTAGGTATGGAAATATGAGCATAACACGTGGGGGAGGTAGGAAAGATTACCATAGACAAAAGCCGAAAAGCTAATTTAAAGTTCTTTTGAAGTATTTAAATAATGCATGCTATGTATTGAATTTTCCAATTAGATCTTATGCGACGTGTAAAGGTTTCCCTTTGCTCTTAAAGTTCTCCTTGCGTGGCCAATCGGCCCTCTCGGAAAAGTTTCTATCCAAGGATGGCCCAAAGAAAAACAACAAAGATCAGCATCTAATTAAGGTTCCTGTACCCTTTTCCCTTGTCTGGAGGCTACCTAATTAAGGTCACTTTCGCAGCTGAGATGGGCAGTGACGTCACATTTAAACCTATTTACAAGTTAAATAACGCGAAACAAATTTTCATTTAATACGAGGACGCTACAATTGATTAGAGCCATTTAAAAAGTCCAACCTAAAATATTAGAGTAATAGGTGGAGGGAAACTAAGTGTATATGAGATATTTCTACACTGAATTAGGAGTGACACATGTTTCTACTATCATGCTAGAAAACCCAACAAAAAAAATTAAAACTAATAAATGGAGCAAGACCGAATGCATTTGAAAAGTATATAAATCGCATTATCTAGCGATATGTGATATTTCAACACTAAATTAGGAGTGACATGTGGAGTTTAATTAACAGTTGTTGGACGCACGCACAAAAGGGTTGAAAACCTGGCTCCGATATCATATTTGAAAGTTTAATCTAAAAAATTAAAATGATAATTAAACGGAAAAACGTACAAAAAATACACAAATGTAATTATCTATTGACGTGAGATATTTTCAATGTGGATGATGTCAATTTTTTTTAACTTGATCTTGACGATTTGTGCAGCTTGTAGCTTGTAGGATGTTCAAGGTCTTTTATGTCCGAAGCTTTTTCTATTTTAAAGCCAATGTTGCAATGGGAAATGAAGAGAAGCACACCTCGCATGAGCACAGTATATTTACGTATGAAAACAAACTTATAATACTATGCACTATTAATTAATATCATTAACTATTCTAACCAACGAAAAATGAAAAATTCCCCGGGCGGAATGTGTGTACAGCGAGTAAACCGGGAAGCGATTCAAGGGTTTCATGTGTATGCGGCGCTTGAGCCTCGTGAAAAGAAACAGACGCAGTTTTCAACTTACATGCTGTCGGTGCAAATATCAATTATCAAAGCAGTATTATTAGCGACATACGCATTTTCATCAGAAATATAAATACATCACTGCATTTATGATTATATATGGCGACTACAATCAACTTTGCGGAAGCAAAAGTTACAACTGCAACTTTTGACTCAAATCCTTAAAGCGAGAAGCATATCGAAAGGTTTCACTCACGTTGATATATCAGCTTGAAATGTCTGATACGAGATTTTCTTCTGGCTCTCAATTCTCAACACAAACAAGGGTGCCGGTTGCAAATATATCCCCTCAATCGCCTTGTGTTGAAATCGATCCACTTGATATGAGTTGATCACTCAAAGATGCTAAACTCAAGTCTCGTTATCTCTTTACCCATATATGTAAAGAACAAATAACTATCTTACTACATTCTAAAGATAAGGCAAGCCAGTTACGTTGTTATTGAGGTATACATTCTAAAGGTCATGCAATCTTTCATACTGGTTACTCAGCCAAATTCATTTCCTACAAATAAAATTTGATTTTCCTTGGATAGAGTTAATCTAGGAATGCTAGACATTTACGAAAATCCATTCACACAAACTTACGGGGGATTTGACCTCAATATAAATAAATAAATAAATAAATAAATAAAACTTGCGGGGTTTATTAACACCTAAATTTTGGCGATCCGGTCATTGATTTTTACATAAAAATTAAGGATTAACTTTAACCCCTAAAAAATAAATGCATCGAACAAATAAAATGAAAAAAATGAAAAAAAAAATGGGAAATTGATTTGATTGATTATGCATGAAAGTTTGAAATTCTAATAAAAATTCAAATTTTGTTAAATGCATAAGTAATTTAAATCAAGTGAATAAATGGCAAGAATTTCTATAAAATGAAAGAAATCTGAGTAAAATCGAGCTAATTGCAAAATCACGCTACGATTTACAGCTTTGATTTAATGTGACAGAAGATGGAAACTTAAAAAATACCATACAAAGTGGCCGTAGGGAATCGCTATAAAAGAGAGTTGCATTTTTCATAACTAGGGGGCATTTTCGAGGGTTTTCTTTAAATCAACGAAAAAGAAAAGAAAAAAGAAGTGAAAAGTGAAAAGAAAAGGCCGCGAGAGAATACAGAGACAGAAGGGGAAGCGTAAAGGCAGAAATAGCATAAGAAGAAGGGAGTGATTTGACCCTTACTGTTCATTGTCTTCCTAAGTTCGCTGCTCAGCATCTGCAACCGACCGGCCGGCTCTTCCTCAACCGCGCTGCGCTCGCCTTGCCACTCAACACCAGCATTGGAGCTATGCCTCACCGCGACCCAGCCGTGCCACTAGTTACTGCCCCTTCGCTGGTCATCCACAATCGCCCGGCATAGATCCGACGATCCGATGCCCCTGCTGCTGTGCCTCCCACTGCCCTCCGCCCGAAGCTTCACCGCTACAACTTGCGAGATCTCGCACCGCCGCTCCACACCTCTACTGGTAACCATGCCTCCACGAGTCTTCCCTTGCTGATCCGCTATAGCCCGACGTCGCTGCTCCTGCCTGAACCGCGACTAGCCACGACCGCCGCATCTGCCAACCGAGCCCTCCGCCCGAGCGACGAGCCGCTACCCCTGATTCGAGCCTGCTGCTATCCTCGCTGCGCCATCAGCTACTACCCGAGCGATCCCTTGTTTTGTTGCAGGTCTACCTTCGCCGGACCTTGCCGAAGCTTCGACGACCATGCCATCACCCTCACCGGAGCCCTTGGGTGACCTACCACCACAGCCGCTACCCTTGCACCATCCCTAGCCGTGCCGAGCCTCCATCGTGATCCACCTCACCGTTTGGATTTTTGAAAAAAAATTCAATTTAGGTAGAGATTTATTTATTTTTTTAGGCGGAATTATTTTATTAGGTAGATTTGCTTTATCTTATTTTACTTTTGATGTTTTATTTCTTTGTTTGATTAACTTTCCAATGCATGATTGAAATTCCCTAATGTAGCATCCAAATCACAACCACACGAATTTTTATTCTATCTATAAGACTTTAGATGGAACAATTATTTACGCGGGAATAAAATTAATATCTTGATCTTTAAGGCTTAAGATTAATTTATCGATTTTATTAGCAATATAATTAAGTTTGAATTTCAATTCGAATAGCGGATAGCATTTTTTATGTCTATGGATGGTTTGATGTTTATTTTTTAATTGTTCTATTTATCCTGAAAATATAAAAGAAAAATTGCATTTGTATCCCATGTAGATTAGGATTGATCACATCTTAGATTAGAGGTTGTTAAGTTAAGATAATATCTTGGTTTTAATTAGGATTTAGCTTAACTTAATCCTTAATATAAATTGGATAGAATCTTAATTTAGATAGATAATTTTCACATTTTTCTAATTTCAAATTTCATAAAATAAAATAAAAAAAGCAAAACATGTCCTAGAATAAATTAATTATATTCTCTAGGATAGATGGCACATTTATTAAGAAAACACAAAAGATGTCATTGCATGTCATTTAGAATTAGATTCATGAAATGAATGCCATTTAGTGATTGTTGCTAGGTTTTAATTGCTTGTCGTTAGAATTAGGTCATTTAGTTATATTGCATCACATAAAGCATGATTCTCATCAATTAAATAAGAATCAAAAAAGAATTGTGTGTTAATTAAAATCATATCTAAGGTTTATGATATGAATTATAATCTAATAATGCAGATGTTTTTGTTGCTACGAGGTAAATTCTGCATTTTTTTTTATTTTCTTGGGTGTTAAATTGGTAAATTGTGTACCCGCATAATCACCTCACTCGTTAGGGAAATAGATTTGAAATCAATTTAAGTTACTGCAAAAAAAATATTTTTGAAAATAAAAGAATGGTACCGAAAGGGCATTAGAGAAATTTAGTATAACCAAGTCCCCGTACCCATAATCTCTGGTTCGTAGGAGTTGGGTTTCTAATCAACCCACCAAAAAATAGATTAGCGGCAACTCCTAAATAAAATTTATTTACATGTTAAGAATTTGAACATAAATCGTGAATTGATATGGGCTTGAGAAAGTTCAAGTTAAGTCTAGACTTAGCAATTCATTAGCCTAAATTTAGGTGGTGCACTCAAAAATTAGGTCCCGATAGAGTTGTAAATCATCTATTGTTTTTCCATTTCAAGATGACTTGATTGGTTAAGATATCAAATATATTCTACACCATACTTTAATATTTTAAACTTTTGGAGAAAACGGTTGCATATATAATGTTAAGTTCATCCATTAATAGAACACAATGTTACCCATCGGATCATTAATTATCATAAGGACTATGGGAAAAATCACTTATAGATATTGATTTAAGAAATCGGGGTAGACTTCATGTCAATGTATATGATCTCAACACTTACATATCGTGCTTTTTTTTCTTTCTTTTCTTTTTATTGAAAGTGAACTAGACTTGTTATTCTAATGTGCAAATGACATGGATTGAGAAATACAAGAATGGTCGAGGAGATTCTTTATCCACAATTCATTGCATCCGCTTGATAAATTCACTCTAAAAATCAATCTTAGCATTTTCCTACGAGTTCTATCTTGCACCAAAAATTTTGTATATGCTATGTTCCTAAGTTTAATCTTCTAAAATATGTGCATGCACGCAAAGACAAGTTAACGAAAGCATTGAAATCTTCTATTATTCCTTAGCGGTGATATTCACGGTCTTCTCGCGAAGCAAACAAAGGTCGCCGAAGATCAATCTCGAGCGAGAGGCTAAGCTAAATTGTCAAACTTTTAAACTTGTTTTGGCCCCATCAACCAAAGCATTCACAAACAAAATCTTGACTCTCGCACTCTCTAAAGGACTTTAGACAAATGCCCATTGGGAAAATGTAAAGTAGTTTAGCCTAAAGAACTTTAGACAAATGCAAAGACCGTTTGGTAAACTATGCTTTGAGAAGTAACTTTGAAAGAAATGTTGTAGTAGAAAATACATTTGAAAAGCTGATTAATATTAGTTTTTTTAAATTTTATTTGTTTAAAATTTAAAAAAAAAAAACAATGTATGCAACTTTTTAAATATAAATTTGGACTATAATACTAAAAAAATCAAATACATATATAATTTTTAGAAAAAGGACCAAAACCTTCATAGGATTTTTTTTTAATTTTTATTTGCTTAAAATTGAAAAAAAAAATTATGTATGCAACTTTTTAAATATAAATTTTCACAATAATGCTAAAAAAATCAAATACATATATATATATATATATGTATATATTAAAAAAGGACCAAATCCTTCGTAGAAATTTTTTAATTTTTAGTTGTTTAAAATTGATAAAAAATAATGTATGCAACTTTTTTTAAATGTAAATTTGAAAATAATGCTAAAAAATCAAATACATATATATATATATATATATATATATATATATATATATATATATATATGTATATATAACTTTAAAAAAAAAAGGACCAAACCCTCAGAATTTTTAAAATTTTAATTGTTGAAAATAAAAAAAAATAATATATGCAACTTTTTAAATATAAATTTTGACAATAATATTAAAAAAATAAAATACATATGTGTGTGTGTGTGTGTGTCTTTAAAAAAAAAGACCAAATCCTTCATAGAAATTTTTAATTTTTATTTTTTAAATTTGAAAAAAAATAATTTATGCGACTTTTTAAATATAAATTTGAAAATAATGCTAAGAAATCAAATACATACATATATATATATATATATATATATATTTTAAAAGACCAAACCCTTCATCAGATTTTTAAATTTTTATTGTTTAAAATTGAGAAAAATGTATGCAACTTTAAAAAAAAAAAATTGACAATAATGCTAAAAAAATCAAACATATAAATATTTTTTTAAAAAGACCATAAAAATATATTTAATTTTTTAGCAGTTATAATATTTGATTTTTGGCATTATTTTGGCATTTAAAAAAAATAGTAACGAGGAAAAATCAAAAATTTGAAGAATGAGTTAGGATAGTTTTGGAAGAAAAAAAAAGTTTCAGCATTTTGTTAAATTCTGAAAACTCAAAGCTAGTCTTTACTAGTATTAGGTTTTAGCC